>JAWWMO010000178.1:450758-477019 GCA_035047845.1 Dendrocincla fuliginosa
GGGAGCACTGGGATCCCCGCATCCCTGTGTGTGGGACGTGGCAGGGAGCACTGGGATCCCCGCATCCCTGTGTGTGGAGCATGGCAGGGAGCACTGGGATCGCCGCATCCCTGTGAGTGGAGCGGGGCAGGGAGCACTGGGATCCCCGCATCCCTGTGAGTGGAGCGGGCAGGGAGCACTGGGATCCCCGCATCCCTGTGAGTGGAGCGGGGCAGGGAGCACTGGGATCCCCGCATCCCTGTTTGCGGGGCGCTGGGATCCCTGCCCGGGTTCCAAATGCCCTCTAGTGGCTCCTGCCGCTGTGCTGCGGTTCTGTAGGGCACGGCCAGGAGCTCCACTCACAGCAAAGATTCCTTTAGAAAGGAAAAGAAATTTTGTGCATTTTGGCTGGTTGCTTTTTAGTTCCTCTTTATTTGTCTGGATTAAATCCCAATCCTTCCCTTGGGAAAAATTTCTTGTGAATTCGAACACCAGACAGTAACTAGATATCTCATGGATCTCTAGATCTATAGCAACTTGCTATGGGGGTTTATTGGAGTGTTTTGTTCCGTATTTTAAAACGTGCATTTTCTTTAAACAAGCAGCAACTGGAAGGGATGTGCTGGCTGGTGTTAGTACAACCAGACTTCGGTGCTTACGTATGTGCATTAATTGATTTGAAGAAGTAATTCTTTTTAAGCAATGGGAACAGGATTTCTGAACTCATGCTCTCAAATAATTTTTGAAGAAAAATAAGTATTTTGCAAAGGTCAGAGCTTTCTCCGAGCTCCTTCCCTCCTCCAGTCCCACCTCAGTGATGCAGTCGGGGTGTGAGCTGCCTGCCAAAAGCCCCAGAGCTGAACTGGGCTGCACAGAGGTGGCCAGGGTTTGGACTGGGGCTGAGGGCACACAGGGTGGGTGTGTTACAGGCTGCTCGAAGTGTGCACAGCATTTCTCAGCCACAGGAGACTTCGTATGCTTTGAGGCTTTGGGGAAAATTAATGGCTACAGGAACAAAGTTTCATAGAAGCAGGGTTTAAATTAGAATATTTGGGAGATCCATGCATGCTGCAAAATGCATAGAATCTGTTAAAGTCTGATTTGCTTTGTTTGCCTCTTTGAGGGGTGTGGATTGGATTCCCCTTCTCCTCCTCTCTCTGAACAATACAGGGCAGGGCCTTGTGTGTACAAATATACTTGTATATATTTACTTATCTTCTTTTCTGGAACTCAAACTGCTTGAAAAGATAACAAATAGGTGCATGCAACTGGAAGAGTTTTCACAGTGCTGTTGAGTGCTCCGTGTATCTTCAGTCCCCCCCCTCCTGCCAGCTCCCCATCCGTGTGCTCAGCCTCCTGCATGGGCAGAGCCGATCCTGGCAGCAGAAGGGCTGGAAAGGCCCAGGGCAGTGCCCTAGGGAAGGGAGGCCATGGTGTGTGGGGTCTTGGGGCTGCTCAGTGCGTTCAGGGATGTGGTGGCTCCCACCAGTACAGAACCACCCGTACTGGTTGTAACTGGGCAGGGGGGCTGCAGCCGAGGGTTCCCTGTGGAGGAGCCACACTGTGCCCAGCACCGTGTGCTGCTGGTTAACTTCTGAACCCTCCCAGGGCTGTTAAACTCGTTTTGTCTCTTTAAAGCTCCTTTGCCTTTGCTGGATGTCCCTGCTGTCTAAAGGGCTCTCCAAGGGGACCTGACAGTCTGGGGTCCCCCAGAGTGCTCTCCTGCTCCCCTCTGTGCAGCCCCCAGGGCGGCTGTGGCCTGCATCCTGAACATCCAAGCGTGCTCTTTGAACTGGGGATGTGTTGAAAGAAACAGAGCAGGTCCAAGGAGCCACGTTTGCCTGGACTTGCTGCGTTGGCAGGTGCAGTGCCAGGAAGGTGCTGGTTCCAGCTGTTCTGCTGAAGGCAGCCCAGGGAGGGGGGGTGCCCGGCCGTGCTGGGGTCCTGCTGGCCCCCCTTTGCAGCAGTGGGTGCCTCTGAGCTGAGCCCCTGCTTTAGGGCAGGCACCAGTGGGTCCCTGGCATAGCTGTGTTCTGCTTGAAACTTCCCATGTGGATTGCTCAGTGCTGATGCTCTGGGTAACTTGGTTTCCTCGTGTTTCCAGCACCGTTGTTGAAGGTATTGGCACATGTTAGGGATACCTTAGGCTGTATCAAGGATGAGGAAGGGAAGGTTCCTTGGGGAAGGGGTGTTTGGAAGGGACAGTGTCACTCCGGGAGGTGAGGGCGTGAGCACTGCTTGGGCCTTTCTGTGAGGGCAAAAACTGAATACTTAGGGTCAGAAATTTATAGTCATTTTAACTGATGACAGAGCAATTACTGAAATGTTTCTCATAATCTGCAAAACAAATCCATGTCAGGAAATAAATACAGAAGTAATGGCTTGGCTTTCATCACCAAGCACTTAAGCAGCCTGCTAGTGATTTGAAAAGGCACAGCAGAAGAGATCTGAAAGGAAAATGGTGATATGAGATTTATTTTCAATTTTCATCTGCTTCACTAGAGTTAAAGCTGAAAAATGAAGACAAATACCTGCACGTAAGGAGCATGGTAATGACTCAGTGCCTCTGTCAAGGAGAGAGGAACTTTAATGTGCATGTACTACTTGCTGCTGCTTTTGACTGGAATTGTGTAGCAGGTGATTTGGCCAGAGAGTCTCTGTAGGAACTGAGCAGCACAGGACAGATGAGCACTGACCACAGTTCATTTCTGTTCCTTGGCCACAGTGGTTGTTTAAATGCACAGTTTAAGAAGCTGCAGAAGAGTTTCTTTTCAAAGCCTGTTAAATAATCCTTGTTTCACAGTAAAAAGTAGAGCTGTTGTTTTTCTGTAAGGACTGAGTATTGTGGCAAAGACTGGAAATACATGGACAAATTCACTCTTATTTCCTGCTCTAGAGGGAGTGTGAGCCTCTTCTTTACTCTGGAAACAGCCTGAGCTGTTGCACAAAGTGTAGTTACCTTTTTTCAGCAGCAGGGAAATGGAGCTGGGTCATTGAAAGGAAAACCCTTGGAGAAGCAGCTTTAACTGGGAAATTACTCTTCAGGGAGCAGCATCTCCCTTAAATACATCTCACTCTTTTTCTTGCCATCCAGCAGGGGTGTTTGCTGGTTAACAGAAGTTATTCCGAGTTTTCTTGCAGAGTTCTTTTCTGTTTCCCCTCAAAGCCCAGATTATACAGTTTTACAGACCACCTTCTCAGTTCACAATAATTTAACTGTAGAGTACCTGGTTCAAAGAACATATCTTCTATATTACATTCCTGCTTGGTACTGGCAGGGCTCATGTTTCCCTACTAGCAAACTCATGTATCTGCAGTGTAGTTACATGTGATGTCTCTGTAACTCTAAAAAGAAATTGCAGTAAATGTATGAATTTTATAAATGAAGGAAATTACTTGGGTAACAAGACAGTAAAAAGGAGATTGATCACCTTTGGGTTGTGCTGTGTCGTATAAGATATGGATGAAAGGTGCTGCTAAACACTGGTTTTGGGGTGGTTACATTTTCAGTCAGCAGTGAAAGTGTACAGAGCTCTCTCATCTCTTTCCGCAGCTCCAGGGTGGCCGATGGAGTTATGATTCTCCCTGTGCTGATGGTGATGGCGTTCCCGTCCCCGAGCTGGCAAGGTGAGTGTCCTGTGTGCTCCGAGCCACAGCTGCTGGGGGAGCTGGTTTGGGCACCTGGCCCTGCTCTGGAAACCCCTGCTCTGCAGCCCCTGCTCATGTGGACAGCTCACAGTCTGGGCAGTTCCTCTCTGGAACGGAATGTTTGCTGTTTCATTTCAGGTTGCTTCAGAGGATGTTGGTTGCCCATTTCTGTATAAAATGTGCAGCCTGTAGGATTGACATAGGTTTTCCCAGGGGCTGGGGAGGGAAATGGGGACCCTTACTTGAACAGTCAATTGTTGAGCGATGCATGGGGAAGGTCTTTTAGCCCATGGGCTGAGGTGCAGCTGTATTGCTTGTGTTCTTTAATCTTTTTCTCTGGAAAGGATCTTTGGATGGGTACTGTCATGTTTGGTAACTCTTCCATGATTGCTCCAGTAAGAGCTTTAGGTTTGGAAAGTGACTTTTCCATAACTGGTTTACAGAGCTGTGTGCACGTGAAGGTTTTCTGACACACAGGGTGTTTAAGGTTTGCCTCAGCAACATGGGGAAAGGTATTTCCACTGCCATGGGAGGGCAGGAATAGTTAATTTGAAGGTCTCTTGGATGTTTTGAGAGATGAGCTCCTGAAAGATGTGTATTTGTTACTTCACAGCCTTTGGAAAATATTGAATAAAAGCTTTTTGAAACTGCCTTGCTCCAGCAAGTCACATCCATCCCTCAGCACTGCTTGCACAGCTGAGCATGTGAGTGACAGAGAGGTGCCACCCAGCCTGCTGTGACTCGGCTGCAGCTGTGCCGTGGCCCAGCAGAGCTCTGCAAGGGCAGCTGGTTCCCTTTGGGGAGCCCTGCTGGAGTGTCCAGCCCTTCCTAGTTGGGGTGTGCACAGGGACACTGCTCTGTGGGCACCTGCACTGGAGCTTCATCCATCTCTGCTCTCAAGTGCCTGAGCTGGCAGCCTGCAGAGGCAGGAATGGGGGACAGGGACAGTGCCCTGGGGGGTGCTGCAGCCTGGGGAACCCTGCCTGCCTGGGTAAGGCGCAGCCTGGTTGGAGCGAGTGTGGCATGGCAGGAGCCTCACTGAAGGAAGGCTGGCTGGTACATGGCAATACACCATGGAGGTGGAAAACCACCTAAGAAAGGAGCAGTTGGAGCAAAGGGAATAGTAACAGGCACGGAGTAGAGTGTCTGTTTCCAAACCAGGAGCTCATCACCAGACATGTCCCAGTTTTCCAGCAGGTAGCTGGTCTGCATTGGTCCACGGACTCATCAGGACCTGCGGTGATTCCCAGTGCTGCTCTGTGTGCAGGCTCCATGGAATGGATCCACTGCAGAATGTTCTGTCAGTGTCCCTGCCATCAGCCCAGAGCAGTCCTTTCAAAGGCCAGGCACTGCTGATTAGGTTTTCCCCACCTCTGCTGACTAGTCCCTGTGTCGTTGCCCCTCCCAGGGTGAATGTGTGAGAGGTGGTGTAAAATGTCACTGTACTCTGGAAATGTGAGTGCTTGGGGTGGGCAGACAGGATGGC
The DNA here is from genome assembly GCA_035047845.1 of Dendrocincla fuliginosa. Lineage (NCBI taxonomy): Eukaryota > Metazoa > Chordata > Aves > Passeriformes > Dendrocolaptidae > Dendrocincla > Dendrocincla fuliginosa. Next base: position 455,872 of record JAWWMO010000178.1, read on the forward strand.
GTTTCTTTGGTGATGCTGAAATGACTGAATATCATTACTTCCTACCTGGTGGTTCTTCAGCACTAGCTGCAAATAATATCTCTGCCCTTAAACAGAAGATTTTGTCTTATGATTTCTTTACCTGTCTCTAACTGAAGCTGTTGAGAACATGATGGTGTTTTTATCTCAACTCTCCCTTTCACAGATGATGAACTGAAGCTCAAGATGGTGCACTACGAATGTGTGTGTGAAGGCATGTCCTGTGGGAATGGGGATCGGTGCCAAGGCCAGCAATGCTTTGCTTCCCTGAGCATCAACGACGGGGCTAAGGTTTACCAGAAGGGCTGCTTCCAGGTCTATGAACAAGGGAAAATGACATGCAAAACACCTCCGTCCCCCGACCAGGCTGTGGAGTGCTGCCAAGGACACCTGTGCAACATGAACATCACTGCACAGCTTCCCTCTTCTAAAGGTGAGAGCTTCATCAGTCAGTCGTGCATTTTGAGGAAGAAGAGGGGGTTGGCTTTGATCTGCTGCGGTGAGAGCGAGATGGCTCCAGGGCTGGCTGAAGGAAGGGTTTAATGGGCACAGCAAGGCCCTTTGTGCCTTGTTCCCCACCCCAGGGCCTGCTGGCATGTGTGTGGTGCCCCCAGGTTGAATGGTGTGTGTGGCCAGGGGCGAGATGGGGTTACCTGTCCCAGAGTGTGCTTGGGGTCAGGGTGGAGTTACCACCTGTGAGAAATGGCCCCGTGCAGGTGGGGCTTGTGCCGACAGCTCCACAGGGAGCACATCCTCTGTGCAGGTGTGCTCACACCTCTGGCTGTGGCATGGGCTCTGTCCCACCAGCTGGGTACCATGGTAGGGGTTGGTTTTAAAGACTTTCTCCAGGAATCTGCAAATTTACTTTTTTTCCCTCTTTCTCTTTGTTTCCTTCTTTTTCCCTTCCCTGTTCTTTTCCAAGGGCAAACCTTTCAAGGAGAAGCTGCAGGTTACAGCATGGAAACACTAATAATCGTTATCCTGGCTCCTGTGATAGTGTTGATAGTTTTTTCTGCAGTAGCTGTGCTGATCATCCGGAGAATACAGAAAAACCACATGGAGAGGCTCAATTCTAGGGATGCAGAGTATGGCACAATCGAGGGACTCATTGCCTCAAATGTGGGGGACAGCACGTTGGCAGTAAGTGACCTGTGTGCAGAGGGGAGCTTTCCTCCCTTCCAAACTCCCCGCTCATCCCTCCACGTGGCCACATCACTAACAGGACCTTTTGCTGCCAGGGGATGCCACTTGGCCTCAGGACTTTGTGGTGATGTTCCTGTGCTCCCACAGCCATAGTTTAAATGAATTTTAACCTAAAGACAGCTTTGGCAAGCGTAGCTCCTTTGACCTGGAGAGTTGCTCTAAACAGTTCATGCTCCTGGAAACAGTGTCTGAACAGCCAAACAGAGTGTGCCTGACTGGTGAGTGGCCTGAAGTGGTGTAGAACTGTGCTGCATCTTTGATATGCAACAGCCTGAAGGGTTGGAAAAGATGTGATGGTAGGGGAAGAAGAAAATACAGAGAATTTTGACGTTTAAAACCTTCAGACCTTACTGCTGTGATCTTCATAGCAGGGCTCTGGGATGACTGGGAAATCAGTGACATTTTGTTGACTGAAGACCAGTGGGAATTTTAAGATATGTGTTACTGGTTTAAAAGAGCCAGACTTGATATATTCCCCATGAACCAGACATGTGTGCAGCTGGCCTTAAGCACTGACTTCCAGCTTTTACCAGCTGTTACCTCTTATCAGTGCAAGACCATTTCCAGCCCTTTGTAAATCTTTTTCACTTCGAGTGGTTTAATGTTACTTGGAAACAGTGATAAAACCTGCGAATAAATCCGAATTCTGTTTCAAAGAGCTGGGAGGAGTTGGGAGCTGGGAGGGCTTGGTCTGGTGGAGCTCTCAGGCACCCTGAGCGTTGGTTGTGGTGCCAGTGCTGCTGCTCTGCCTCCCAGTGTGGGTGATGCACAGTAAGTAACTGGTAGTTCCTGTGTCTAAATGTTCAGCCAAACAGTAAGTCTTATTGAGATTCCAGAGTTTTCTTCTCCATTGTGTTTCAAATCACCACATTAGATGAGTTTACATTTAGGATTAGTCTCCACTGTGTAGCAAGTGCTTAAAGCTCTAAGCTGCTTAATGGGCATGGAAAGAGCTGTGGCCTCTTCAAATCTTGTTTTTACAGTCACTGTAGATAAGTTTGGGATTGGTTTTTGGTGTTTTTTTTTTCCCCCTCTGATACAAGCAGGAAGAAAAATGAGCTCTCAGTTTGGGTTTAAAAGCAAGATAGCAGTCTCTGTCATTGTTGGATTATCATTTGCTTGAGCACTCCTTAAGATGTTCTTAGAAAAACTGAGATTTCATGGATCTGGTTCAAGCCCAACAGTGCAGTTTGCTGGAAATAATGGAAAGTTGATTATGCTTAGTCTTTTTTATTGTATTTTCCTTTGTAAAGAAAAAAAAGTCCAGCAATAGTTGTTATGCTTTGAACTAGTACAGAACTCCTGACCATAAAAGTAGCTGGGTGTTAGCATTTTACAAGGCTAATAGGATATTAACATTCGATTAGGATCTCACTTGTGCTTGCTATAAGCTTACAATTCAGAGTTTGCTCTCTGTGCACCAAGAACACCAGAAACTGATAAAATATTTGAGAAAGATTTGTTACAATAGATTTTCTGGAGTATCAGTGGAAAATCTTGTGTAGGTGATGCAGGTAAATCTCCTCTCACCTTGTTTGAAAACTGTTTTCAGTTCTTAATACCAGCACCAGGCATGAATATTTTGGCCCAAAGCTCCCCATGACTGTTAGCTGCCACAGAAGGACTCCTTTTTGAGGGACTGTTCATCCAGTGGTTCAGCCCCTGCAGGGCAGGAGCCTTGCAGTGAATTAGTTGGGTGTTGCCTTGTGAAGAAGTTGTGATTTGGGGCAGGGACCTGGCGTTTACCAAAGAAGCCCCTGTGGTGCAGACAGGCTGTGGCTGTTCCTTGGGGCTCTGTTCTGGGCCAGCTGAGAAGCCTTTGGTGTCCCAGACCTGTTCTCCCACCCAGTGTCCCTCTGCCCCTCCCTGCCTGCCGAGGGTGCAGGGCTCCTGCAGCTGGCATCTATTCCCATAGGGCTGAGGATGTCTCTGCCAGCCTTACCTGGGCAGGTGACTTGCATGACAGCAAAGTGCTGCATGATTCTTCTTCTTCTCTGTTACTGCTATGTTGACTTTTAGCACTGAAGTTCAGGATTTGGTTGTAAAACAGGTGTCTAGGGATGTTAAGGTGCCCTGTGGCTTCTAGGGCACCTGTGTGAGTCCAACAGGTATGAGACAGGTCCTCTGAAATACCGGTTCTTCCCTGGGATGCTGTCTGGGATTCAGTGGGGTACACTAGGAGATCCCAAATAGCACTGGGTGCAGGTAGACAGCAGTGTGCCAGTGGTTCTCTCTCTCAGAGGCTGAATGGGGCACGCAGGACAGGGCAGTGAGGGTGGCTGCAGCTCCTTCCTCCTGCTCTGCTACAGCAGCAGCTCTGCTTTAAGGGACATGTGCTTCCATAAATCCATGCCCAGAAAGGCTCCGTTTTGGGGTGCTCACCTGCTCCAGCCCCAGAGTGTGCTTCCCAGGGGGCCTGCAAAGGGCATAGTGATGGAGGTTAAGTAGAGGAATCAAAGGAAGTGTATTTCTTTTTGAGGTGCTCAGATTATTGCCAGACGTAGGAAACTTTGGAGCAAAAAAGCTGGTATTAACCTGTTTGGAAGTGGTATCAGATACAAAACTGAGAGAACATAAGGTAAGGAAGAGAACAATGAAGTGCTGAAAAGGGGTGGAATCTCATGACAGTGGACAGCTGGTAGGCCAGGAGTGAGCTTCCAGTTCACAGGCATCTATTGTCATTTATTTATTACACAAAATATTAAACATGCTACTTGTCCCTGAGTGACCAAATGGCATCCCCAGAGCCACTGAGGTACCCTGAGCTTTACCCTGATCTGTCCTGTGCAGGATGTACCTTTGTGTGTGTAAACAGGGAAAAATGGGGTTCTCACGGCTTGTGAACTTCTGCTTTTCCTTTTGAACAGGATTTGTTGGACCATTCCTGCACATCTGGAAGTGGTTCTGGGCTTCCTTTCTTGGTGCAAAGAACAGTGGCTCGTCAGATCACGCTTGTGGAGTGTGTAGGTCAGTGTCAGCCTTGTTCACATCTGGTAACAAGTGCAGAGTGAAAGCTCTATCTCCCATCCTCATCTTTTTTCTTGGTTGTTTATGTAGTATGTGCAATTTTTCAGGCCTCAGCTGATGGAACATGCTTGGTTTTGGAAAGTCAAGTGAAAAAATTCCTTTCAGATCTCTGCAGAACTAAGGGACAAATATCTGTGCTTTGTGATGGAACAGTTTAAGCTTTGTTCAGTAAGGGAATGTCAGAAAATACAAACCAAGCCTGTTTGGGTACTGTGTAAGCTAAAGAACCTGTTTTTAGAAAAGCAAGCTCCATTTGAAGTTTGACACTGTCAACACCATTTGTTCATTAATGGTGTTCAACTCGAAAGCTTTAGAATTAGAAAAAGGTCACCTGGGTTTGGGATCTGGAGTTGAAGCATCAAGCAAAGTGGCAAACATGGTATTTAAAATAGAAACCTCTGATTTTGGGCCACTAGAATGGGAACATGAATGGGTTGTAGTTGACTAGCTCTGCACTGTTCTTTGGAGCCCTGCAGGCAGTGATGTGCTGCTGCTGCTCTTCTGTCTTAAAGAAGGAATCTCTCTAGTCTTTATTCTCTATAAGTCTTCTGGGTCTTTAGTTTTTTTGTCGGACTTCAGTCATACAAAATTTTAAGGATTCACTAAATTCTACTTCAGCATGTATTTATTATTAATTGAATAGTGTTAAATTTGAGTTTAGTAATTTTAGGAAGCATTTGGGTCAGAGATGCCCAGAGGCAGTGACATTGAGCCAAGATGCTGTACTGGCACTAAAGAGGTGAGAAAGGCATGAGAAGCATTTTAGTAGGAAGGAAGGACTGGAATATGTTCTGTGGTGCTGCTTCAGTGATTTGAACTCAGGGCAGTTTAACACCTTCCTGTCAGATCCAAGAAAGTTTAACTCATCAGGGTGTTAAATCAAACCCAACTAAAACAGATGAACCTGGGAATCTGCAGGAACCAGGCCTACATTTTACCATTGCTTCTGTGCTTTTGGCTCAGAGTATATACTGAGTAGGCACAAATGTTCACACTTGCCTGAAATCCAGATGTACACCCTCTCATGCTCTGTGGTTCCTTTTCACCAGGAGCTGGAGGATATGACAAACATGGTGACTCTACCCCTGACAGAGGCATTCCTGTGTGTGTATCTGTGTGAGGGTGTGTGTCCCTGGAATGGTGCCTGCTCCCAGGTTAGCTCAAGCTGGCACCATTCCCAAGGACTTGGTGTGTTGCCCTGTCAGGCAGGATCAGAGGAAGGCAGGAGGTGTCCCTGGGGTGACAGCAGTGAGGCCTCAGCGTTGTGGATGTCTGTCTGGTGAACATGCTGTTCATTCCCATGTGCCTGTGAAGGACACAGAACTGCAGAGCAATGAAGGGCAAACTTGGGTGTTCAGAGTTGCCAGATCTGACACAGTTCATGGCCTTATGCCCCAAGGCTGTTGTACTTGGGCTGTGATGGAAATGGCAACAGCCAGAACTGTTCCAGCATGCCTTGTCCGGGATGGGGTTTTGCACTTGGGTGCTTCATAATGTCATACATTTATTCTAAGCTATTTGGGTAGAAAGCTTGGCATGCAAGACAGTGTGTCCTGATCTCCACAGGTCAGGGGTGGGTTTTGGTGGGGTTGGGGTTTTTTTTAATCCTTTTTTTTTTGTTTGTGGGCGGGTTTGGGGGTTTACTGCACTGGTGTGCAGGGAGGAGAGATGCACACTCACAGGGCTTGCAGTCAAAACAAACAGGAACAGTGAAAGAAAGGATGGTGGAGCACAGTGTGGCTCCAGTGGTAAGAAATGCATGGTCAGACCACACCAGCGTGATATTTGTGCCATGACAGTCGAGTTTCCATCCTTTCAGCTCATCCTGCCCTTCTGCCCAGTGAAGATTGTTAGTTGACAACTCCTGTGGTTTTTTCCCCCATCAGGGAAGGGTCGTTATGGAGAAGTTTGGAGGGGTCAGTGGCAAGGAGAAAATGTTGCTGTGAAGATCTTCTCTTCTAGGGATGAAAAATCCTGGTTCAGGGAAACTGAGCTGTACAACACTGTATTGCTGCGGCATGAGAATATTTTAGGTAAGTAGGACAGCCACATTCCCTATCCTGGTGTGGCTGGTGTAAAGGTGAGTTACCTGGACAGCTAACTTTGCATTGCAAAGCACTGCACATTCACCAGGTGTCTCACAGTCTTTAGGCTCTTGTGTTGATAAATAGTTCAAGGGAAATTTTCAGAGAGATTGTTGCCAGGAGGGGACTGGGTCTCAAATGGGGAAGGTGCTGTGGCAGCTGTGACTCACTGCCCTGCAGTATTCCGGCAGGAAGCAGATTAATCAATGAATCAGCTGCTGGCAGCACAGCTCATAGAAAACAGTGGAGGGGCCACACACCCCCATGGAAGAACTGGCCCTTGCAGCTCTCACCACAGGGACCTGCACAGGTGTCAGGGGAGTAGTGGATCTGTGTTTGTTTGTAACTTCAGTTTTCCTGCAGAAATGAAGGGAGAAAAAGTGGGGAGGAGTTTATAAAGAGATTTAAGAATTTGAGTACTTTTCCTTATGCCTGAGTAAAATTAAGTATGAATCCATTATTTTCTTCTGTTTTGCAGTTCTGCTCAGGGTCAGACTAAGCTCCTTTGGTGTTTAAACCTCAGCTGTAGTTGAATGATGTATCTCATTTCCTTGTAAATATGGAAGTACAGTGAACCTTTTGCATGGCTCATACCTCGTGTGCTTGGTTCTGAGAGCTGGGAAAATGGCTTTGTTGTGCTGGGCCATGGCTGAGGCTTGAGCAACCCTTTGATTCCTAATAGACGTGCCCTTCTGTCACTGCTGTGCCACCTCTACAAATAAAAGCAGCAGCCCATTTTCTGAGTGCTGACACTGCCTCACCCGCAATCTGTCTGTCTTCAGTCTGTTTTTCTTCAGGCTCCTTATTCTTGCTTCCTGTCAGAGTATGTTCCTTGGCTCTGTAGCTCACCCTGCTAGACGTTTGTCTAATGTTTCCTGAAGCAATTCCTTTGTTACTGCAAAAATAATTTGATGACCTCCTGAAATGTGAATTATTGAACTTTCCTTCCCAAGAGAGCAAGTGACTTGGCTGAAATTACATTGCACATTTCCCTTGGTCCTCTGCCTGTGTTTAGTCTTTCTTGATAACTGTCAAATTTGTTGGCTATTTTATAGACTTTTTTTAGATGCAATATTAAACAATATCACAGATTACAGAAGTGTCACGTTGAGCAGAAGTCTGACTTCAGGAGAGAAAGCAGTGGGGGTTCTTTCTGACAAATGTCGTATGTGAGCTTTTAATAAACATTGTTTGTTCCTTTGACTCGGCAATAAAACTTTTGCTGTTCCAGCTACAGCTGTTGAGGTCACTGTGCTGGTACAGAACCAATGCAGAGGTGACAGGAAGGGAGATACCCCTGAATTTGGGGTTCAGTTTTAAGACACCACATTTTTTGAAGGCAGTTCTTGAGGTTCATGAGTTTTGAACAGAAAATTTTCTGTTCCTTTGTAGAAGATCACTGTGCTTGGGCTGCACACCTAACCCTATTCTCAGCAGCCTGCACTAACTGCCTGCAGGCCCTAAAAATGGAAATGGTTGCTCCTGGTTTGATCTTTGAGGTGTTGCTGCTTTCCAGTATGATCCTCTCAAGGGGGCAGCAGCAGATGTGCTGTAGCCTTGGGGTCTTTCTGTTTGACTGGGAACTTCTCCACCCCCAAGTCCCTCAAAAAGAAGCAAAAAAATAGAAATAAACATATTTTTAATGTACGTGCTCCTAACAAGTTGTTTGGTGTGACTGACAAATACATAAATATGTTCTTGTGGATAGACTTGAGTTAGAGTTCTAGAATCTCAGCTCTGTTTTCATCACAGTCGTCTGCAGTGCAGTGGGAAAGTTGTAATTAAACAGAATTCTACGTTGCAAGAGGGGCCCCAGTACTGACTCTTTTCTCAGCCAAGTCTTGAAGGAGCTCTCTCACTTTTTCTTGTTTCTCCTTTGTTCTCCCTCTCCCTGTAGGTTTTATTGCCTCAGACATGACTTCCAGGAACTCGAGCACGCAGCTGTGGCTGATCACGCACTACCACGAGATGGGGTCCCTGTACGACTACCTGCAGCTGACCACGCTGGACACGGTGAGCTGCCTGCGCATCGTGCTCTCCATCGCCAGCGGGCTGGCACACCTGCACATCGAGATCTTCGGCACGCAGGGCAAGCCGGCCATCTCCCACCGCGACCTCAAGAGCAAGAACATCCTCGTCAAGAAGAACGGGCAGTGCTGCATCGCCGACCTGGGTGAGTGCAGCGCCCTGCTGCCCACACACTTCATGTGGTTGGGCGGCTCCAGAGGCAGCACCCTTGGGGGAGCCCTGCAGGACCCTTGGGGGAATAACCCTGCAGGACCCTTGGGGTACCCTTGGGGTAGTAACCCTGCAGTAACCCTTGGGGTAGTAACCCTGCAGTAACCCTTGGCACAGTAACCCTGCAGTAACCCTTGGGGTACCCTTGGGGTAATAACCCTGCAGTAACCCTTGGGGTACCCTTGGGGTAATAACCCTGCAGTAACCCTTGGGGGACCCTTGGGGTAATAACCCTTGGGGGACCCTTGCAGTACCCTTGCAGTAACCCTGCACCACCCCTGCAGCACCCTTGGGGTAACCCTTGGGGTAACCCTGCAGCACCCTTGGGGTAACCCTGCAGCAACCCTGCAGCACCCTTGGGGTAACCCTTGGGGTACCCTTGGGGGAACCCTGCAGCACCCTTGCAGTACCCCTGCTCTGCCCTTACCCTGCCCTCCCGTCAGCCGGTGCTCTCGCAGTGCCCGCGTCAGCCGCCAGATGGCGCCTGCAGCCCGACGACGCATTTTGGGACGTTTTCTTGGATTTTCGTTGTTAAATTCCACTCCGGGATCCCAGAAAGATGCAGTGATTAGGGTTCGACTGATTGCTGAACTATTATATGTCCTCCCACAGACAATCTGAGCCATGCACTCGCTGTCCCAGTGCCTTTTCTCCATCCAGATCACTCGCAGTGCAGAAGTGGGTTCCCTGGAACCTGCTGGTTTGGCATTTAAGCTGGCATGGTGCTGAGGAGCAGTTACTGCAGCATAGCTTGTTCACACCTTGGAGGGGTGGCTGGCAATAGGGTTTTTCTTTTCTCTGAAGACGAGGGAAAATAGTAGTAGAATGGTATTGGGGAGCTATTGGTTAGGCAGAAAGTGTGTCAGGAGATGGGAATTTTTTGAAATAATAATTCCACTGCATAGTTCCTATCACTTGTGCCTGAGGGACTTGAGAGACACACAGGGAAAGCATGAAAACCACACACCTGGGCCTATCAAGATTTGCAGAGGGAATAGTAAGTAACAAATAGAGCAGTAAGTTGAAAATAGAAAGCTTCAGAGACTGGCTTTTAAATGAATTTGTAGCTCACACTGAGGAGGGAACAGCACATCCTGGCATTGATTGACATCACACTGGTACATCACTGTGAAATCTGTCTACAGATTTCTACATCATTTTTCTAGAGGCTTCAGATGTTTGAGAGACAAGGCAGCACAGTGGTAAACACTCCCCAGTTAGTTTTTATAATGGTAAAATAGGTATTTTTTTTAAATGTGAACTCCTCAGGCATGTATCTGACACGTTCTTCCTGTGTGTCTCCTCTGTAAGGGAGAGTCACCAAAGAATTTGTTGCTTCTGGCATGTATTCCTGCCCTTTTTATTGTGAGGCTTTGTCTTTTTTCCATTCTCTGGTCTCCCCCTCTGTTTCAGCCCCAGGATCCGGAGCTGGGAGCTGCTCTGGCCCGCGGCAGCCCCTGGATCTGGAGCTGCAGTGACAGCACTGCCTGCTTCAGATATGCCCTGGCTGAGCACAAGCTGTGTGACAAAGTCCAGGGATGGGTGTCATTAAGCACCACACGTGTCTGGTGGTGGGTCTCAGTTGAGCAACTTCATGGAACAGCATGTAATGCTGTGGAAAGCAGAAATACTTCACTGTGCTAAAAGCGTTTTTGTCTCGTAAACCCAACACGTTTCTTTTCTTTTTAAGAGCTGATACCTTAAAGCAAGAGCTTTTCTGTCAGGTGCTCAGTGCCCCTGAGTTCTGTGTGCATTGAGCCCCTGGGGGGAGGAGATGCTGAAGTGGAGCAGGATCTGCTCCCCAACTCTCAAACAGCTCGGATGGCTGGGATGGGAACCTGGTTACAACACTCTGTCCTCTGACCTCATTGCACCACGTCCTTCATGTGCAGTCTGTGGGATGCTGACGTGCCTCCCTCAGCTGTAAACCTTTGACCAGTCAGCCTATGGAGTCTGTTTTGCCCAATTTGGATGGAGTATTATGCTTTTTATCAAAGTCTCTTCCAAGGTCTGGATGTCTTCAGAGTTTGCCAGGAAGTGAGGTTACTAACCTTTGTTTGCATTTGCAAGCTTTTTCAAAAAGTACTATAATCCATACATATTGTATAGAGGAATTTAATATGAATTTAAACAAGTACATACATGTCATATATTGACACACACATTTATACGTTTATTTATACATTTATACACATTTTATTGGATGTGGGAGCAGGCTTTCCAGGTAATCACCTCAGCAGTCTGGGGTCAGGAGATGGTACCTGAGGTGTCCATAAGAAAGGTGGGGACAAACTTCTTATCAGGGCCTGTTGCAATGGGCCAAGAGGTGGTGGTTTGAGACTAAAAGAGGATTGATTTAGGTTAACTGTAAGAAATGTTTTACAGTGAGTGTGATGAGGCCCTGGCACAGGTTGGGCAGAGAAGCTGTGGCTGCCCCTGGATCCCTGGGAGTGTCCAAGGCCAGGTTGCATGGGGCTTGGAGCACCCTGGGCTGGTGGGAGGTGTCCCTGCCCTTGGCAGGAGGTGGGATGAGATGAACCCTGATGTCCCTTCCAACCTGAACCATTCTGTGATCTGTCTAGAGCTGCCATGAGTATTTTCTTAGCAGCCTGAAATTTCTTAAAGTGCATTTAGGTTGTAGGAAAGTGTTTTTCAAATTTTTGCTAAATTGAAATACAGACTGTTCTTTGGAAAGAAAAGAAAATGAATAATCTGGTGCTAGGTTAATTTGAGATTGAGGTAAAAAGCTTTTTAAGGTTCACCTAAAATAAACTCCTGTTAAATGTAAATAATATATGTTATTCTTGCTGGATTTGTTGAGGAAATTAGGGAGAGTTTGCGTCGCCCTCTCTGTCGCTTGGCTCTGCCACGCGCCCACTGCTGCTCAATTTGCAATGCTCCCTGTTTACCGGGGCCAAATGAGTGCTCTGTGTGTTTCCAAATTTACAGTAATTTAGCCCCTCACATAATGTTCTCTGCTTAAATGCTTAGTAATTAGTAGAAACCAGGTAGAGTGGTTTTGTCTGACTCACTTTAGATCTGCTTGAGGATGTTTATTTTTCAAGCAACTGCAAATACGATGTTTTTTGTTTTCTGGTTTTATTTTTCTAACTTGTGTGTATCCTCCATGCAGTGTTTTTCTTCTCCCTTCCCGACAGTTCGGATGTATCCACCTACCCAAAAGGTCTATAAATAACTTTGAGTGCTGTGTAAAATTGTTTTCTCCCGAGCAGCAGCTGTTTGGCCTCTGCTCGTCTGTGCCCGGAGCGCTGGGGACATCCAGTGGCTGCAAAACACTTCACGACATTGTTTTGCAACAGTGCAATAAAATGCTTAATGGTGATCCCTGGGGAGATAATGGGCCGGTCTGCGGCCTCAGGGACTGGTTTTGGTGGCAGGTTTGGAGCTTTGGACAGTTGGGCCTTCGGCTCCTTCTCCTTTCAGAACCCCCCTCTCAGGGTCCCTGCTCATGGGGACCTTCAGGTGTGTGCTGCCACAGTTGTGAGGGGACTCAGCTGTGACTGTTTCTTTTTGTCCTTCAGGCCTTGCAGTCATGCATTCCCAAAGCACAAACCAGCTGGACGTGGGGAACAATCCCCGCGTGGGCACCAAGCGCTACATGGCCCCGGAGGTGCTGGACGAGACGATCCAGGCGGACTGCTTTGACTCCTACAAGAGGGTGGACATCTGGGCCTTCGGGCTGGTCCTCTGGGAAGTGGCCAGGCGCATGGTGAGCAACGGTGAGTGCCTGGGGCTCCTTCCCTGGCCTTCAGCAGCGTGAGGAGACGGCAACTCACAGCAAAGCACCTGCCTCCAAAATGCACAGCAACATGCTGGACCTCCACGGGACTTTGGTTCCTGATCCTTTGAGGAAGCTGTTGGTGTATTTGGTACAGAGGCCAAAGCTTGTTGTCATTTCTGTTAAGGCAGAGAAGAAAGGGTCCCCTGGTCATTCTAAACCCTGCTGAAACCTAATTCATGCCAAACAGTTAAAATTTTAGATCGTTAAGTCTCTACTGTTTTTCCGTGTGTCATTAAGCCATTGTGAATACCTATAGGTGGCTGTTTCTCATGACAAACCCTAACAAATGGAAGGAAATTATGTACAAAATAGAGGACTGGTCAAAATTCAGATCTGCTCATGCTTTACAAGTTAAATGTATTCCCAAGGCAGGACTTGGTCCAAGTGCAGCTCTGCTGGGGATGGGTGCTCCTGCCATCCTGTCTGAAGTGCAGAGCTGCTTCCTCTCTCTTGGTGAGGGGGACTCAATTTAGGAAGCTTTCAGCTGGGTGTCTGTTGGTGTGATTCCTGCTCAATTCAGAAGTCCTCTCTGACTTCTAGGCTTCAGGTTGTGCTCTCTGGACCCAGGTGGGGAGGAGGAGGCAGACAGTGCCCTTCAGGCATGTCTGCAGACCCTGGCAGGGATGGGCTGTTCATGGCCACATCTTTAAATACCAGAAAATTGCAGATTGTCACACACATTTGTTTACTCTGTGTCTGATCTATTCCCACTAAGTCCAAATCTGGTGTAGGTGTGTGTGGTTAGTTAGAGGAAGGAGGGAGGGTGGTGAATGTGTGGCGTTAATGTTTCTGAGGATGTTTGTTGGCACAGGTGTGTGTAGGCAGTTTGAAGACTTGCTGGTTGCATTGTGCAATGTTTGGTCCTGGGTTGCATCACATCAGTGTGAACGCCTGGAGAGTGTCAGCTGGAACTTTGGTATTCTCAGTGCAGTTTTATATCCTGCACTGTCTCTCTTGGCAGTCTGTGAGCACCTTGATGTATCAGTTTCCATAAAGTGATGTGGCTGGGCAGGGGCAGATGAATTCCTGTGCCAGAGGTGGTGCTCATGCAGTGGGGAGGGAAGGTGTGAATTGTAGTTGACTTGAGAGCACAATGCCAGCAGCCCTGGGGGAAGGCAGTACAGTGTACTGTGACTGACAGAAGTCACCTTAAAGCTGTGCAGGAAGCCCAGGCTGTGGTTGTGCTGGAGGCCCTGGGTCTCCCTGAGCTTGTGGCTCTGGCCCAGCGGGCAGGGGGAGCGTGTCACGGGTGGGTGAGGCTGTGAGGGCACAGTGCTGTGGGCCAGAGGTGGAGTGGCCCGCTGGCACCTCTGGCGGCTCTCCGGAGCCGGGTGGTCCCAGGGGCCTGGGATGTTCAGCTGGGGTAGCTCAGAGCACTCCAGAGTCACTATTGGAGTAAAGGCCAGACCCGCTTCCTTCGCATTTAGTACTGCACGTCTTATCTCTAACAGCCAGTTATGTGCCCTGTACTTGGGAAAGACCACAGGAAAATAGTGAATTAGAGCCAGACTCTCTCTCTGCAGTGATAAAGTTCATCTGTAATATCCTCGTGGCCCTGGGAGCATGTTCAGAGCTGTGTGCCATAGCTGGAGTTGGGTGTTTGACTTGTGTGAAGTCCCAGCTTTACCTGAAGGACAGGTGCAGGCAGCAGGGGCACAGAGGGAGTTGTGTTCCTGAGGTCTCACAGTGAACTGTGTTCTGGGGGAGGCAGGAGAAGGGTGGAGACAAGAATTCAGCCCAGTTGGTGATGTTTGGTAAATGCAATTGGAATTGCTCAGAGGAGGGCGTGGATGATGCTGCTGTACTCAGCATGTAATGGAATTTAGCTGCATCCATGTTGGAATGGCACTGGGCAAACCCTGCAGGCTGCCTGGTACTGCTGGTGGGAACTCACTTGGTTAGCCAGGTCTCCAAACTCTCCTGCTGTTTTCCAAGGCACTTAAAACTTCCTGAAGACTGGTTTCTGGCTGGTCATCACAAACAGGGATTTGCAGATTTTTATAGTATATTTGTGGGAATATCTTTTGGGATTTTGATCTTCATCTCCAACAGAATAAGAAAACTAGAATCCAAAACTTTGCCGTAGCACAGACTGAGAATCTCTTTTCAACTTCAGTCTATCCAGAGCAGCAGAGATGCTCCTGGATTCCGTGTCTGACTCTGGGACAGCTGCCAGCTCTGTGTGTTGTGCCCAGCTCTCAGCAGCAGCTGTTTGATGTTCCTGCTGGACCCAGAGGGCCTCATTAGCTCTGGGTTTTCCCAAGCTGCTGACCCAAATGTCTGTCTTTGAACACTGGTCTGTAGATTGGCTCCCTGAGGAAGCTGGGCTCCCTGTAGGTGGCCTGTGAGCCTGATGCAGTGAGGAAGCAGAGCTGCATGCCTGCCTTGGGGGTGGGCAGGGGGGCTTTAGCCTGGCAGTGTTCCATGAGCAGGTGCAGGCAGGAGCAGCACAGACAGACTCCATGTCCAGTGTGAAGCCTAGGGAGTGACACACTGTTTAGGGGCCAGGCTGGACAGGAGTAGCCTCCTGTAGTGGAAGATGTCTCTGCCCATGGCAGGGGGCGTGGAATGAGGTGAGTTTTAAGGTCCCTCCCCACCCAAACAAGGGTCTGTGAATGCCAGCATCCTTATCGGACTCTTCCAGGCATCACAAAAGCACCCAAGTGCATGGTGGGCCTGGTAAAAACCAGTGCTACCCTTGCATTTTTCCATTTGCTGCTAGAAATCCCAGCTTGCAATAGGCAGGAAAGCTCTGTGTGCTGCAAAATACAGCCCTTTGGCAAAGGATTTACTTTGCATCCTTTCAACTCCAGCATCTGCAAAGTGTGTATAGCTCTTTGTGGACTTGTAATGTGAGCCAATTAATTAACATTTTGTCTAGAAAAAGCTGTTCCTGTGGCAGTAAGTGCTGTTCTGTTGTTCAGTGAATGTGTGACACTGTGGGGTTGACTTCTAAAGGATTTTTGTGCCTCTTAGGCAGGTCGGTCCTGTGTTCCCTCTGTCCCTGTGAAAATTGTGTTCACTGACACAGCATTCAGTAATGCCTGTTTGTGTCTCACCAGGTATTGTGGAAGACTACAAACCACCCTTTTATGACTTGGTTCCGAACGATCCCAGTTTTGAAGACATGAGGAAAGTGGTCTGTGTGGATCAGCAGAGGCCCAACATTCCCAACAGATGGTTCTCAGACCCGGTCAGTGGGTGCTGGGGGGCTGGTAGCAGATGTGTGCTGACCACTGTTCTTTGGCAGAGTCATGGAAGTTACTTTCAGTTGTCTCTTGCAGTGGAGATGCTCTCGATGTGCCTTGTCAGCAGCCTCACCTGTACAGGTGTTGGGGCTGTGCTGGCCTGGCCCTGGGGAGCACTGAGCAAACTGAGCACTGCCAAGTCAGAGCCAGTCACAGATCTGCCTTTGAGGAGCAGGATTTAGCAATAATTCTCACAGCTGCTCTTCCTGGGTCGTTGTTCCCCCTCCAAGGGGATATCAAGGGGAGGGAAGCCAGTCCAGGACTTTGTGGCTTACAAGCACACAGATTTAGAACAGAATGATGGTTTCTCCTGCCTACAGGATAAGGGGCTATTGTTCTTTTTGAAAGGCTGGTGCTGAAGTTTATTTTTCAGACTGGCCTCTGCAGTGTGCCCAGGTATTTTGTCCTTACCACTGCAGCTGTGGAGGTCAGGGTGAATCTGCAGACCTGGCCAGGGCAGAGCCCCATCTCCAAGGTCTGGGTGTGGAGCTGTGCCCCGTGCTGCCCCAGCAGCCAGCTGGGAGCCAGGCCACCTAAACTTGTGCTGGGTGTGATGGAATTACAGGCAGAAAATCTCTACCTTCTTGGCTGCCCTCCTGGGTCTGCAGGACGTGGTTTCATTGAAAAGAGATTCTGTGGAGTGTTTCCTTAATCAGGGGAAAAGTCTCAAAACTCCATTGTTTAAAGTTACCATGGCTGATCACTCCAGTCAGCCCATGGGCTAGTTGTGCTCTTGGTTTAACCCAGTTATGAGACCTGGGGGCTCTTAAACACGTGGGAGCTCTGCATTTGACAGGTAGCAGGACCGTCTGACAAGGGAGTGTTAATTAGACAGTAAAACTTATCTCTGCGAATGCTTGACCCCAGCCAGTGGTTCCTTGTTCTTGTGGGCTTACCCTGGTGTTGTGTGGTTTGTGTTTTCCCAGACGTTAACGTCCCTTGCCAAGCTGATGAAGGAGTGCTGGTACCAGAACCCATCCGCCAGACTGACAGCCCTGCGCATCAAAAAGACTTTGACCAAAATTGACAATTCCCTAGACAAACTGAAAGCTGACTGTTGACCCTCTGCTCGTGGTGCTCTCCCCACAGGAAGGCACTGGGCTGGCCCGGAGGGCTCTGGCTGGGCAGTTGATGGCCCTGGTGCCCACGGGGCTGCTCGGAGCAGGAGTTGTGGGGCCCCCCGGACTGCTTGGGCCACAGCTGCCCCCACGGCCGGGCGAGCGCCCAGGACTCAGCTGGATGTGCTGGTGCTGAGCTGGTGGCCTGAAGGAAGACAGAGAAATCCTAAGACAAGATCAGGGCATTAAACAATGGCTTTGAACAGCTTTTTTCCTTTTTTTTTTCTTTTTTTTTTTTTTTTTTTTTCTCTCTCTTTTTTTTTTTTTCTTTTTTTTTTTTTAGTTTTTTTAATTTTAATTCTCCTAATCACTCCCAGGGTGAACACATGGAAGTGGTAAATTTTAATCAGCAATATTGCCTGTGCTTCTCTTCTTTATTGCACTAGGAATTCTTTGCATTCCTTACTTGCACTGTCACTGTTAATTTTAATGACATGACTTGCCAAAAATACGATTGGCTGTATCCTGCATTGATCAATGCCTGAGTAATAGGAAAAGAATTTGGTAAACTGAAAATATAACTGTCAGACTTTAGCTGCATTTTACATGTGTACTGATGTTTACAATAATGCTGAACATTAGGAATTTCTCGTTTATCCAGAACTTGCAAATTATTTATTACTAGTGCACTTGCCAGTTTTTTAAACTGTAAAATAAGTGCATAAAGTTAAAGCTTATTTTTATGTGGCCTCTTTCATGATTTCTTACACAGATGTTTTTGTAACACGATATAACCTGAAACATGAATTGTTTTATGTATTATCATATTACAACTCGATAGTCACATTTTAAGTGCTTCACATTTGTAGGTGTGTGGTCTGTACCATATTTTCAGTTGGAATATGGAACGTATATATAGCCATTTCCCACAGGACCTTGCGTCTGGCATCTTACTGATCTGGGAAAGGAAAGCAGTGGAGGAATTAACTAGAATTTTAGGTCATGAATGCTGTGGGGAAAATGCATTTTATTTCTTCTAAGCTATATAATATGCATTTAAACTCTGCCAGAAAAATAACTATTTTGTTTTAATCTACTTTTTCTATTTAGTAGTTATTTGTATAAATTAAATAGAATGTTTTCAAGTCAAGCCACAGTGTGTTTTAGTTCTCTTACTGCCCATCAGTGAGCAGGTGCTGCTGTGGAACCCCAGGCTGTGCCCACGGGGTCCAGGCTGGTGCTGAGGCTCTAACAGGGGCCTGGGAGTGTTCTCCTGCTCTGAACCAGGTCCCAGAATGGTACAGCAGGGAGGTGATGGTCCTTGGACGTGACCCCGGCCATGTCCCTCAGCCTGCCCCTGGTCCCTGTTCCCAGCCTCGGGGGGAGGAACTCTGACCTGTTCTCTCTGCCTGTGCCTCTCCACACGCTCCTGTCTTTGTTCTGTGGAGTGGAGGAGTGCTCAGCAAGTGGCAGTGCCCTCTCATCCTCGGAAAAGAGCCCCTTTATTCATGGGCTTAGAATCCCCTGGGCAATCCAAGGCTCTGAGCAGTGATCAGCCACCTGGACATGCTTCCTCTCAGGGTAAAACACTTGTCTGAGGTTCCCTTCAGTGCTTCAGGTCCTCCAGGTTCTGCTCTGCTGCCTCTCTGTAAGATTTTCTTCTCAGCCCCATCCTGCCTGTCCCATTCCAGCCGAGTGGAATGCCTTGTTCTACATTGCTAGTGTAGGAATAGGAGCCAAGTGTGTGGGGTAGGTGGTGCCTGGGGCTGAGAGACAGCGTGGTGTGGAGCTCTGCAGAGCAGCCTGGGCTCACACCGGCTGCCAGGTCTCTAATCATACGTGAGGAGAATCTGAGCAGATCCAGTGCTGAAATTAAAACTAGGAAAAACTGCATCCGATGAGTTTTACTGTTAGTTTTTAATAGGAAGTCAAAAGCTGGAATGCATTTTGGTTTTCCTTTAAACTGGTGTGTGTCTGAGCTGTGTACTGGGCTGACTGGGGCACAGCCACAGCCTGGGAGGGATGGGTTGTCAGTGGAGCAATGGAGTCGGGGTGGGACTGAAGCTGCTGGCTGGCTGGAGGTCACTGGTGACGGGTCCAGCTGCAAGGTGAGGAGCTGCGTTGGTGCTGACTGACACAGAGCATTGCCTGGCACCTGGTACACACTGCTGTGTTTCTTCAACAGGTGTTCATGGGATGGAACAGGCAGCAGGATTTAAGCCAAGTGGGAAGAGAGGCTGGCTCTTGTGGAGCTGCTGTGGTGCTGGGGATGAGGCCAGTGGGGACACCTGGACAGGGCAGGGTGACAGGGGAGGTGGCAGTTCACTGTGCAGGGTGAGTGTGAAGTGTGTGGTCAGGATTTTGCTTGGAGCTTTTGCCTCTCCAGCATTTTCTAGTGCAGGTGTTGGAGGGAGAGAATCTGTCATGCTGATGGTCAGTGACAGCTCTGGCCATGCTGGCAGAATTTGGGCTGCCTTCCTCAAACAGTGCCACACTGAGTCACAGCACCTTACCAGATACCTACCATCTTACCCTTAGGAAGATGTTAATATTGAATACCTGCTCCATATCTCCTTTGCACTGTAGCATCCTTTGGAAAGTGCTGTGTACTGGAACAGCACAACTTCAGGGTGGGAACAGCTGCGTGTACTCCGTAGCGTTCCCTCTGCTGTCCCTGAGGGTGTGGATTTTCTGCCCCCAGCGCTGGGTGTTGGCTCCCAGCCGTGCTGGGGCTGGCTGGCAGGCTGCAGGGTGTGGGGCCTGCAGCAAGGACATGCACAGTTCTCTCTCCCCGCTCCTGGCAGGGAGTTACAGAGCCTGAAGGTCTCCCCTGAGCCTCCTTTTCTCCAGGCTAAGTCCCCCCAGCTCTCTCAGCTGCTCCTGGGGCTCCAGCCCCTTCCCCAGCTCTGTTCCCTGGACACACAAGGGATAATGGACTAAAGGATAAAACCACAGACCATAGGAACACCCCAGTAATACCCTGTTTATCTTGTGCTAGGTAAAGAAGATTATCCAGGTGAGCCCCTGGCAGGGTAACAGTCTGTCAGTGCTGGGACTCCTGGGCTCTCCCTGGTGTGCTGGGCAAGGTCATGGGCACTGGTGCTGCTCCAAGAGCTGCCTTCTGCATATTGAAGCATCCAGGGATTATTTTAAACCTATTTCACTTTCATGCCCTGCTGCTCAAGTCCTTCTGGTCCAGGCTGTTTGAAGTGTTAGCTGGTGTGTGTGCTTGAATTGGGTCGCTATTTGACAAATGTGAATCGAGAAAATTGAGTGCAAAGTAATCATCATAAGTAATTTCTTAGCAACTTCTTATCCCTTAACTTGGGATAAGTCATTCCTGTGCTTTCCTAATGTACAGTGGCTGCTGAGGACAGGCAGGGTCCGTGCTCACCAAAGCCTGCAGGAACAGCTCTTGGATTCCCTCTTGGGAGCTGGAGGGTTCTGGGAAGTGGGAGCAGGGAAGGAAAACTCGGTGATAGCCAGGGAAGGATTATCTGTGGTCTGTGTGATTTAACCTCCTTTCCACATCTGGACAGTCGCAGGAGAACATTTATTACTGCTTTTCTTCTGAAGGTGTCCAGGCTTGGGCCGTGGGGGAGGCTCCATGGGAACACCCCCACCTCCCACACTGCTTTTCCAGCTTGTTTATTAATCAGTGTTCCTCTAATACCTCCACAAAATCTAATCTTCTAAAGAGATTTGGAATGCTTATATATAATCTGCTGCAGTAAGGGCGTCGCTGCATTTATTGCTATGGCAAAGGCACAGGCAGTTCCCTCTCTGGAGCTGAATTATTCATGTGTCTGGCAGGTTTGTGCTGCACCAGCCAGGATGGAGCTGGGGCTGCTCGAGCAGTGCTGGGGATCAGAGCCTGCTGAGGGGGCCCTGCATGGAGAAACAGCTCAAAGGAGTAGCACTGCCTGTGGGATTCAGTTGTGGTGGTGGTGGGGACAATCCCCAGCAGTTACAGGAGGCAGGCTGGATGGAACCAGAGGGGCTTCAGATTTGGAGGGGCAAAATGTTGTTGCTTTTTGTCTGGATTTCTGTGTTGCCCAGAGAAGCTGTGGCTGCCCCTGGATCCCTGGAAGTGTCCAAGGCCAGGTTGGACAGAGCTTGGAGGAACCTGGGCTAGTGGAAGGTGTCCCTGCCCATGGCAGGGGTGGCACTGGGTGGGCTCTAAGGTCCCTTCCAACCCAAACCAGTCTGGGATTCCATAATTCTATATGCAGAAGGCTTGTTTGTTACTGGCCAGCAATATGTGGCACTTCAAGGTGTCCTGAGGACACACTCCAGTCAGTGTTGATGTAGGGAAGTCACTGAGGGCTTCCTCCCCCTCAGTTGGAAATCCCCTTGTGGGCTTTCTGGGCTAGAATTATCCACCAAAAGTCCTTATCAGGCCTTTCAGAATTTTATTTACCTGGATTAAACTGTTTTGATAGGGAGGGACAATTCTCTTCTCTGTGAGGT
>JAWWMO010000178.1:484592-522971 GCA_035047845.1 Dendrocincla fuliginosa
AATGTGCTGCCAGCCATGTCTGTGCTGCCTGGGAGCTTTCAAGTGAGTGGGAAATGATGAGTAGCTGATTCCATTCATCTTCTAAGTACGATCTATGATTTTCTTATAGAACCGTCACACCTCCAGAATTGCCTTTGATGTGAGAGCCCAGTTTCTCAATCTATGCCTGGTCCCCCTTATTGTCTGTCCTGCAAATCTTTCTACTTCTCCTGTGTCTTTTTGAGGTGGGTGAGGGGAACCAATCCCAAAGGAAGAACAGGTCTGGATCTCTTCCTGGTGTCTCCTCTGTGAGCTGGAGAGTTCTCCAGCACTCCCCAGGGAGGCACAAGCCTCTCTTCCCAGTGGGGATGGATGATAGTGGGCTGGTCACTGCTCATGCACAGCTGGAGCTCTTTGTTCTTTTGTAAGATTTGACTTTCCTCTGGCTTTTGATCCCTCAGCATGGGTAGTGCTGGAGTCCCCACTCCTGGAGGGATTTAACAGCTTTGTAGTTGTGGCACTTGGGGACATGGGTTAGTGGTGGCCTTGGTAGTGCTGGGGGAAGGGTTGGACTCGATGGTGTCAGAGGGCTTTTCCAGCCCAAATGATTCTGTGATTCCATGGTGAGATTTCTTTGCAGTGCTCTGAAGTCAGTCCTACTTTTTCTGTGCCTGAGGCAGGGGACCCAGGCACTGTGGCAAACCCACACTCATTAGCCCCAGATCTCTTATCTGAGAATAAAATGAAAGTGTATCTAGAAGGGCACAATACAGAATGACTGTACAGAATGATCAAGGATGGAAATATTCTGGACATTCAGCCCTTCCTTCCATTACAGAAGCACAGATTGGTTTGGGTTGGAAGGCAGCTTAAAGCCCAGCTTGTTCAAACCCCTGCCATGGGCAGGCACACCTTTCACTGGATCAGGTTGCTTCAAGCTCCACCAGAAATACAATTAATTGCTGCAAGGCCATTTAGATATTTGCTTTTTGATTTGATTTTGAAATGCTTTAGTTTAGTTATGGTTGGTAGTGCTGGATTATGACTTAATGGAAGATTAGTGCTCTGTTAATCTGTATAGTTAAAAAGTCTGTGTTGAAAGGTAGAACCTTGTGTGGTTCATGAGAGAGAGAGTCTGGCTTTGGTCCCCCCCAGTTTTCAGTTCCTTCCAGCAGCCCTGTGGATCAGTCACCTTGTGCCAACCATACACTCAACTCTGTCCATTTACCTGTTGAGTTGCACTCTCTCTGTCCACATGTTCTAACTGTTCGCTGCTTTCATGAGCTGGTGTTTAAGCTCCTGTTCTCCTGTCTGTTGTTCACATACAGTATCACTCTTGTGCCTTAGCTATCTAGTGATTCATGTAACTGAAGCTGACACTTGATGGGAAAGGGATGGAAGCACAAAGCCATGTTCTGCTGGCACCTTAGTGTTGGTTTGTTGGGAACTGGGGGCTGATTCTGTTCTTCCTGCTCTGTAAGCTCACTGCTCACAGTGTGTCTGCCTGTCCTGGGTGTTTCCTGACAGTCACACTGAAAACTAAAAGGCAGAAAATGGTGCTTTTTAGGTAAGCCAAGAAAGTTATTTTCTGCTCTGAAGAGCTAGTCATTCTGTCCTTGATTCCTAGTGGGGCTCATCCAAGAATCTGGTGTGCAGTCTGAGCTCCCATGGCAATAACAGCAGAAAAAGCATCCTGGAAAACCAGTTATGTCTTGAAGATGCCAGAGCCAGGGAACACCTGTTCCTGGGGTCTCTGGATCAGAAGGTGTCTGCCCATGTGGGAATCCTTCCCTGCCACCCGGCTGGCTCTTGGGTTCTCCTCCTGTTTGTGGGGTCCTGCTGAGTGCCAGCTGCCCTTGGGAAGGGATGTGGCCCCACACACCTCTGTCCTTCAGCCTGTCCCTGACTCCTGTCCCTGTGGAAGGGACCCCACGGTGTGTCATGTCCTGCTCTGCCCTGGCCCTGCCTCGGCTCCACAGCCTGTGCTGACAGGACAACCTGCCCATAGTCCCACCAGGGATGCTGGGTTGTGGGGAGGGTCAGGATAAATTTATTAATGACTCCATGGTCAGGGAACTGGGACCAGTGGTGGCCAGGTTTGGGTGCCTGGCATAGCTCCCTGCAGCCATGAAGTGTTTCAATAGTTCACTTTTTCCTAATTTCTCAATGAAAGAATGGAATGTTTTAAGGGGATTGTGCTTGAGTAAATGAAGGAGTTGTGTTCATTACCAGTGCCTTATTTTGAAACTTTGGCAGCACATTTTCCTCCTGCCCCTTTGATCCTTTTCCTTTAGCTCCTTCATAGTCACCTTATTCCATTCCCTGGTTTCCAGGACAGTGGGAGATGCAGCTTTCCCCCTGTGATGGTGCATCACAAATGGCATTGCCAGGACTGCCCTTGGGAATGGAGCTGGGGAGGCAAAACCTTTTCTTGCTGCATGTAGGGACTGCAGAATTTCAGTCAGTATTTGCAAATTCTTCCTTCATGACGAAATGGCTCCACGGGAGGGGAAGTGGTTCAAAGGTGGTGTTGGTTTGAATAGTGGGGGCAGGATCTTCCATCGTCGTGCCATTATCCCTCAGGTCTGTAAGCTGAGGGGAGCATCTTGCTGGCTCCTCTGGGACAGCTATGGAGGCAAAGGAGAGCAGGAATGGTCCAGCTGTGCAATGTGAAAGCTTGGAATAGGTTGTCAGTGGTTGTAGATGGGTGGGTTATAGAAGTGACATGGACATTTTTTTCCAATGGAGAAAGCTGTCATGAATAACCAGGAGCAGCACTGAGACTTTCCTGGTGGAGCAGCGTGGATAAGGCACAAATTCTGGTGAGTGCTGTGTCCCTGAGGATGCCCCTGGGCATGGGGATGCAGGCTCAGCAGAGCTGCAGTGGCTGCACAGGTGTCTGTGAGGAGCCTCGTGTGAGGCACAGAAGGGATGTGACACTGGGGGAGAGCTGATGGGGTTGGTCACCTCCCCCTGTGCAGAGGGACTGGGAATGGAAAAAGCATGGATCTTCCCAAGGGCACATCCACAAGGGTCCAGGCTCCTCTTGTTGTTCCACAGTGGTGAGTCAGCTGAAGCAGCACAGGCACAAGAAACCTGTCCTTTCATAGTTAGACTCTAAGATCCTCTTTCTGCTCTGTTAACAAGGGCGTCTGGATGGACACAAATGCTCTTGGAGAAGGGTCAGGGATTTGTATCTGGTTTGGGCTTTCTATCCATTTTTCTACATGAGAAGTCAGTCAGCAGCACAGACAGGTATCTGGGGAACCTGAGGCTCCTGCTTTTATAGAATTATATTTAAAGTGGTCTGTGTAAATCTTCCGGGAAGAAAGCATCTCATCTTTCTCAAAACTCTGATCTTGTCTCTGAATAAATTTAGCTACAGTTTTCCTGTTTTTTTCCCCCCTTTTGAGGGCAGCATTTGGTGGTGCAGAGCCTTGTCATTCTGGCAGTGACTATCTTGGCTTGGTCAGGGTGAGAGTGCAGAGCCCCTCAGCCATCCTCGTCTCTCCTCATGTTCACAGGGCTCAGAGGAGCCACCCTGGAGGTGCTCACAACATGCAGGGACAGTTTTGATCAGCTCTGCTCTGAATCAATCTGCAAAATATAGAATATGGATAAATCTGTCAGTTATCCACTGTGGAAGATGTCATAAAGATCATTTCCTATTTTATTTTTTGGCTGTGGGAAGGAGAGAAAAACAGCATAATGATGTGTCTGAATCCCTGAAGGCACTTGCAACAATATTAGACTCCTTTCCTCAATAATGCTTTTATTTTGCAGTTTTGGTGATGATGTGTCTGTTTTCCTCCTGATAGATCTCTAATTTATTTGGCTCTGATGAGTCTTGCTCCTGGCAGCTCTTCTAGGACCAGGGTAATGTCTTTAAGGAGGACATTCACCTGTTGTGCTGCAGGTGATGGATGGTGCTTGTTCTTGTGCAGAGGGAGAGCTGAGGCAGCAGATCCTGGCACACCTTCACTGGGATAAATATGGGCATATGGTGCCAAGGAAGTTTGTTGTGGGCCTGAGCTGAAGATAAACACTGCAAGCTGTTATTGGAGAAGGGTGGCACAGCATGGAGATTGTTGTGGGGAAAACAGAGTGTCACAGAAACAGAAATCGGATTCGTGCTGACATCTGCCAGGACTTCTGTGCTCCTCTAGGGACTCGGGGATCACAGAATCATGGAAGGGTTTGGGTTGGAAAAGCCCTCTAATGTCATCAAGCCCAACTGTTCCCCCAGCACTGACAAGCCCACCACCAACTCATGCTTTACTTTTCAACTCTTTGTTATGCCTAAATAAAAGAAACCCTCACCGCTGCTTCCCCCAAATCCCAAAGAAACACTGGATTTATGGGTAAAATGACTCCTGTAAGTAGAGCAGGGTTCAGTCTGGCAGAGTTACAGCTGATCTGGGAAGGGGTGCCTGGACAAGGTACCTCATCTGAGGAGGATGGGGAGGAAGGGTCTGTCATTCTGCCTGTGTCTGTCTGGGGTGGGGGGCACTGTGGCTCAGTATTTAAGATATGCTAACTAATGAATGTGGCTGTGTCTAAATGCACAGCTCAAACAGAGGCCGTGACCGTGTCTGTGTCCTGAGCATTGTCCAAGGTGTTGTCTGGAGTGGTGAGAGCTGAGAACATAAACCCAAACCTCTGTCTCTCCACCTCAGCAAAAGGCAGTTTTCACGGGAACTGCTTTTTGTGGAGGTCAGTCTTCTCCACCAAGCAAGACAGGTAATATCTGTAAAATTCCCTGGGGCCGGAATTTAAAAGCTTGTCATCTGTGGGTGTTGGGGAGCTGTGCTGTTGGGGTGTTTCCTGGGACTGGCTTCCTCCTGCGGCCAGGACCCCCTTCACCAGCACTGGTCCCAGCATGGCCCTGGGATGGGGCTCCCGTGGGCTGCTTGTGGGCAGCCAGCTGGCAGGACCGGCTGGCACAGTGGCCCTGGGGCTCTGCTGTCCCGGGCTCTCCTCCCAACCTCTGCCCCTGCCCTGCAGGCCTGCAGTGCGTGTGCCAGCTGTGTGAGCACACCAACTTCACCTGCCACACGGAGGGCGCCTGCTGGGCCTCGGTGATGCTGAGCAACGGGCGCGAGGAGGTGGTCAAGTCCTGCGTGTCCCTCCCGGAGCTCAACGCCCAGGTCTTCTGCCACAGCTCCAAGAACGTCACCAAGACCGAGTGCTGCTACACCGACTTCTGCAACAACATCACCCTGCGCCTGCCCCTCGGTGAGTGCCCAGGATGCTGCCCAGGGGGAGCAATGCCATGCAGGGGACGTGACCACAGCAGCCAGCTCGTGGGGGGCTTCAAACAGCAGCTGGTTTTGTCCCAGTTTGTATCAGACAGGAAAATCTGAACTGCAGCTCTGGGGGGAGGGAATTTTAATACAGGCTTTTTTGGAAAAGTTGTGAACTGTACTACTTTATCAGTGGATACCTCTTTATACTTACACCAGTAAGAGATGTTAAAGGTAAAAATGTGCAAATTAATACATAGTTTACAACTACAACTTGAATTTAGGCTGCTATTGTATGGTTCTTATTGGAATTTGAAAGGCTGTTGCTATGTCATATAAAATGTCATATAAATACAGGAGGGCAAACCGTGGGCGAGCCTTGAGCGCTGTCACCTCTCTCTGAACCCTGGTACCCACCCTCTGCTGTCCTACAGGGCAAGAATAAGGATTATTTAAGTGTTTTCCTGTCAGTTGACCAGAGAAGGGACACACTAATTGTGGTTAAAATAAAGCACCATGCTGGGTTTTTTTTCCAAGTTGGGATGCTGGTATCTTGGGATAAAGCTGCTATTTCTGGAGGAGCAGTGGAGGCACATCTGTCGTCCCAGCACTTGAACTGGACGTTGCAAAACCTCTAGTTTTGTATTTCAGTACCCCTCAAAAAGTGACAGAATTCTTACCCTGAGCCCTTTGCTCTAAACATATGGGGAAATGCATGTCAGTCAGAAATGTGACAGTGCCAATGTGCCTAGTGTGCTCTCTCTCTCTGTTTTTCCATAACTACCTCTTTATATATCTATCTCTTTAAATTTCTCTCTCTCTCAAACTCCTTATATATTTCTTTGTATATATATATCATTATCTCTTTATGTGGATTTATATATTATATATCTACCCACCTCTCTGCCGACCCGTCTGTCTCCACTGTGCAGATTCTAGTTTAAAATGGAGCATGTGGGCATGAAATACTTGCCTGTGGGCAGGAGTGACTCTCCTGGAGGAGGAGAAGCCCTGAGGAGGTCCAGTGTGGTGCACATCTCCACCAGGTGGGGCAGGATCTGTCCCTCAGCTCTTCTGCAGGCTTGCAGCAGTGTGGTCTAGTGGAAGGTGTTCCTGCCCATGGGAGGGGTTTGGAACCACATGAGCTTTAAGGTCCCTTCCAATCCAACCCATTCTGGGATTCTGTGACTGTGTGTCATTACTAAAGGCTAATGTTGTAAAGGTGCCACAGTCAGTGACCTGCAGGGTGAGGGTCTCTGGGGGCAGAGGGCAGTGTGTGTGGTGTGGTGCCTGTGCCTGAATTCCTGTGGCAGAGCTGCAGTGCCCTGTCAGAGCAGGGCTCTGGGCTGGGGCCCTGGGGGACAGGAGCTGGCTTTTCATTTGAATTGAGTTTTGTTTGTTTGTTTTTTTTTATTTTTTGTTTGTTGGTTTGACTTTTTACAATGTCTGAAAATACATATCTTAAGGGCAGATTCTGCTTTTTATATCCTCCTTCTTGTGGGCAGGGATTTCATTGCAGTATTTTGCCTTAGCAGGTGAAAGTTTCAAAGTGCAGGATGAGTTTGCTGTAATTGTTTGGGTTTTTTTGTTTGTTTGTTTTGTTTTTAATGTGTTAGCCGGTGTTCCTTTCTGGGCTTCTACTGGTTTAACTGGGATACTTTCTGCCCCAGCAGTGACTCAGGGTGAGCTTCTCCTGTCAGTGGGATGTCCCAGCAGGGCTGCAGCAAATGCTCAGTGTGCTGCTGCCTCGAGGGGCCTCCCTGTGATAAACCATCCCTTGCACACCCCTCCCTCTCGTTTTCTCTGTAGAGCTCCCTCGGTGCCCTCCCCATGCAACAGGCTGGTTTGAGCAGTTGTAATCAGATCCAGAGGGCTCTTCCAGCTGTAGAATTGTATCTCACAGGATTTTCAGGCCATATTTAAGATCTGGGAGACTCCACTGGGAGTGGGGTTTGTAGTCACAGTAGAAACTGGAGAAACTTAATTTTAGGCTCTAGCCCAAACTATGTAATTTTGAAATGGTTTAAAAGTATTCTCTAGACCTGAGTAGTTGCCCATTAATGCGATAGATTTTCTTACTACATTGGAAAAATATAATTTTCCCTCCTGAGCAGCCTAGGAGCTTACACACACACACAGTTCAGGGCTTTTGGAAGCCTTATGGTGCTCATTATATGTCAAAAGCAAATGCTGTGTATGAGAATGTCTTTTCCATTGAAGGAAAAAAAAATCCCTCCCTTTTTAATTTGCTGCCTACAAGTACTATTTTGTTTACACAACTTGGACCATAACTGTGTTGTGAAACTGCTGAGCACTGCCAGATGTGCTGCTTTTGGTCCACACATGGCAACATGTGGCAGCTTCTATTCTTGGTTAGTCAGTCAATGAACAGTGCATTTGAAACAGGATTGCAAAACGTGATTAATGGTGTTGTTTTGCTGGTTTTGAGTGGTCATGAGGAATTGTTTGCTTTCCCCAGGAGTCTGACCTTGCCCAACTGCTGTGCATGTCACCGCACTGGTGCCGCCTTCAGTGGCTCTTTGTGGTGGGCATGGAGTGTGTGTTGTGTTTGTGGTGTTTGTCACTCTCCTGTGTGTGGTTTGAGCTGTGGGGAGCCCCCATGACCCCTGAGGTCCTGGCCACGGACACCTGGTGTGTGGGGTCAGGGTTGAAGGTGGTCCACGCTGACTGTAATGCAGGAATCACAGTGCTGGTTTGTGTCCACCAGCCCAGGCTGCTCCAAGCCTTGGACACTTCCAGAGGTGGAGCAGCCACAGTTTCTCTGAGCCATCTGTGCCAGGGCCCCACCACCCTCACAAGGAGGAATTTCTTTCTAATGTCTAATCTAAACCTGCCCTCTTTTGTTTGAAGCCATTCCCCCTTGCCCTGTCACTCCAGGCCCTTGGAAATATTGTCTCTCCATCGTTCTCATGGGCTCCCTTCAGGCACTGGAAGGCCCAGTTAGGTCATCCTGAAGCCTTCTCTTCTCCAGGCTGAACAATCCCAATTCTCTCAGCCTTTCCTCAAAGCAGAGCTGCTTCCTCTGGTCACCTTGGTGCCTCCTTTGGACTTGCTCTAACAGCTTCAAGTCTTTCCTGTGCTGGGGTAAATCTGTTTTTATTCCTGTAATTTCAAAATGGAGAGTGATCCAGGACTGTCCCACTTCCCGACCCTGGTGAAATGCAGCGTCACAGACACAGGTTCCAGAAATGTCTCTCTGAGAAATCCTTTCACTGGCTCATTTACCAGGATTTTGCATTCCCGTGTGCCTTACGTGCTAGGAAATGGTTGCTCCAAGGCTTTGTTTTCAGCCAGGACAGTGTACCAAGGGATTCAGAGGCAATTCCCAACTGTGGGAAGGGCTGTCCAGCTGGTGGCTCTGGCTGTGCTGGAGCTGCCACCTGTGCTGCTCTGGTGGAATGTGGTGGCACTGGGCTGTGGACCAGTCGGGTCCCATGGGGAGCTGCTGGTCCTGAGCTGGTCTCCTGCAGCAGGGAGGTGGGGATCAGCTTGCTGCAGAGGAAAGGTGTATTGTCAACCTGAACAGATGAAATCCTGCACTCTGTAGGGTCCCTGCTGTGTCACTGGAACAGGTTTGGTGTAGTGTTGCTCTGTGTGGCACCTCATCTCCCACAGTGCTGTCAGCCATGCACTGCTGAGTCTCCTCTGGTGTTCCCCCGAGGAATGGGATGGGGGGAGATGATCTGGGGCAGTGGTGTTGGGTGGTGGGCAGAGTGCTGATTGGAGACCAAGATCCCTGCACAGAAAGTGTGTGGGGAAAGTCTCTCACAGCGACGGGGTCTGTCTCACGGCCAGGATGACTGTGGGCGATCCCTGAACCTCAGTGCATCGTCACTCCACAGCCCTTCTTGACACCCTTCTGCATCCTGCTCTTGTGTGTCCTGGCAGGGTCTGCGTCCCCCGGCAGGGCCGGCACGAGGCCCGTGGTGCTGGCGGTGACGGTGGCAGTGCCGCTGTGTGTGCTGGTGCTGGTGGCAGTGCTGGCAGCGTGCACCTGCCGGGGCCGCCGGCGCGGGGCCAAACCCCCCAACGTGGAGGAGCCCCTCGGCGAGGGCACCCTGGGCAGCTCCGGCAAGACCCTCAAGGAGCTCATCTATGACATGACCACCTCCGGCTCCGGCTCCGGTACGTGGGCTGCCCTGCATGGAAAGGGGTTTGTGCCGACACACGTGGCTTCCCCTCCCAGCCGTGGGGCTTTGTGTGCTCTTCTCCTGCCAAATGGCAAAATTCACTCCTTTGTTGGAATGGAGGAGTTAAAAAAGCGAGCTCAGGAATCATATTCAAGCGTGAAACCCAATGCTGCTGGCCAGTGTGGCACAGCTGATCATGAAAGGTGACATTTTTGTAGTGTTTTCTTGCAAAATAACATTCCCTCAAATTCATGTTTTGAGTAGAATGTCCACCTTTCTAATACTCTTCCCATTTCTGATATCCTGTCTACTGGGATGCCTCCATTGCTGCTGAGAACTTGTGAAACCACAGAAACTCAAAATGAGGTGGAATTCATGAATTCCAGCTCATCCAGCCAGTGGCACATCTGGGGTACACAGCCCAGCTTTCCCTAATGTGAGCTTTTACTGAAAAGTGTGTAGATTGTGCTTCATTTCATGTGTAAGTGAAAAAATGTAGAAATGGGGCCTAATTTAATTGACTTTATTTCTATGAGCTGCATACCTCTGAGGATTAAGTTGTTGTTCTTCCCTAATGCTTTTTCACAGCTATAATGAGCAGACTTTGACTTCATTTACCCTGAAGTTTTAACTCTTCCCAGCTGTCCCTGAGCCAGAAACAGGGCTGGACTTGTGCTGATCCAGAGCCCTGTGCACCAGGGTGATTTGGTCTGATTTCAGCCAAAATCAAGGTTGTCTTGTTTAAAAAAAAAAAAAAGAAATAATAATTGGGGTTTTTTAAGTCCCCAGCAAATACAGAACTAAACCAAACAAGGCAGGGGTTATGGCTGGCAAAGGACAGTGAAGCTGCTATGATAATTTATTTTATTTTTGAAAATTCCAACCAGAGCAGAGAAACTAATTGACTGCAGGAGAGCTGCAGTCCCTGTCAAACCAAATGGAGTAGTTCAGGCTGGCTTTTTAAATTTTTATTGGGTTTTTGCTTTGGAGTTTTTTTTCTTTGTTTGTGTGGGGTTTTTGTTGTTGTTGGTTGGTTTTATTAATATGTTTTTTAAATGTATGGACACTGGGAAGTAACACTTAAAAGGCTGATTTGGGGAGATGTTCATGGGGGCAAGATTTTCCCCTGGCAGTCTTGGAAAACAAAGCCATGAGTGTAGCTCACTGGGAAGGGTCAGTGTTGGGATTCGAAGATCACAGCAGAGCTATTTCCCAAATCCCTGTCTCTCCTTTTAACTAGGTTTGCCTCTGCTTGTCCAGAGAACCATCGCAAGGACAATTGTCCTGCAGGAAATTGTAGGAAAAGGCCGGTTTGGCGAAGTCTGGCGTGGGAAATGGTGTGGGGAGGATGTAGCTGTGAAAATCTTCTCCTCCAGAGATGAGCGGTCCTGGTTTCGGGAGGCAGAGATTTACCAGACAGTTATGCTGAGGCACGAGAACATCCTGGGCTTCATCGCTGCCGACAACAAGGGTACGTGGCATTGTGGGCTCCCTTGGCTTAGGGGGCTTTGGCAGCCCAGAGGATTGTGTGGTTCTGTGTGGGGGCCCTGGCAGGGGTGAGTTAGTGGCTGGACTTGGTGATCTTGGCGAGCTTTCCAACCCACCTGATGCCAAATCCCAAGTGTCTGTCTCAGAATAGATTTTGCTGCCCCCGCTCCCACCTGCACCACCACCTTGGATTGTGTGCTGTGCTGAGCTCCTCCCTGGTGGCATGGCTGGCACCCTCGCCTGGTTGCATTCCTCAGGATGGGCAGGCTTTCCCCAGCTGGTGTTTTTAATGATCTCGCTTCCTCCGGGTAGATAACGGGACGTGGACTCAGCTCTGGCTCGTCTCCGAGTACCACGAGCAGGGGTCCCTCTTCGACTACCTGAACAGAGGCACGGTGACGGTGCAGGGCATGGTCAGGCTGGCGCTGTCGGTGGCCAGTGGGCTGGCCCACCTCCACATGGAGATCGTGGGCACGCAAGGCAAGTGCTTCCCTCCCGCTTTTCCTTCAAGTAGTTTAAGGTGCTTCAGTGCTGTTCCCCAAAACATTCATGGGTGATGTGGTGTCCTGAAGCACTTTCCAAACTGTTAACACCGAAAGGAACAGGGTGTGAGTGGTGCAGGGGAACAGGCGTGTCACCTTCCCCCTTCCATTGCCTGCACCTCATCCACGGCTTGAAGTGGGTGCCTGTAGGAGCAGCTGTGCTAAAGGGGAGTCAGTGCTAATGAAGGAAGAATTAGGAGAAATTTCTTCCCCAAAGGGGCTGTCCCTCTCTGGCACAGGCTGCCCAGGGCAGTGGTGAGATTTAAAAACTGTGCAGATGTGGCACTTGGGGACAGGGGTTAGTGATGGCCTTAGCAGTGCTATGGAATTGGCTGGACTCGATGGTCTTGGAGGGCTTTTCCAACCCAAGCCATTCCATAAATCTGTAATTAATTTGGAGGGTGAACTTCCAGTTTCTCTTTTTGTGTTTTATTCCTGAAATACAGATACTGAAACAAAAATACCCTCAAAATTTTCTTTTGAAAATGGCATTTAGCAGAGCTTTACCTTGTTCAAAATAGGCTTCAGTATTTCTATAGGGTTTAGTAACTGAATAAGACCTGTTTGGCATCCTGGGTCATTATATTAAAATCCACCCTGTTCTTATGGAGATTGGAGGTGGTCTCTCTCACTGTGAGCAGGGAAGCCAGCGATTGCACACCGGGATCTGAAGTCCAAGAACATCCTGGTGAAGAGGAATGAGACCTGTGCCATCGCCGACCTGGGGCTGGCGGTGAAGCACGACTCGGTGCTGAACACCATCGACATCCCGCAGAACCCGCGCGTGGGCACCCGCAGGTGGGTGGGGCACTGCCAGCCCTGGCCTCCATCAGTGGTGTCCCCTCCCTCTTGGGGTCTGCCGGGGTCCCACAGACCCCGTCCCTCCATCCCGCGGGGTGGGAGGGGAAGGTGGTTGCCGTTCCCATGGGATGGAGCTTGCTGTCCCATGTGGGGTTGGACTCTGGCACCGACATCGCATGCCCTGGGCCCTGTCCTGGCATGGCTCTGGTGCCACGAGGGGTCACCTGGCCCCGCACATGGCAGCACACCTGGAGCCTTCTGCAGGAGCTGTCCCAGCAAACTGCTCCTGTGTGCTCTAAAGGTACATGGCTCCCGAGATCCTGGACGACGCAATGAACACCAACATCTTCGAGTCCTTCAAGCGGGCAGACATTTACTCCCTGGGGCTGGTGTACTGGGAGATAGCCCGGAGGTGCTCCATTGGAGGTGAGTCTTTGGCCCTTTTGTACAATCCCAGAATCCCAGATTGGTTGGGTTGGAAGGGACCTTAAAGCTGTCATGGAGCCGCTGTTCAAAGTGCCCCCAAAAGTCCCTCAGTTGTCTCTCGTTGCTTGTAAAAACAATTAGAGTTTGGTGTGGAGCAGGTACTCTGTTTTGTGTTACTCCACAATAATCTTCCCCAGGAATCACTGAGGAATACCAGTTGCCTTACTATGATGTTGTGCCTTCGGATCCTTCAATAGAAGACATGAGAAGAGTTGTCTGTGAGCAGAAGCTCAGACCAAATATCCCAAACCAGTGGCAAAGCTGTGAGGTAAAAGCAGTTTTCTAGTTTATTTCACTTTAGTTAGGTTAGTTAGTTTATTTACTATTATTATTATTATAGTTTCTAGTTTATTTTTTCTAGTTTTATTATTTATATTTTCAAACTGCAATTGACAGCATTTTTCCATGAGGGAAAGGGCACTTTGTTCCCAGCCTGTCCTGAATTTAGATGTTTCAGACGTGTAGCTCTCCTTCAGCTCCCAGCTCAATGCAGGGAAAACTCTGCACCCAGTGCCCCACTCTCTCAGACGTGGATCTCAACTAATGCTGCCGCTGTTGTGTCACTGTTTAGGAGAGCTGCACTTTATTTTTCTGTACTGCACTTGCAAAATGAACAGTGGAAAGTGCTGGTTGTACTCCTGACCTGTGTTTGCTCCTGTGTCTACGAGGTCCTGGTGAGGGGCAGAGGAGGGGCAGGCACTGATCCCCTCTCTGGTGACCAGAGGCAGCACCTGAGGGAATGGCCCAAACTTGTGTCAGGGGAGGTTTAGGATGGATCTTAGAAAGAGGTTCCTCCCCCAGAGGGTGGTGGGCACAGCCCCAAGGCTGCCAGAGCTGCAGGAGGGGTTGGGTGATGCTCTGGGGCACAGGGGTGGCTCTGGGGGCTGGTGCTGTGCAGGGCTGAGGGTCGGAGCCCGTGATCCCCGTGGGCCCCGTGGAACTGTGCGTGTGTGTGTGTGTGTGTGTGTGTGCAGGCGCTGCGGGTGCTGGGCCGGGTGATGCGGGAGTGCTGGCACGGCAGCGGCGCCGCTCGCCTCACCGCCCTGCGCGTCAAGAAGACCATCTCACAGCTCTGCCTGCACGGCCACCCCAAGGCCTGACCCACCGCCCTGCCCCAGGACATGGGCAGGAGCTCTGCTGTTCATCTTTCCACCTGTGATAGTATTGTCGTTCCTGGTCTACCTCAGATGACGTGGTTCAGTGTTGCAGTGCCCGACGCAGAGCACTGACCGCGAGCGTCACGCTTGGCTGTGGGAAGGGGCAGCTTGGGACTCACAGTGTGGGTTTGGTACGGCAAATCCATGGCTTGCTTTGGTTTTGTGAGTAAATCAGACACCAGGTGAATCACAGGAAGGAGCTTAAAGCATCAGGACAGTGTAAAATACCTTTTGCTGTTGCACTTTTCATCCTCCTCAGACCCCAAAAGTCCTGGAAATGTCTGGTGTTGGTTAAAGCTCTTAGCAAGAAAAACTCCATGTTCTGTCCTCAAACCAAGTAAAAGACCAAATTCAATCCAGCTCTTTATCTATTTTTATGTAGGCATCTGAAAAGGGACTGTCAGTAAGTACATTTTAAATTACTGTATTTATTATTACCGAAGCAGTTCAAGAAGATGGAAATTCCACTGAGCATGTACCTTGTGAACAAAACCTTCAAGTCAGTTTTCTATAAACATTTATTTTTATTGTCTCGCTTTCACATACAATATTATGGTTAAGATTTCAGTTGTTTGTTCATTTGTTCATTGAACAGACCAACCAAGGGACAACTTTTCTTTCTAAGAGTCAGCAGGAAAAACAATAGAGGCAATACTTTTCTATAGGGATGGAATAGGAGAAATTCTACCTAAACTGAGAAAATATTTATTTTTAACAGTGTTTTGCCAATCACTGGTAATATTTATTTAGTGCCTTTTGATGTGTGAGAGGGAAGCTTTAACAAAAACCAATACAGCCTGTTCAGAGGTTTCTTAGGGAATTCTGTAACAGCACCAGGCTGGTGACAAGTAATAACATCTCTAATCAAGTTTCCATAATACCACAAGCCATCAAAGTGAGGTGTTTGTACCAGAATTCATTAATGTTCTGGCATTTTGTGAGTTCTGCCCCACTCTATGGCCCACATTTTGAATATAGCATTCCAGTGTTTTCAATAGCCAAAATTATACATTTTGTAATCATATGGTTCTTTAAATCCTTAAATCCAGTTGGTCCATGGAAATAAAGCACAAAGATGTTTCCAGAATAGCAAAGTTGTGCAAAAATCTGGTGTGGCCCACACAGCTCCATGGCAGTCACTGCTTGGCTGATCACAGTGTGCCAGATCAATCTTTGGGGTAAAATCTCTTGAACTGGGGCTGTTGCAGGGAAAAATGGGTTAAGCTTTTACTGAGCGGGGTGGTCAGTAGCATCAGCACTCCTGGTTTCATCCTGACACACATCTCCAGGCCATTATGGATACTTTATGGCTGTTAATGGGCCATAAATAGGCTCTGATGCAATTTACCTGTTTGCACAAAGTTTAGTCACTCCTGCTTGTGTTAAGTAATGCAGGTCTTTCTGTGGTCAGGAGCTGAGCAGTGGAGAATGTTCCCCTTAAGTTGCTGGTAGATTTTTCTCCAGTGTGGTATCTGAGATACAATCAAAGGTGTCTCACAGATTCAGGCCAGATTGGGCCAGGCTTGGGGCAAGCTGGGATAGTGGAAGGTATCCCTGCCCATGGCAGAGGGTGGAATGAGATGAGCTTTAAGGTCCCTTCCAACCCAAACCATCCTGTGATTTAATTCTTATGTGCGTCAACTACATAAACTACCCCATACTGCTCAGCTGATGTGACTTTCTAGGCTGTTTGAGGGGTAATTTAAACATGATCCAAAGATTGATGCTGACCTGAGTATCAAAAAATTTGCAAATCGAAGATCCAAATTGTTCTTGTAGAACATCACTTGAAAAAAATTCCTTATCTTAAAAAGGAACTATCAAAAATATTTATTTTTTTTTAAGTGGAAAAAGGGTTTCAGTTTTCACTTTCCCTCCTGGAGTCCCTGAAAATTGTAGGTCAGCCCTGTAATTTGAACAAGACCCTTTTGGCCCCTGGCTGGGAGGTGTGGGTGGAGGATGCTCAGCCTCACCTGCCCCTTGCACATGTCACAGCTCCAGCCCAGGGAATACTGTAAGCCTTTTCCTGCACATATCTCATGGCATCAGACATTATGGTCTGTTTGCCCCAGCTTTTCACCTAACTCAGTATTTTTGCACTGCTTTTCTTTTTTCTTTTGTTGTTGAGAGGTGAATGTATATTTTGGTGAACTAGAGTTGTACATAACTGAGCCGAGGGCTGATGTTGTTATACTGAGCTCTGTAATGTTTGTAAACTCTACACTCCTTTAAAAAAAACCCCAAAGAACCCTTGTTTTAGTGGCCTTTCCCCTCCATGTGGATCTGTCCTGTTCTAATTTCAGCACAGAGGTTATGCCAAGACACTTCTGTGCAGTTTAGGGAGGCCTAGGTCTCCTCAGAGGTTACAGTGTTCCTGCTGATCTTCACTTAGAGCACGAGTTCTTAAAGTCATAAACATTTTCAAGGTCAAGGATGCTAGAAACCCATCACCACATTCAGCCTCTCCTAATTGATGCTTTCAGCTGGGGGAGTTACTAATATTTTACAGATTGCTTGTAATAACAACCTAAAGCTTAATGCAGGGATTATGGACTGAAAGGGAAAGTTAATTAATGTTTCCTCTAGCACCCAATCTTTTTGTGTTTCCTGAACTGCTGCCCCCAGACACCCCTTGAGAAATTCAGGCTGTAATTGTCTCTGCACTTCAGTACTTTTATTATTTGCACTTAACCAAGGTTGTTTCCTCATGTAACCCTATAATGAAGTCATTGCTATGTTACTTCTTTTCTTGGTAATAGATTGAGGAATTATACATAAATTTGTTTAGAAATATGTCCCGTTCCTACAATGGGTCTGAACTTTGAGCAGGGCAAGTGTTTGTCTCAGTCTGGGTCTGCCAGGAGCTGCTGTGCCACTGGTGGGCTGCAGGCTGTCCCCAGACCACCCTTGCTCACGGGAAGGAGGTGTTTGGGTTTCATCCCTTGCTTGGGGATGGTATTGTATGAAGGGCCTCCCCAGGACAGGGACAGGTGGTGCTTCTGCAGGGCTCCACCGAGTGGGTGTCACAGAGACCCCGCTGTGTTGTTCGGGTTCACGGGCTCAGAGACACAAACTCGTTTCCCTGTTGATGAAGGTTATGGCCCAACCCCCCTGCTGTGGTTTGGTGGGGGTCTGTGAGGCTGTCCTTGGGCTGTCCTAGGGGAGCCCTGGGCCACCACCTGGGTGGCTCCAGCAGCAGGGAGCGAGTCCCCTCCTGTGCCCTCAGCTGTGTGTCCGTGATTCCAGGGATCATCCCATGGGCTGCGGTACCCTAATCCCCCCAAAACTTCTAGGGAAAGACATCCAAGTTCTGCTCTAGCAGGCAGAGCAATTTATGAATGTACAGGGAATAAGACTGAGGTACAATATATTTCTACAGAATATAAGAATTGTGCAATAAGTTGTAACTTACACTGAATGTATTTTTGGATAAATGGACCGGATGTATTTTGAATGTAGCTATTACATTTGTGTCTAAACCTGCTGTGGTTCTCAGTCCCTAAAGAGAAACGTGTCATGTTTTGTCAATCTACAAACCACTTCCTGAGTCCTCTGTTTTTAAAAGAAGCATTAATATTTTATCTGGAACATTGTAATATTTCTGGACTAAATATATATATAGTGGTGCAGTGTGCAACTTCAACCCTCGTGTTGTGAAATACCTGATCTGTGTACACTGCAGAGTTATTTTTAAAAGTATTGCTAAAGCTATTGCTCGATATTGCAGCTGCCTGGATGTAAATAATGGTTTCACTGTTGTATTTTGTATGCTGATTTTTCACCCCATATACTTGGAGGAAGATGTGGTGATTTTAATAAATTCAGTGTACTCTGCCCTTGTGTTCCTGTGAAGTAAAACTGTTCTTATGTTCATTTATGTGAGGGCAGAAGGGTTGATCCTGTTTCAGATAACTTGTAGATGTTGAAGGTTTCAAACTGAATGAAAGTTCCTCTGCTTCCTTGACTACCCATCACTGTTCCCAGCCAATGTGTGGCAAAAGGAGGAGTAAGTCCTGTCCAGAGGGGAATCCAACACACTTCCCAGGCTGCTGTGCTGGGGCAGGAGCTCTGCTCCTTCTTGAACCTGCCCGTCCTGGTGTTTCTTGGACGTGGTGACACAGGGAACATCCAGCTCCTGCTCATGGCTGTGCTGCACCCTTGTTCTGCTAAAGGTGGGAACAGCTCACAGGCCTCGGTGCTGAGCTGGAGCACGTCCTGTCCCCTCCTGCCTCCTGTCTGGGACGCAGCAGCTTCTCTCCTACACTGTGAGCAGCCTTCCCAGAGAAGGGGCTGGTGCCTTGTACCCACAGAGACCTTCACTCGAGGCTCTTGCACCCACACCAACATGAGCTCTGACCGAGCTCCTTGTCATACAACACTCCCTGCATTTTGTTCTTCCAGCTATTGAGGTTTTCAGTGGTGTAAGTCTGAGTGGGACAAGCTCACCCTGAGCACCTCCATACTAGAGTCTCTGTGCTTGAAAATCCCCCTGACATAGCCATAATCCAGGGATTCAAATCAGGCTTTATTTGAATTTCAGGCATACCAAAATGAAATCTGCCATGCTGTGACCCAAGAAACTCCTGTGGCTTTTGAAAGAAACTGTGGGCTGTTATTTATTTTTTTCTTAAAAAGACCATTGTATTACAGCAATTGCTTGTGACCTCTCGCTGTTTGGTCCCTGCACATCTCCAGGAAGGTGTCACTACCACGGTGCTGGCTGTGCAGGTTTGGTTGTGGCCAGGCAGTGGGGGCTCTGGAGGGATCTCTGTGGAACAGCAGCACGGGTGGCTCATCGGTGAACATCGGCTGCCATCCCCTGGCATCCCTGGGTGTCTGTCGCACGGGAGAGCAGTGCTGCGCTTCCAGCAGCCTGAGAAACCCCTGCTTGCCCTGAGACACCCTTTGCCAGCACAGCTGGACGGGGGAGCAGCTGTCCCTGTGGTCCAGGTGGGTGCCTCTGTTTGAGGGTGCTGTGCCCTGCCCGCTGCACCCCGGCTCGGAGGCAGCACAACACCTGGGGAGAGGTGGTGAAGAGAAAGCACTCGGGGGAGGGTTTGGGTCTGAAGGATAAAGGGGATAATTCTTCATTTTCTTGTTAGTGGTTAAACCAGCTCCCCAGGAGCCATTGGTTCACAGGTGGTAGCAAAGGAGAGGAGCCCCTCCCGAGTGCCTGAGGGTCTGTGTCCTGCAGAGGATGACCCCTCGCTCCTTCTTCTGTCCTGGTAAGGTGAGTGTGGGCAGACACCCTGCAGGCACTGTAGCCTTGGCTTTATGGCTGTTCCACCCCTGGAAGTGTTCAAGGTCGGGTCGGACTGGGCATGGAGCGACCCGGTCTAGTGGAAGGTGTCCCATCACTCGGGCCCTGACACGGAGCGAGTGCCTGGCTGGGGTGTGGGGTTCACTGGGGAGCTGTGGGATGCCATTAGGGGGTGTGGGGTGCCTGGCGGGGGTGTGGGGTTCATTGGGGGGCTGTGGGGTGCCTGTCGGGGGTGTGGGGTGCTTAGCAGATGTGGGGTGCGTGGCTGGTGTGGGGTACAAGGCGCAGCTCACACCCCAAGCTCCTGCTTTGTGCTCTGATGGGAGGTTTCGTTTGTTTCTTCCCTCAGCTTGTTTACAGATGAGTCAGTGGATTTCAGGAACGTCAGCGAGAGCTGCCGGAGGAACCGAAATGCGCTTTGTTTGTTACCAAAGCACTCACCGGAGTGACCGTGAGCAGAAAAAGGGGAAGAGGCTTTGAGTCACCCGCTCCCCGCATTGCTCAGCGTGCTTTGGCAAGGGAGAAGATGCCACTCTGGGTACGGCTACTTCTCTAAGGAAAAAGGAGGTTGCTTTCCTCCTCTCCTGCAGTGCTTTTCAAACATCTATTTTCTGCCCTTTAATCCAGAGAGGTTCCCCCAAGAAACTCGGAGGTGAAGGACAGCCGTCTAAACCCGTTGCTGCGGAACTGCTGTCCTGTGCAACACTTCCCTGTCCCCGTCTGGCTGCCAGAAGAAGCGCAGGGACCACAAGGACTTGACACACATCAGCCACCAACCCTTCTCCAGGTGTGGGGACCAGCTGTTTCCTGACAGGCTGTTCTTCTGTAGCAAGATGCCGGGTTTTTGAGGGATGAAGGTTTAGGATGGTGATGTACTGACACTTCAGCGGTGCAGGGCAATGAGCGGGTCCCCTGGAGTGGGGGAAGCCCCATGCCAACATTTTTCTGGCACTAAGAGCTGCTCTGCACCAGCAAATGTCAGGCACCTCCTCCATGGACACCCATCCCTGCCTCTCCTCTGCCACAGTGACTCACAGAGGCAGAGCCCTTACAAAAGGTGTGTGGAGCTGTCGGGACAGCCCCTGCCAGCCTGCACTGAACTTCCTCACGGCTGGCAGAGGCAGAACCCCCTCACTCTGCAGTCCTGGCTGCCCCCTCTCCCCTCCCTGTGCCCCTGCCAGCCTTTCCTCCCAGGGCTGGGTGACCTACCCAGCAATGTCTTGTAAAGGTGTATAAAAAGGCTCTACTCAGAAAATTACTGTAACTTGGACATTTTCATTACTTCTGTGTTTTGATAGCAGTGGCCCTGCTTTTCCCCGTACAGGTGCCATGGCAGCCCCTCGTGCCCTTCCTGCAGCCCCTGAGCTGACTCTGTGCTGTGTCCCCAGACTTGCTGTGCCAAGTAAGTCCTTGCTCCTCCCTGTGACCCGAGCGCTGTGCTGAGGGAATTGCTCTGCTCTGGCTCTGCCACATTCCCAACTCCTGCTCTCGGCCTTCAGCTCTCATTTCCCTCTCCAGATGTGGAAGTCCTGCACCGACACCATTAGCCAAAGGCAGTGTTATTTTCCCTGCCTTTGCCAAAAGGTGATTCCAGGGATGCCAGGAATGCCGAGCAAGTCAGAGAATAAGCAGGTTGAGTTCAGATGAGTGCCTGAGGCAGGCAAGGCCATGAGGACAAACCCTGGCAAAGCAGCAGCTGTTGGTGAGAATTGTTGTGTGCAGGAATGGAAAAATTAAGCAGATTTCTGTAACTGCCAAGCCTAATTCTTAACTGCCCTGTGAGCACAAGGCACACCGAGAGCCTGGGGCTCTGCTAAGAGGGATTTGTGTAACGTGCACCTAAACCACAGGTCACGTGGCGGCCTTTCCGCTCTCATACTTCTTGGTGGCAGCGGGTGCAGTTCCGTGGCCATGGTGCAGGGCTCAGCAGTGCTCTGAGCCCCCTGGCCATGGCCCTGAGGTGGCTCCTGCAGCAGAACCACGACGCCAACCCCTCAGGCTCCAGCTCGGCCGCCGGGGAGCCCATGGAGGGCCGCAGGATCCAGCAGCTGGCCAGCACGGTGGGGACGCTGCCCCGCGGCCGCAAGCAGGTACGGGCTGGGGTTCCCCCTGCCCAGAGAGCCGCTCACCCCCTGTGTGACCCCGCACCCAGGAGGGACCCCACGGGCTCTCTGTGGCCCCTGGCGTCGGGGTGCTGGCAGGATGGCTGCCGGGTGCCTTTGGCTGGGCTGGTTTTGGGGCTGGCGATGGAACCTTTGCAGCTCTGGAGTGTGGGAAGCTCCACGAGCAGCGAGTGACAGGGTGTCCTGCCTGTGGGGCTTGGGGTGTGAAGGGTGGCAGCAGCCAAGAGCCAGCCCTGGCTCAGCTCCTTCTGCATTTCCAGCTGTGCTGAGAGCCAGACGGGCTCGTTCTGTCTGGATGCTCCTTGAAATGAACATTTCCCTCAATCTAGCAGCCTGGCTGCTGGCCCTGCTCTGCAACACCGACAGAAAGCGCCCACCATGAGCTGTTTCCATCTGGATTTGGGAGTGGTTCTCTACAACTGTTCAGGCTGTTGGGACTGTCTCTTTCCCTGGGCTTTCCCCCCAGTACAACATAGAGCAGCACATTGCTGCTGCTTGTACAGGATTCCCACAGAACTGTCCTACTGAGGCTGCAAATCATCAGCTGAGCAGTTCCACCTCTAGGCTATTTGTCTGACATGAAAAAGCCTGAATAGAAAGTGTTTGACACACACTTTAATCTGAAACTATGATCAGAAAAATAGTGCATAATATCTCTGCACTTAATGTTTTGCTTTTTTCAGCCACAGAAAGGCACTTAATCCTTTTCTTGGTAGAGCATGGGCAGAGAAGGGAAAGCACGTCCACAAATTTGCTGTTTCTGTAGGAGATCACTCTGGCACCATTTTATCCTGCTGAAGCCTGAGACATTGGCTGTATCAGCTACAAACCTTTCACTGATAATGTAATTCCTTATTCATGGTTCACTTTTATGTGAAGAATCAATGTTTAATGCTGACCCTGGCTTTTCCCAGAGACCTCTGCAGGTACTGCCTGCAGCAGGGATCCTGGATATCCGTGTCTGGCTGGGAAATGCTGTGCAGCTGCCACGAGACACTGCCGAGCTCCCTGTCTGCACTCACCTGCATTTGTGGGTGCTTTGTGCCTCTCTAGGCAGGTGCTCAGCTCATGAATGCTCACAGACTTTTAGAGGAAA
This sequence comes from Dendrocincla fuliginosa, assembly GCA_035047845.1. Classification (NCBI taxonomy): domain Eukaryota; kingdom Metazoa; phylum Chordata; class Aves; order Passeriformes; family Dendrocolaptidae; genus Dendrocincla; species Dendrocincla fuliginosa. Next base: position 506,919 of record JAWWMO010000178.1, read on the forward strand.
GGGACAAACATGAGGGGAGCTCTTGGCACACCAGAGCCATGATTTGGGCACTGAGCTCGATGCCAGCACCTGACAGGTGGCTTTGACCCCCAGATGCTGTTCCTTCTGGTCAGAAAGTTCAGGCTCTGGTTTGACCGAGGCAGAGGCTGCATTCGTGCAAGGTGCTGGTGAGAGGCCACCAGCTGGTTTTAGTTCTTCTCCAAACTGCTGATTTTAGCTGTGTGCCTCAAAGAGCCACAGACCTACTGACCCCTGTCCTCTCCTGTTTCTGGTCACAGCTCGCCTTAGCCAGATCCAGCTCCTTGGATGACTGTTCCAAGCCACAAAGGTATGATTCTGTGATTCTAGAATCACTGCTACTGGCTTCTTTTGCATGAAACAGAAACTGGGAATCTTCCTAGCCCAAGAGGGGTGAGGGTGCAAGGCAGAGAGTGGTACCCAGCACCCAGGACATGCAGGTGACCTTTGGCTTGAGTTAGTTTGAGTAAGAAAGATGCAGCACCACCACTGCACCATCAGAGGGACAGTGTGGGGACACCCCACGGGCACAGGGAGGGGCAATGGCAGGGACACGATGGGTTTGCTTGGAATTGCAGGTGCACAAAACACAGCACCCCGTGTTAACATGGGATTCTGTGCATTCTTCCTACAGACACCTCGTTGCTATATTGAAAGAAAATAAAGAGACGTTTGGGTTTGAAATCCAGGTAAGACTTAAATGACAAGTTGAGTCATTAAAAAACAAAATGTGGTGCAGAGTCTGAAGTGTCACATCCTTAAACCCAGGTTAAGGCAGCCCAGAGCAGAGGAAAGCAACTGTGAGATCCCATGAAATTTGAAGAGCTTACAGCACTGCTATAGAACTGGGATGTTTTTCCAAGGATTTTTTCCTATCAAAGGTCACAGATGAGAATTTCTGACATTCTCACAAGTCAGAGTGTTGAATGTAGGAGAAATCCCATCCAAATCCAGATAAGAGGCAATGGCAGTGCCTTCTTACCTCCATAAATAAATATTTTTTGAGAGTTGTATATGAGAATATTGCCATAGAATATGAGAGAGATCAAAAAATTCTCTTCAAAAAATGCATGTTACTGGCCTTTTGTTACCTCCTTTAACAGACATGAAGAGGTATGTACTTTTGAAGACGTAAAATATTGGTATATTTTTCAATAAATAACTGCTAAGCATAACTTTTGGGGGGGGGCTAAATCATATAGGAAAAGATTCTGTTCAATGAAGAAGTCAGTAAATCGTGAGGTAGGAAACCCAGAATTCTATCAGGAGCATCAGAAGATTTTTATTCCACGGGTTTTTGTGAGAAAGGTGACTTCCTAGATCAGCAGGCCTACTAAAGTCCTGGCTGCAGCTAAAACATGATCCCAGCAATAAAGGGATGTAGTTTGGGAGCAGTGGGATCTTCCTGCCAGCAGCCGGGCACCTTCAAAGTGCTCTCACAAAGAGAAACAGTATTTTCAGTGAAACCAGTGCATTGGGAAAAGCTTAACTTTGCCCAGTTTGGGTCTGTGACTAATGAGCAGGTCAGCGCTCGGCTCGTGAACAGAGGAGAGCTTTCAGAAGGGAGGATAATTGAGTCGATTATGGGGCTTTTGTGGAAATTGTCAGAGCAGATTTTCATTGTATGTGACATTCTGATTAAAAATAATTGTTCTTGGCACATTTTCTTCCTGAATGCACATTTAGTATGAGCACTTCATAGAAAGTCTGGGCCATGGAAAGGCAGCATCTGACACTGAGGATAACCATTATTTAGAAGCTGTAGTTTTGTTGCTCTGAGTTAAATTTAGGCAAAGGAGAATAAGTTGATGTGAAACTTTAGATCTACATCTGCAGGGAGCTCAGGCTTCACTCGGTGCTTTTAGTTTAGCCAGAAGTATTACTGCTGGTCCAGGAGATGGAATGCTGTGCCAGGGGCACTTGGTCAGATGAGCTGTGGACTCACCCGGTCTCCATCCCTTTGTCACCCTGACTGAAAAAACCGGGAATCCAGCAGGAGTTGGTCAGTGTGGGTTAGATGTGGCCGCGGCAGGTTTTCAGGAAGCTCAGCCTCGGTGCTTGGGGCGGATGTGCCAAGGTATTTGCATGTCACCAGAAGACGTTTCCTGCCCTTGCAAGATCTGTGGCGGCTGCAGCGCCGGCTTTTGCATTTCTCTAAATTCACGTCAGCACCAAAAACCACACAAGGGATTTGAGTTACTTGAGGTATATTTAAATACGTAAGTCAAGAACAAAAAGCACTTTTGAGGAGTGTGGAGATGTGTGTGGATGATGAGTTTCAGAGACCAGAAGAGCAAAAGTAGGTTCAATTCTTCTTTGGTTTTGGTTCCCGTTGCAAACTGAGCTCTCTGGCAGCAGCAGCTGACTCCACACAGCATTCCCAGTGAGGAGGAGTTAATCTCTTGAAAAGCCCCAGTCCCACCCTGTCATCTTCCCATGGCTGGGAACATGAAACACCCTTCCAGAAAGTCATTCCCACCCATGCTGACAGATATTCTTGGTTAAAGTTACTGAGTTTTTAATACTGAATAACAAACTTGCTTTAAAACTAGTTTATTTTTTTTTTTTTTTTTTCAAACACAGCATACAGGCACCTGTCAGGTGTCTGCTGTTCTCTGCCCTACAAATGCATTTCTAATTGTTGGATTATCACATTTTGGGGGTCATCTCACTCTTCTCATGGAAAAAGTGTAAAAGACTATTGAATTTTAAATGTTTTTTGTGGCTCCAATATTGCTAACTCTGTCCATTTGGCATTAACAGACTGTTAGGTTTCCAAACCAAAATGATTTCTCCCTGGAGGTGTGCACTTGCATCTGCAAAATTCAAGAGGAAAGTCCTGCCCATCTCTCTGGCCTTCAGACTGGTAACTATCCATGGGTTTTCCAGTCATGGGAGGCCTTACCCTCCTTTCTCCCTGTTACTGTTACATGGAGCAGGTGGAAGATGTGCACGGGCTGTGGATGCTCATTTTGGCCTCCGTGTATCTCCAATAGGCGACATCCTCATCAGCGTCAACGGTGTGAACATCGAGGGCTTTGGCCACAAGCAGATAGTGGACTTGATAAAGTCTTCAGGGAACTACTTGAGGTGGGTGTGCCCCCTTCACATGGGGTTTGGCTAAATATCCTCTCCTGCTGAAGCCACGAGAGCCTCGTGTGCTATCCCACAGCCCTGTGCTCTCTCAGAGGCAGAAATTCCTGAGGGCTGGGCTGGGCAGAGTCTGTGCACTTTGGGGTCAGTGTCACCTGTTCCCCACAGGTTAGAGACAGTCAATGGGGCCTTGTTGCTGCGGAAAATGGAGCTGGAGACCAAGCTGCAGGTACTCAAGGTAATATGATTAATTAGTTATTCCATTGTCAAATGCAGAGGTCTGTGACTGCCAGTGGGGTCAGGTGGGTGTCTGTGGGACTGGGGGTGCTGGCAGGGGCTGACACCCATGGGTCCCCTGCAGCCAGCACCACCAGCCTAGTCCTGATATTATTTTTCCTAAATGGGGAATAGAGAAGGAATGTGGCCACAATCTCAGGACTGCCCGGGTGAGCTTAGGCTGGTCACTTTGGGTGTAGGAATGTCCAGTGCATGGGGTTCATTGGACTGGTGGAGAGGGGCCTCCTGTGACTGTCCCCAGGCACAGCCTCACCTGTTTGGTGGATGTTTTTAATCAGCTCTGTCATGGTTTATTGTACATCAAGAGCTGTCCTTCCACAGAGGGAGCAGAAACACTGCTGGGAGTGGGGTAGCTCAGGGCAGTGGGGGCTGTAAGGATGCTCCAGGTGGGGTGTTCCCTGTGCAGGGCAGGGCTGGTTGGCTGTGCCATCCCCACACCACGCTGCAGGACCCTTGGAGGAGGAGTGGGGTGTCTGTTCCCAGTGGGGGTGTGCACCTGCGGAGGGCTGTGGAACCCAGGGAAAAGGAGCAGGATGCCCATTCCCTGTGGGGTCTCTGGAGCTGGAGAAGGCTGTAGAGGAGTGCTGGCATTTCCACAACTGTCTGAAGGTGGGCTGCACACTCTCTGGGTTTCAGGCTGCTCCTTTCCAAAGTAGACGTGGCCGGTGCCTCAGCCAGAGCACCCTGGGCACGAGCAGACTCTTGTTTTCTGGAAGAAATGTACTAAACTCCGGGAAAAATGTCTCAGTTAAACCCGAGACACGCCAGTGTTTCCTGTAGGTAACCTCCACTTTTTAGAGACTCTGTTTTCTTGACAAGTTCTCTGTGCTTCCGCGAAGTGACAGAGGCTCTGCTTCCCCACAGCAGGCGCTGCACCAGCGGTGCGGGGAGCTGCGGGCGCTGCTGGCCCGGGAGCGGCTCTTGCTGCACGGTAAGTCCCGGCTGCGAACACCGCAGCGCTGCCCGGCCCGGGCACTGCCCCTCTGCCAGCGGCCACTCCATCCTTTCCCCCGTGGGGCTGGCCCTGCGAGTGCTTTTGTCCGGGCAGCAATGAACTTCGATGCTGCTTGGCTACTGCACACCAAGGTGTCTCTGCCTCTGTCCTAGAATATGAGTTTATGTGGGTGGCAAAGCTTTTTTTTCCGCATTCTTATTTTGGACTTACCAAGGCGGAGGTTTGGGTAGGTTTTCTATGGGCTGTGCAGGGAGCTGGTGTGATTCTGTCTGTGAGATGCAGGGACCACCCCACAGCCAGAAACAGCTTCCCGTGTGGAAAGGGCTGCCCCCTGTGCCAAGAGGTTGGGCATGACCCTTCCCAGTGCCACGGCACAGGCGTCCTGCTCCCGGCCGTGACGGGGTGAGGGGTCTAATGCTCCTCTCTGGCTGCTGCTTGCAGGGGAGGTGAATGAGAACGCTCTGCTGGGCGCGCTGGAGCTGGGAGAGCCCGGCTCGTGTGGTGGGTGCAGCTCGCCACGACCCCTCCTGCCGACCAAGCCCCGCTTCTCCAGCGAGAGCAGCTCCCGCAGCCGGCTGAGCTCGATGACCCTGGGCAGCGAGGACAGCTTCTACCAGGGCAGCGCCTTCGAGGACTCGGCTGCGGAGAGCCTGAGCCGCCAGTCCAGCGTGGATGAGGACTGTGTGTTCCCCCGGGGCGCGGACGGTGCTGCCGGGAGGTGCTCCCTGCGCAGGAACCGCAGCATCAGCCTGGCCAGCAGCGGGTCCATGTCCCCGCTCTGGGAGAGCAGCAGCTTCTCCGGCAGCTTCGGGACCCTCCCGCGCAAGAGCAGGAGAGCCAGTGTCCGCAAGCATCTTCTGAAATTCATTCCAGGGTTTCACCGGGCGGTGGAAGAGGAAGAAAGTCGGGTCTGATGTCACACGTGTCGCCCTCGATGTCTGGGCTGGCTCTGCATGTGCGACCGAGGCAGCCGCTCAGCCCGGGCACTCCGCACGGGCAGGGCACTCCTCCAGGCAGCACCACTGATGAGAGCTACACGGGTCTGGGCTTTCAATTGTTTTCGGTTTTAATCCAAGCACACTGAGGACCTCTTCATTATCATGGAAAATGAGTGACTCTGAAATGTGAAGAACTTCCTCAGCAAACTCCAGTGTTAATAACCATTTTTAATTGAATCTGAAATTGATAGCTATTTATTTCCTGTTATTGGAATCAGTGTCTTCCAAAGGTCTTTAATAAAGCAAGTGCTTCTACTAAAACCAGTGATAGAGTCCCGTTGGGAAGAGGATGGAGCTGAGCAGGCACAGACCCCGGGCAGTGGTGTCCTGGAACAGGGGTTCACATCTCCTGGCAGCCTTTGTACAAACCCTGCAATAACCTGGTGTATCAGTTTCATCAGGCCAGCTGCAGTCCCTGCCAGGTGCTAATATTCTGTGTCTGGCCAAGCTGTCTTATTCCAGAGGATTTGGGGTGGAAAGGACACTCCTGAGCTTGCACATGTCCCCAGACTGTTCTGCAGAGCCAGTGCAGGGGCAGGCAGTGGTGTCTGTGTGCTGCTGCCCTGAGCAGCTCTGCGTGTCTGGCAGATTTGAACTCTCTAAGACAAGACAAAGGGCAGACGGTTGTCCTGCAGGCATGAGCAGGATTGCTCTGTGCTGGCTGCAGTAGCAGGTCAGTGGCACCCAGGCTCGTCCTGGAACGCTGTGCTGGAACCTGCTCCCTCAGCACCCCAGGGGCTGTGCTCCCACTGCTCGCACCAGGAAGATCATTACCTGCTCGCATTTCTCCAGGAGCAGAGGCTTCAGGCAGTAAGGGTGGTGTGAGAGTGTGTAGAAGTGATTTAATAACTATGGGCACAGATGTGAAGGAAAAGAGAAATGTTCCCTCCCTCTCAGTACCCAGAAACAGGCTGTTTGTTCAGCCTGAGAGCCTCAGGATGTTTGTCAAATGCAACTGGAAGCATTTTAAAAATGATTCAAAGAGCTTGTGTGACTCATTTGCCTGTTGCCCAGGCAGCCTGTGCTGTCATACCTGTGGGTACCACTGTCCCAGGGCTTCCTCGGCTTGTTAGAAACCAGAGGCTAAATCCAATAGTTTCCCTCTAAGATGAGCTCCAGACAAAAAGCTGTTCCCAACACTTCTCTAAGGAATGAACGCTGCTAAGCCAGCAGAGTCAGTACTGGCCTCTGGAAATGATTAAGTAGCTGCAAATATGGCAGGGCTAAGGGAGAGAGGAGGGCACTCAGGGGATGTGGAGGGCAGTCAGGGGACCTGGAAGGCACTCAGGGGAGCCAGAGGACAAGCAGGAGAGCAGGTCACACAGCTTGTACGAATGGGATGATGCCCTGTGTGTGTTGCTAGGCTGAGTGCCTGCAGTTCAGTCTGGGAGCCCCTCTGCTGTGAATGCAGCCCCAGCTCCTGGGCCCGGAGTGGGGCTCTGCTCCAACACCCACATGGAGCCAAAGCCCATCCCCAGACCAGGAAGGAGCATTTCAGGTGGTGCTCTGGGCTCTGTAGCTCATCACTAGGCATCAAGTTTTTTGCCTGTGATTTGCTGTCTCGAGATAATTTTACTTTTTGTTGCCAGCAGCACCAATTGAAAGGAGAAATAAAAAGCACAGATTGGTTCTATTTGGCAAAAATGTTGAATTAAAGGCAGATGTACAGGGGGGCCAAAAGCATCTGGGGACAGAAAAAACAGAACATCTGGTGAGGGTTGTTGTAGTGCCCAAAGAGAATGAACAGCACCAGCTCTGAGAAAGGAACCTTAAATTATTGAAGCTTTACAGCCTGAAGCTGTGATTCCTTTGATTTGGAAGGTTAATTTGCCACACCTTGGGAGACATGCACTTGCTGTGAGTGTGGGAAGGCTGGATGAGCCTGGACACCCAACAAGCTTAAGAGAGCCCAAACAAGTGATGCCCTCCCAGCAGTGGTGAGAGCACGCTTTGGGTGCTACAGGATGACAGTGTGACATGATCATGGCCACGATCACAAACAGGATGTGGGTGACAGGCGCCTGTGAGGGTGCTGAGCTCTGCAGGGCCCCAGCCTGTGGGGGAGGACACAGCTCACCAAACTGCTCAGAGAGCAAAGCAACGGCAACTACTCTTTAAAATTATATTTTTTCTTGCAAAGAGGACTTTAGGAGAATCCTCCTCTGCCTCCTGGGAGTGGGGCAGGAGGAGGCGGGGTGTACAGGCAGCATGGTGTGGTGATGCCAGGATTTGGGTTTGGGGCTCCAGGTGCTCTGGACCTCCAGCAGTGAAAGTGTTCTCACTGATCATGGGGGTGTTGGAGGGTTTGGTGAGTTTCTAACAGCTGAGGGAAATTTTCTCTTCTTATTCCAAATAGCCAAGGAACTGCCTTTTCTCTTCTTATCCCCATAGGCAAAGGGGGCCATGTGAGTTTACTGCAGAGAAGTGGGTGTGCTCTGAACAATACTATTCCTTTTTAAACTGAGAATTTTAATTAACTTGCTGAGTGCTACAGAGACTGACCTTGTAAGGGTGCTTAACTGCTCAGCTGGGTCTTGCCCAGTGTCCAGAGCCTCACACTGGGTCTCTGACTACCATGTGCCATCCTGCTCCATGGGCAGGGACAGTGGATCCTGCCCCCTGAGTGCCATCCTGCTCCATGGGCAGGGACAGTGGATCCTGCCCCCTGAGTGCCATCCTGCTCCATGGCCAGGGACAGTGGATCCTGCCCCCTGAGTGCTATCCTGCTCCACTGGTTCCTGCAGCTGCACCCGGTGCTCCCTATCCCACGGGGCTGCTGGGCTGTGTTTCCTGTGTGGCAGCAGCTGTTTGTACCCAGCTCTCACAGCTCTGAGCAGATCACACACGTGGGTATCACGGGCAGCTGAGTTTGCCCCACCAGTGCTGCAAGGCAAAGCGGAGTCACACCTTACCCACAGATAGAGACAGGAATGTGTTGCTGTGCTCCTGGCTCAGACTGGCTGTTCCTGCTCGAGCTGTGGCACACCAGATAGACAAGAATAAAAGCTTCTAAAGGCTTGAAGAGGCAGAAATCCACCCCCTTAGGTATGTGCAAAAGGAATGTTTCCCTGCCCTCAAGAGGTGGCTTTGCCCAGCTGTTTACAAACAGCTGTCTGCAGTGGGAGGAACACACAGCTGCTTTTTCCTTCTGCAATCCCACCAGGGATGCTGTGGCACCCCAGCAGCTCCAGGCTGTCTGTCCTTGGGATAACCTGAGTGTGACGGCAGCCCCTCAGCTCCTGGGGACAATCTGGGGAGGACAACCAGCCTCAGAAATGTCTTCACACAGGCCGGGCTGCCCTCCCCTCCCCAGTGATCCCACTGGTGCTGATCCCATCGTGTCCTTGCACAGCGCTTCCCAGGACAAACACAGCAGCTGTGTGCTTTGACACGCTCAAAACTTGAATTATTCTGTGTGTGCCCGTGGTCTGTAACCAGTGTGTCCTTGCAGCGTCACTCTGGCAGGTATTCCTGGAATCCTACTGCCCATCCTGCAGCTCACAGCTGATGCCAGCATGGCCAGTGGCATGTTGGGGTGACAGCTCTGCCAGGGAGATGCCTGGGTTTCTGCCTTTCTTCTCAATTCCTCCCCTAGGTAAAAGTTAAAAATCCTGACATTTTCTGTAGAAGAGGAATCCCAGGGTACATTTTTACATACACATAAGGTATTTATCTTGTTGACAGAATGAAAAGCACAGTCACAGTATCATTTAGGTTGGAAAGGATCTCTAAGATCATGCAGTCCAAATGCTGTGAGGTTGCTTGCTGGCATAATCCACAGGAGCATTTCTCTAAGTGTTCAAGTGAAATGTAATCCCTTAATCCCTCCTGGCTGTGTGCAGGGGTGGGAATGTTTGGCTTCAGTACCACTGTGCCTGTCATCCTGCCCTGGCTGTCGGGTGGCATCTCCCATGGCGACCTTGGGTATGTGGCTTCTGCTCTGGAGCTGCTCTGGGGCCTGTGCAGGGTCCAGGTGCTCCCCTGGGCTGCTCAGTGTGTGCACAAGCTGCTGCTGGAAACCTGTGGCTGGAGCAGGAACTGCAGAGCAGAGAGTTGGTGACAGAGGAACCTGTGGAACTCTGCCAACACCCTGTCCCTAGAATGGGTTGGCTTGGAAGGGACCTTAAATGTCTCTTGCTGCAGCCCCTCTGCCATGGGTACTCTGCCAACTCTGTGCCATGGGGGCCCCTTCCTCTTTCTGGAATGACCAGGAATTACTGGGGCTCTCACAATTTTCCTCACCAACAGTCAGATCCCTGCTGTGCCCCGATGCCTCTGGAAGCCCAGGTGCTGTGTCTGAGATTTTAGCAAATGACAGCTGGAATGGAAACCTCCTGTGGTGAAGGTCATAGGGAAGATGCTTTATGTGATTGATGCAAATGGTGCATCGAGCATGGGGCACTGCTCTGGAAAAGGTGACTCGAGAGCTGGTGTAACCAATAGACAGCACCAGGAAATACCTAAAATTCTTTCAATCTCCTTCTGCACTCAAGAAATTGGGAATATGGAAATAGCTTTGCAAAAAAACCCCACAAATAAAAATTGTTATGTATATAAATATAAGATCTTTATAACTCCCTGCCAGGAGGGTGGAGCCAGGTGGGGGTCAGGCTCTGCTCCCAGGGAACAAGGGACAGGATAAGAGGACACAGTTTGCACCAGGGGAGGTTCACGTTATATATTAGGCAAAATTTCTTCATGGAAAAAGTTGTCCAGCCCTGGCACAGCTGCCCAGGGCAGGGATGGAGCCCCCATCCCTGGAGGGATTTAAAAGCCATGTGGATGTGGCACCTGGGGACATGATTAGTGGTGGCCTTGGCAGTGCTGGGGGAATGGTTGGACTCAGTGATCTCAGGGCTTTTCCAACCTAAATGATTCTGTGATAACAGAAAGGAACCTTCTCCCCTCCAGCCACCAGACCTTGCTGGCTACTCAGCCTCTCCTCCTGAGGGCACCAGCCACTGCATGTCAACTCACTTTCAAACCTCATCATCCATTTTTCTTGGACAAGTGTTTCCAGCAAAGGATGGATTTTATAAATCAGTTACACCAAACTTATTTAAAAACAATAAAGTTGTTGATTTAAAGATACAAACTCACAGATGAATAAAACTAGTGGAAAGGCTTTGGGTCCATTTCTAATCAAGGGCTGAACTTGACAAGAGAATTTCCAAGACCTAAAGCCCAAAGGTATCAGAAATGTTGTACTGTACAAACACAGAATGTCATTCACAGCAGGAGATTACACACTTATATAAACCTGGCTTTGGGCACCAGGGTTGAAATGAGTTCAGCTGTGGTCAGAAAAACCCCTGTGCTGCTCGGATGATCCTCCTGCTTCCCTCTGCAAAATGCTGTCCTCTCACTCCTGCCAGACTTAGGTCTGAGCGATAGTTACTGACAGAGCCATGGAATTATGGAATGGTTTGGGCTGGAAAGCACCTTAAAGCTCATCTCGTCCCATTCCCTGCCATGGGCAGGGACACCTTCCACCAGCCCAGGTTGCTCCAAGCTCCATCCAACCTGGCCTTGGGCACTTCCAGGGACCCAGGGGCAGCCACAGCTTCTCTGGGCAGTGCTGCCCGTCCACGGCGTGTGGCCGGGCGTGGGCAGAGTGTGTGGCATCGCGCCGTGTGCGGGGCATGTGCCCATCCGGGCTGTCCCCCGGCAGGGCAAAATGCTCCATTGTGTGCCTGGCAGCACGGCGAGGTTCATCGGCACAAACCCGATGGGGAATGTTAAGCGGGTTAGGTGGCAGCGGCGCTGGGGAAGGTGGTCACCCTCCGGGGATTAGGGGTCGGAACAATGGCCATCCCTGTGACCAGCGGGGACACAAAGGGCCATTGTGCCCAGAGCACAAACTCCTGTTTATTCCCGCGGGGCTGACATGCCCACAGCCCCGCTCTCCAGGCCAGCACAAAAGCTTCCTTGCTTCAGATTGTTTGTTTATGTAAATTATAATGGTGCATTTAATTATGCAACGGGCAGAGCCTCAGCGACAAGGGGAGGTGGTGACTGGGCTGGCGAGCCCCGGGCACAGCGGATGGTGCGGCCGCGCAGCGGGCACAGGAGCCGCGCCGGGGCCATTCCAGCCGGGGAGAGACCCCGGGGCCAAGGGGCGAGGGCAGCGCTCCCCACCCCGGGGCAGGCCCCACTCGGTGGGCACGGCAGGCCAGGACACGGCCCTAAGCATGACAGAAGAAGTGCCCACCATGCCGGCGTGCAACGGGAGCGTCCCCGCCGAGGACGGCCCGCTCCCGGCCATCGGGGTGACCGGTGAGGTACCAAAAGCTGTCGGGACCATCCCGTATGCAAACGAGGAAACGAGCCCTGATGCTCCACCTGCAAAGGAAAATCTGGAGGAAAACAGAAATTCAGCGGCAGAGGACGTCACTCCGGGGGATTTTGCTCGAGAGAAGCGATGCCAAGGTACCGTACGGGGCTGCCTGTCTCTAAGTGCTGGGAGAGAAAAGTTCTGGGTTTAATATAGCCTGATGTGCTGTGTCTGATAGTGAAAATTCCTAACCTACGGTAGCCGTAACAGCGACTCGGAGTAATTCCGGGGACACATCTGAGGGACTAGTTCGTAACTAAAGAAAGAGTTTCTAAATCTGCTCTGAAATCTGACAATCTGCAGCCATTAAAACCTGATTATCGTCACTAATTGCTCCATCAGCCCATGTCTTGTGCTTTGTGTTTCCCAAAGAAAAGCGAGAGGAGAAGGATGGGACACTACAGCAGGGACCAGCGGACATCCAGGACACAGGGACCGCCGGTCAGGGATCAGGGGAAGGTAATGGAAAACGCCGTCTGATGTAGGGTTTCCCTGACGTGTAGCAATGAGCAGCCTTCGAAGTCGGTGGATACAGGTGGTTATTACTTTTTTTTTTTTTAATTGGGTCAGACCCTTCTATTCCAGAGAGCAGCGACTCATTTCTAATGCCTGGAGTTGCTGCACCTTAGAAACCACAGCTGGTATCTTCCTTCCCAAGGTATTGCATATCTCCGTGACCATGGAGTATCAAAACACTATGGGGTCTTTGGCCAGGAGATCCCCAACAGCTTCATAAGGTTGGGAGATGCTCTACCTTCTGCTTCATGCTCAGAGGAGAACCTTGGGAGGCTGCCGGTGGCTTTAAAACCCAAACTCTTCTGCCTGATTTACCAAGTGTTTAATCCCATTGCGGTTATCTGCAGAAAATTGCTCTCCTAAACACCTGCTCCTGGGGTTTGCTCTGCTCATTTCTGGATGAAAATGGTAGAAATCAATGGGAGCCAAGGCTGGAGCCTCAGCCCTGTCCTACAGTGAGCGGGGGCTGCAGGGGGGTCACTGCCTGCTCTGGTCCTGAGTTACAATGTACTGAGTATATACATAGATGAACATATTTAATTACACTATGCAAACTGCAGTCACTCCTCCAAAAGGAGGAGTGTTTTATGGAGTGTTACTAAAGGAGGAAAGTCACGTTTCTCTGAGGGGGGCTCTAGGCATTATTCCTTTCTGTGTCTCCCACCCGTGGGCTCCTGCCTGCCTTGGCTTTGGCAGTGGTGGGACAAAGGCACTGGGCCGGGGGCTGCTAGAGATGCTCTCCCCTGAGCTTTGAAGGTGGCTATAAAGGAGGAACAGGCTGTGCCCTGCAAACAGAAACTGCTTTCATTAAGAAAAGGAAAATATCTGGGTATTTGTCATGGGCAAATTAATATTTCATAGCACCTGCCTAGGCTGTGAGGAGGTGAATCATGGTGGAGGCTTTCCCACTTAGAGCTGACATCCATATTCCAGCTGTGCTGCTTTAGGAGCACACAATAAAACCTATCAAAGGATCTCGCACGGTTCCCCCCGCACCCGCCCCGCAACCACAAGCACTTTATCTCGAAATTGCAGGCAGCTTTTTAGTACCCAACCAATTTAGTCTAATTAATACTCTGGACCCCACAGGCAAAATGTTGAATAGGCCATTTGTTGCGACACTAAAGCATCATTACCGGCAGAGACGTGCCAAACGGGACAAAAGGGAGATGGCCATCGCGGCCGGGGCGGCCACCGCTGAGGGTGGGACACTTCCCAAGGGGCACAGCTGGCAGAATGGCTCCTTCCACTACCCTTTCCCCTTTTCCTTCCCCTTCCCCTGCCCTTGGTGGGAATGGGGGTAGAAGAGAGAGAGGCATTAGGAAAGGAGCCCAGCCCGGCGCTGCAGGGCTCCCCTCACCTCCTGGGCACGGGGGCTTTGGCGGCAGCAGCTGCTGGGTCATCCCCAGAACCCGCAGGATGGGCCCGGCGGGGGTGCCGCCCCCTCCTCACCCTCCCCATCACCCTCCGTGTCACGCAGGGCCGGGTGGCACAGAGGGGCTGCCGGGGGACATCGCGGAGCCGGGGACAGCAGCCAGCCCCGGCGGGGAGGCGGCGCAGAGCCCCGCGGCCAGGGCTGATCCCACAGGGAACGCGGCCCGGGAGGAGGAGGAGGATGTGGAGGGGGAGGACACTGAAGAGGATGAAGTTCAGGTGATTGAAATCAAGAAGGAGAACAGCGAGGTGTCCCGCCTGCAGCAGAGGGACAGCAGCAAGGAGCCCCCTGTCCCGGCCAGTCCTGGCTGCAACTCCCCGCTGGAGAAACCGGGGGAGCAGCCCAGCCTGGGGAAAAAGAACGACATCTCCAGACACAGCTACTCCAGATACAACACAATCTCCTACCGGAGGATCCGGAAAGGAAACACCAAACAGCGGATCGACGAGTTTGAATCCATGATGCACTTATGAACTGAGGGGGAATTGCCTAATGCCCCGGGCCTTCGCTCTGGGTTTGGGTTTATTTTGTTCCCACAAGACATGTCTCTTCACACAACACGAGTCACTGCTTTCCTTCTTTTTGTACGTGATTTATAATACACTGTGAAAATTTAACATCTTGGCGTTGACGGGGGCAGAGGTGTCCATAGTGCAGGAAAATAAATAATCAGTTTGCTAAATACAAACCCATTTGATTTTAAGGTTATCCTCTTATTTTCTCTTCAATTTTATAACTGCGTTCAGAACACAGGATGGCTCGAACTGGCTGGGGCTCCTCTGGCTGCCAACACAAATGTGGCCTGTGCCATCAGCTGTAATGAGCTGGCAGTGGGTGGCACTGGCCAGGGCTGGGGAACAATAAGAGACGACTCTTGTCAACCCCCCCAGTCTGGTTTGCTGTGGGTCTGTGCTGGTGCCTGACAGTGCCCCGACAGCTGCTGTCCATCCCCACCTTGTACTGCAGAGGGGACTGGCATCCTGGGCAGATGCTGATGGGTGGGAACTGAAGGTGAGAAGGCACTGAGGACCCTGTGCCCTCCCTGCTGGCCCTCACACCTCCTGTGGTGTGACAGTCAGCTCTAGGTAGGTCTGGCACTGCCTGCTGGCTCTGCCCCTGGGGTCAGAGGTGTCAGCATGATGTGGTGTTGCCTGGCCTGCCCACACCATGGGCACCACCGGGCTCACCAGTGCTGCCATGTGGCCTGTCCTGGGCAGGAGAGTGACTGTGCAGTGCAGGCAGACTGAAATGCCACCTTCCCCTGTCCCCTCCTCACTGTGGCAGCCCCCAGGCCTGGGTGAGGACCCTCATGCAGCCCAGGGGCAGCTGCAGGCAGTGCCACTGGAGGTGTCTGGCCACAGTGCCAGCCCTGCCAGCCTGGGGTGGGGGGGTTGTACCAGTGACCAGTGCCATATCCAGCAGCAGAGCTGGGCTCTGGAGCAGCCCCGAGGGCAGCAGCTCATCTGGCACACCCCTGTGCATGCCTTGGTGTGCTCCTGGCAAGCCTGGCCACTACCAGGAACCTCTATTTTCCTGGTGCCACCAGGTCAGACTCCTTTATGTCTGTTCTCAAATTTCACACTAAGTTTAGATGCAAAATTAAAATTGTTTTGTCAAAGTCGGGTAAGTTTTATCCATAATTTTTCTTTCTTCTGAACACAACCCTTGTCCATTTTGAAAGACTTTTGTGTAACCACCATACAGTTGTTGCAATCTTTTTTTAAACTGTTTTACAGTCAGATCTGTCTGGAGTTGGGGCTTAGCTTTGCAATTGTCATCCCAAAAGGCATCTAGGGAAGCTGAGAATAACTGGCAAGGGTGAGAAGGTAAGGACAGAGTTATACAGTGGCCTCCTGCAGCCATAAGGGCCTTTTTCAGGATTAGTTCTACATCTCCAGCAGCATTGCAAATAGTTTTTACTTCTTTTGTTCTACATAAAGGCAATTATTTATTTGCAACGTGAAAATAATACATGGCAATTCTGCATTGTGCCAGCAGACACAGTCCTCATTGTGCCATTCACACTTGTTTATTTGCTCCTTAGCCCGGGGAAGTTCTGAGCTTTGCTTGTACCAACTTATACTGTAGGTCTGTTCCCACTGACAGCTGCCTTGCTGCTGCTCTGGGGGTGACACATCCCTCTTAAAGATGTGGTCATGGTAATTCCAACCAGGGCCAGGCTGGACAGTGCTTGGAGCAGCCTGGGCTAGTGGAAGGTGTCCCCGCCCTTGGATGGGGATGAAACAAGATGAGCTTTAAGGTCTCTTCCACCCCAAACCATACTCTGATATCATTCTTTGTGACCATTCCCAGAGCCTTCTGTGGGAAAGGCTCTCTGAGACTTTCAATGAGCTTGGACTCACTTTTTACCTTCCTTGCAAAGCCCCACTTGCTCAGCTGAGAACTG
>JAWWMO010000178.1:523071-537465 GCA_035047845.1 Dendrocincla fuliginosa
CCCTCTCCTGCTTTCCTGGGTAGCTGGAAAAATAAAAGTGCTGGGATGCTCTAGGGGCCTGAGGGCCTTTCCCACAAGCATCCCCCCCTGCCAGACCCTCCAGGTGGGTGGGTGGGGGTGGTGTGGACAGCAAGGAGTTCACAGGTAGAGGAATGAATGAAGAGGTAGAGATGGGTTGCTCACCCTCTGGCCACCACCATGGTCGGTGGGTTGGGTGGGGTGGCACATGGAGGAGCCAGGCAGGGGGCTGCCTGTATGGCATGTGAGGTGAAGGGACACCTGGAGATCTGGAAACTTGTGCCTTGCAGCAGAGGCACTTTCAGGCAGATGCTGATAAGGGCATGGCAGTCACAGTCCCAGCTTAGCCTTAAAATCCTTTCTCTCTGTTTCTGCTGTTCCAAGTGCAGGCTGATGGCAGGCAAGAGCTGGAGCTCTATGGAGGGTGTCGATGCCAGATGACACAACCTGGCAGCTGTGGGTGCAGCAGCCAACTAGACTATTGCCCTTCCCTGCACTGAACTGGGACTCCACATGGCCCAAAATCCGGGAAATTGGTGCTTTGAAGGTTCTTCCTGGAGTGAGGCTTTGTGGTTCAGCCTGGCAGTAACTCAAGGAGGAGTCCCTAGAGAGGGTCCATGTCAGTCAGTTAACACACTGTGCCCAGTGGAAGCAGCTTCACCTAATATCATTTATTTCAACCATTTCTTTTTTTTTTTTTTTTTTTTTTTTTTTTTTGAGCAAACCAAATCCGACCTCCCACTGTGGCCACTTCAGTTCAGGGCACTCACTGTTGTAAGCACAGAATGATGTGCCGTGTCCCTCCCCACCACAGCTCCAGAGACATTTGTTCTCCTCTGCAAAAGCTGTGCCTATTTCCCACTGCTGACACAAGGGACTTCAGGGGCTTCCATCCCCACCCCAAGCAGCAGTTCTTCCACCCGTGGTGGGGTCCTCCCTGACCTCGCTGCTCACAAAGCTGCACAGCCCCAGCCTCTGAGCACTGCAGAGTGTGATGCACACCTTGGTGTGTCAGTGGGGATGGTGGGAGCAGCTCGTGGGGAGGAGAGGGACCAACGCCCATCGCCACGGCTGCTGAGCCTGCCGGAAAAATGCTCTTGTTCTGGAAGACTGGGCTGACTGGTGCCATCAGAATGTTCCCAGTACTGAGCAACAGCAGGGCCCCAGCTCACTGCCAGCAGCCCTGAGGCACCCTCCAGTCTTTGAGCAAAGATCCAACGTGGAAGTGAGCATTTACACGAGCAGGGCACGGGCGTGCGAGTGACAGGGCTGGCGATGGGATATGACTGTGACATACGACTGCCTGGTGCCTGCTCGGTGACAAGTGATTGAATGTCAGCAAACAGAATTTGATGAAATTCATGCTCCTGATACGAGCTGACTGCCCAAATGTCGTCTGTGTCATTTTTCTGATGGTGACTGCAGGCTAACTGTGCTGAAGGAGGGAGAGAAAATCAGGAAGACAGCTGGAATAGGAGTCAACTGGGAAAATCTGTTGGGCCACTCAATATTTTGGCAGACTGAGCCTGTCAGATGCTGTCAGCACTGATCCACCATATCAGGGGCAACAATGTGCTACAGCCTTCTGAGGAACCAAAGAGGTATGGGGCTGTGTGAGGTGGGATGGCAGAGGCTCGGCCACGGTCACCAGTGCTGTGAGCAGCAAGTGTGATGCTCAACCCCAGGTACCTCAAGGATTTGTGCCGTAGCAGCCTCTCACCTCAGCAGGGCAGTGGGGCAGGAGGAGAAGTTCTCCCTCCCTCCACAACTCCACAGCAGCACAGGGAGCAGCCTCTCACAGCAGGAATTCCTAATGGGAACAGGGGGACAAACCCTGCTTGGGATGCACTGGTGTTACATACCCTGGATCTCACTGCCCTGGCACACAGAATTTATTCTCCCATCAAATCCATCCCATCAATGACTGGTGATGGCTTTTGGAGATAAAGTTTCACAGTAAGGACAAAACCTGCCCGTGACAGTCAGTGCAGAGGCAGTTTGGTGTGCAGATTCTGGCTGTGCCATGCAGCTTGTGCTGAGGGAAGTGGCAGTGCTCCTGAAGAGCCCCCAAAAAGCCACAGGGGCTCAGGGACATAGCTGGGGTCCTGGCAGCCCCAGGGTGGGAGAGCCTGGCTGCCCTGGCATGAGGAGCAACCTGGCTGGCCTCTGGTGTGTGCCACTGGCAAGAAGCAGGATAAACCTTTGGATCCCCCTGCCAGCAGCTCCTCTCTCCTCCAAGCAGAGTCAGGCACATGTATCTTTGCTGTCCTCAGGGGACAGGCAGGGTCTGCTCCAAACCTCTTCCACAGCCCTCAGGTAACCAATTGAGCCGGACTGGCCTCGAACTATTAAAAGTGGCTTTATCGACACACAGAGCTCTGATCCTCATCTGTCAGACAGCAGGTCCCACAGGACGGGATCCTGTGGCCAGACCCAGCACGGCCACGGCCATGGATTTTTTGGATGCATTGGTCAATAAACTTCTATTCTCTGTGGAGAAATAAACAGCCCAATTTGCTGCTTATGGACTTACAGGGCCCTGGAAGTATTTCTGCAGCTTATGCTGCTGTCAGGGGGAACTGAGGGGTGTTTGCTTATGGTAGGATGGGGACTTCAAAAAATATTTCCATTTAATAATACAGAAAACGAATTTTTGGTGAAGTCTCCCATGGTGAGGGAAAACCAGGCCAATCTGTTCAGGCACTGTCAAACCAGCTGTGCAGCTCTTGGTGTTCTGACCCCTCAACACACTGGTAGGAGATCACGGATTTCAGCTGCACTTCCCATTTGGTGGTTGCCGTCACAGCCACACCAATGTCCTCGCTGAGCTCACAGCTGAATCCATGGCAGTCCCGGTGCAATGGGCTCCCTTCAGTCTGCGTGGTAATTGCCAAACTGCCACTTCTGATAAGGGTTTGTGGAGTCACAGGCCTTCACCCTCAGGGCTTTGTAAGAGGGATCCACTTCCAAGCAAGAGGGCTGCGGGAGGTGCTGGTGCTCAGAGATGATGTGGTCGGTCTGCAGGGGAGAGAGAGAGGGCTTAGGAGGGCTCAGGCTTTAGTGCTTCTGCAGCAGCAGCTCGATTTTCCCACTAAGAAAGCTTGATTCACAGAATCACAGAATTAATTAGGTTGAAAAAGACCTCTGAGATCACTGAGTCCAACCTATTCCTTATGGTGTGCCCTTTTCTGGCATGTCCCTAATACATGAGAACTCTGCTGACTTATGGGGACTTTGGGGTGGGATCCACTCCTGCACCTGCTGCTGAGCCAGGATCACACCACACCTGCTGTGCTTCCTGGCTTTTCCTTCCCTGAGAATGAAGAGATGAGCATTCTTGCTGCCAGCATGGCAATTCCCATGCAAAGGGAATCATTTGGATGGCATTTGCTACATGGGCAATGTACAGCAGGAGATGGATTTTTGTATTGTGCAGCTGGCTGAAGAACTCAGAGCATGGTTACAGTGTTGAAGAGGATGTTGGGTAATTCAAATGCCAGTACATTGGCTTGTGAAAGAGTGAAGAGTCTGTGTGATCTCCATCCTTTTGTTCTTCACAGACCTAACTCCCATGGCCAGCCAGGTGATGCTGAAATGCTGCCACAGGCAAGGGACACTGTCACTGCCTCGCAGTGCTGCAACTCTCAGGATCAGCTCATTAACACCGAGATGAAACACTCCTGATGTGAGGTGGAGAGTGGGGTCTGAGCAGAAGTGGGATCTTTGTGCAGACAGTAATTGCACTTCACATCATTAAACTACACAATAACTGATGTCAGGAGAGGGTAAAGCACCAAGACTCCTCCAGCCAGCAGCCACTGAGCTCCCCTCTGACTCGTGTTGCTGGCACCAGTACAATGGGACCACCAAATCCATCTCACCCAAGGCTCGAGATGGACTTGGGCTGGAATGGGAGACAAGACCTGCCTGTGCCCCACACAGCTCCCTGGACATTTTCACATATTTTTCAAAAACTGAAATGACAAAACTGAATGACAATTTCACAGTTTTCCTGTATTTTTCCCAAAACACTCAAGGTGAGCCTGTGACATTCTGACTTTGATCAATTTCGGCTGAAAAAAAAGAGGAACAGGAACTTGTCGATACATTGTGTAACTCCTCGATACATTGTGTAACTCAGCTACAGTTTTTCTTTCTCAAAGGAAGACTGTTACTTAACTATAAACTATGTCATTTCAGAGCGTTTTCAACAACTACTGACAGAGATACAGCCGTGACTCTTTGTGCAGTGCAGGCAATTAACGTAAGTATCCATTCTTTTCTGTTCCACAAATGCTTTCTTTAAAAACCACTGTGAGCTGAGAGCCAATCGATACTGAGTCATCTCCCTGTAAGTGCTATTGACACTTTCCATGTAAAACCAGGACGTTTTGTTACTGCTGTGGAGGCAGTGGCAGAGCCCGGCTGGAGTGACCTGGCAGTGCCCGTGTCCCCCCAGACTGGCACACGGTGTCGGGGTGCTTGTCCCTTGGACTGACACAGCCCCAAGGCACAGGGGCTCAAGGAAAATGACAGGGGTGCCAGGGACCAACTCAGGTGGACGGGTGGCTTTGGCAAAGTGGGGACCAGAGGGCCAGGGCTGTCACTGCCTGTCAGTGTGTATGCCCCAGCCCAGTGCCCCCTCCCAGGACAGCCGGGGCTGCCCGGCCAGCATGTCACTTACCAGCCCTGGCTGGATGGTGGCCAGTGACCTGTGGAGCCAGGCCAGGCTGCGGCTCCTGCCCTGGCAGCGGCGCAGGCCCAGGGCTCCCACAACACCTGACGGGGCGAGGCAGAGCTCTCCGTGCTGGATCAGCCTCAGCCAGGTGTAGTTGAACTTCTGGTTCTGTGGGGAGAGACCAGGCAGAGCTGTGACCCCGTCAGGCTCCACTGCAAGGCTGGCTCACTGGGGACAACCAGCATCCGGGAGAGGATCTGCTTGCCTTCTCCTGTCCTCACCCAGGAGCAGGGCTGAGGAAAGCCATGAGCCGTGGCAAGACCTTTCCTGTGGATTTGCAAGGCTAAAAAGATCAGGACAGCCCCAGCACTGGCTCTGGGAGTGACTCCTGCTGCAGGAAGAACCCAAGAAGATATTGGAAGGGACCTTAAAGCCCATCTCATTCCACCCCATGTCATGGGCAGGGACACCTTCCACTAGACCAACCTGGCCTTGGACACTTCCAGAGGTCCAGGGGCAGCCACAGCTTCTCTGGGCAACCTGTGCCAGGGTCTCCCACCCCCACAGGGAGGAATTTCTTTCCAGTATTCCACCTCACCTTGCCCTCTGGAAGTGGAAAGCCATTCCCCTCTGTGCTGTCCCTCCAGGCCCTTGTCCAAAGTCCCTCTCCAGCTCTCTTGGAGCCCATTTAAGCACTGGAATGGGCTCTGGAAGGGAAGGCTGGTCACAGTGGTTGTTTCCCATCTAGCCCAGAGTGCAGCTGGATATTTTGCAGTAGCACACAAAGCACAAGCTGGTATTTAAATGTTTCTCCCTATTTTCATGTGCAGGGCTCATGGATTTATCACACTTCCCTATTCCAGCTGAAGTTGCTGGCTCTGTGGTTGTTGCTTGGCCACAGACTGTGTCAACAGGCAATTGCTGCCCCTTGCTGCTCCCAGGCACCTTCTGGCCATGCTCCCGGGGTGGGAATGGTTGTGTAAGCTCCTGGGGAGGGGGCAGGTCACCTCGGGAGGTACAGGAGCTCTGTGCCATGTGCTGCAAGCAGTGTGACACAGTCCTGTGCGGGGTGTCCTTACCGTGCTGTTGACATCACACTCCTCAAAGGCCAGAGCGGTGCCTTCCACAGCGACGCATCCTGCCAAGGCCACATTAACAAGCTGGAAAACAGGAACAAGATGCAGACTTAGACAAATTCCTGAGGAAGTGGGGCAGCTGTTACACTGCGCTTAACCCGGTGGATTCTCAGGACTCTAATTACTAAGTGAGGCAGAGAAGAGTGTTCAGGACAGGTTGGACGGGGCTTGAAGCAACCTGGGATAGTGGAAGGTGTTCCTGCCCATGGCAGGGGTGGCACTGGATGAGCTTTAAGGTCCCTTCCCACCCAAACCATTCTGGGATTCTGTGGTGGCGAAAGGGAGCCTGACCCGGCTCTGCTCACCAGCCGCCCAGCAAGGGGCTTGTGGAGGCAGGACTGACTCCAGAACGGACTGTAGGGTGTTTTCTGCCCACTGCCGGTCCTGAGGAACAGGTTCCCTGCCCAGAACGGTGCCGACTCCCGCGGCCCGCGCTCCCGGCCCCGCAGCGCAGGAACGCGGGCGGCTGCTGCGCTCTGCTGGCGGCGGGGCCGCGGTACAGACCCCGCATCGCAGGGATGGACGGACCGGCCATTCCCCGGGACCCCCGTGCCGGGGAGGGGCTTCTCCCCAGGGGCACATCCCGCCCTGGGGCGCATCCCACCCACAGGCACATCCCGCTCCACGGGCACATCCCACCCACAGGCACATCCCGCACTCCGGGCACATCCCACACCACGGGCACATCCCACACCACGGGCACATCCCACACCACGGGCACATCCTGCACTTCAGGCACATCCTGCACCACAGCAAATTCTGCCCCGGGGCAGATTCCCACCCCTCCCTGCCCCACGGACACATCCCACCCCTGAAGGCACATCCCACCCCTGAAGGCACATTCTGTCCCAGCACTGGTTCATGGGCAGCTCTACTGTTCAAACACCAAACTGCCTCTCCAGTGGAAATTATCCCTTGTATCTGTGACCTGTATCTTTATAAAAACACTGTGGAATCCAGACATCTGTGCTGTATCAAATATTCCAAAATGCTCCCAAAGGCCAGGGAAGCTGTTCAGTAGCAGCGTGCCAAGGGCCCAGCTAGCCCCTGATCCATGTGAAGGGAGGACAGTGTCCTTGGGTACGTACCAGCCCACTGGCTTTAACCAGGGGAGCTTCCAGGTCTGGGTAGACGTTCTCCAGGTACCACCGGAAACTTTTGCACTGGAGCTTCTTTCGCAGCTGGATTTGTTGGGTCAGGTCTCCAACATCCACGTTTTTTAAGACCAAGTGGTAAGCGTGGCCGTAGAAGAGCTCCTTGTACTCATCCAGCCAGACCTCTGCCACACGGGCCAGGTTCCTTTCTACCGTTCTCACCCGATCTTTTGGGAAGGAATAAGGATTGTCATTCCTGAAAATGTGCCCGACTCTGGAGCAGGGAACAATCTCAATCTCTCCTCCGCACATCCAGACCTGAGAAACAGAGGTCACTGATAGAAACATGGGCAGATGTTGGGCACTGGTTTTGTGCAGATCAGGAGAGAAGCAGAAAGCTAGGTCAGGTGCCAGGGAAGATGGGGTCTCCAGCATGGAGCTGCCCCTGGGGAGCCCCTGCCTGAGCCCCATCACCCACCAGGCTGGAAGGAGTGCAGGTGATGACAGTGACCTACCTTGAATGAAATCTCCATGTTTTCCCCTCCCCAAACATCCAGCCCTGGGTCGTACATTCCCAGCTCAAAAAAATACTTCTTATCGATGGAAAACAGGCCACCTGCCATGACGGGGCACCTGGGAACAGAGAGGCACATGGCATGTCAGCTGCTGTGACAGAGATGGTATTTGGGTGGCTTTCCCCAGCCTGAAAGTGGCAGTGGGGCAGGAAAAAGGCAGTGCAGTGTTCTCCCAGCCCTGGCAGCATCACTGACACGCCAGCAGTGCTGTGAGTGGGGAGAAAGGCTTCCTGGGCTTTGCCCATGCCTGGTGGGATTGTCCACAGTGTATCTGTGCCTCTGCTGCCCTGGCAAGCAAAGGAACAACACTTGGCCTCAAAGGGACAACACTTGGCCCCAAAGGAGCCTTTGTTGCTAAATTATTACCAAAGGAACAGGCCAGTTTTCAAAGTTCTCGCATGTGCTTTTTTTACCTTATTATATCAGTCTCCTTGAGTTTATTTTTCTCGATGTCCTCCTGTGGAATCTGCCTCCATCCAAAATTCATTGGCCAAGTAAAAATCCCACGTTGGAAATTGTCCACAGTCATGTAACTAAGTGAAGAAAAGATCAGGATGACTAATTCTGAGTCACATTCCTGATTGAAATGTCACCCCTAATGAGTGAAGATGAGTATCTGTAAGTAATTATACCAGGATTTTAACAAATTTCATCAGGAATCCTCTTCGTGTACTAAAAGTCATGAAAAAGGGAAAAGTTGTGTGTGATAATCACCGGGGCCATGTTCACAGCTAATGTTAATTTCTGGTGTACAGCAGTGTTCCTTGTCCCCTATGGAACGCTGCTGGAGGCCACTTAGGAAGTGCAGAGTCGTGTCTTCCTGTAATGGATACACTGGTGGTCCCAGTAAGGGGTTCCACTCAAGCCTCCAGCATGGATTTTGGGATTCCCAGGCATGCCCCACCTCATGTCCTTGTCGCTGATGACCTCAATGACAGGGCAGGCGACCTTGGTGCGGCGCAGTCGGACCCTCTCCAGCAGCGGCTCCAGCCACCCCACGTTGCACTCCACGTGTGAGTCCAGGAATGTCAGGACAGCACCTGCAGCAGAGGCCAGGGCAGCCTCAGGCCTTGGCACCCTGACCCCAGCCCGTGCTGACCAGTCTCCCCCAGCACCCCACAGGCTCAGGGTGCTGCCAGTGGTGCCACAACCCTCCTTGGATCCCCAGACCCTCCCAGCCACAGCCCAGAGCACATTCTCCCTGCTTGGCAGGGCATCTCCTGTCAGAAATGGCCATTTTGGTGCTGACTTCAGCAGGGCAGGCAGGGAATGTGGGGCAGCACCGCTGGATATCCCAATGAAAGGACACCTTTAGTGCATTGGGAGGGACTAATATAATACCCAGTGCTGGAGATGCCTCACTAGCACCTCTGGGGGCTCCCAACAGCTGGAACATGCCTCTTGTCCTACCTTTGGCGACCTCTGCTCCCGCCAGCCTGGCCCGTATCAGACCGTGCCTCTCCTTGAGACGCAGGATCTTCACTTTTGGGAACCGTGACATGTACGTGTCCAGCTGCTCCTTCAGGTACTCTGCAGAGGAGGAGGAGAGAGCAAGGCTGACTTACCCCTTTCCACCCATTTCCAGGGCGAAAAGCAGCAGGCAGGTTTTCCCTGGAAGCATCTCCAGACACACCGTGGTCCCCAGGTGTGGGGTGTGAACATCTGGCCATGGTTGCAGGGCTTCTGGTGCACGGTGCCACGGTCTGAGCCTGCTCTGAGAAACTCCCAGCTCCTTCAGTGCCAGCTGGTTTAGGCTGAGGTGATGAGTCTGAAAACCTTTGCAGGAGATTTCCTGTCTCCCAGTACTTGGGTGTGCTGCTTTGTGGCCTCACTTGGTTAGTTCATGATCCAAACCTGGCTGTTCAAAGCTTTCAAAATTAGGGTTTTTTTCTTCATTGCACTATAATTGCAGCTAAAACCTGGTTGTAGGATTTTTTCCTTTGCCTAAAAACCTATTTTTTTGTGCTCTACAAACTTCTCAACATTAAGCACCATACCTAAAAACTCAGGGTTTAAACTGCACGAGGGTTTGCTGTGGCTCTGCTGTTAAGGTGCTTTTGTCATTGTTTCCCATGGCTGGGGAGGCAGCTGGTAGCAAACCCTCAGGAAAAAGAGTGTGTGAGGAAGGCAGGAGTGGCAGGCAGTGCTGGTCAGGGGCACAGGATCCAGAGGCTTTGCCACAGGGCTGCAGCTGCTCCCAGTGCTGCGTTTGGACCCTGACCTCCCTCACCCAAGGGCTTCCTTGGTGCTCCCTGGTTTCCTGAAGGAGAACAGACATATTTGCATTTCAAAAGCCGGCTAAAAAGCTTTGAAAGGCTCCAAGGCTGAAGCATTTGTGACAGGTTTGCTGTGGGCCATAGCTGCTGCTCCCGGGGTTCCAGCAATGCTGAGCACAGCCTCTGTGGGTCACCTGCACCCCCAGGTTTTGGGTGCAAACCCCACATTTCAGAGGTTCCGTGGCTAACAAGCACATACAAAGGGAAGTCTTGGGGAAAAGTAATGAGGGGAAATGGTGGGAATGTGATTCAATGATCATATTACATATTAGCAAACTGAGTCTTTTTCCTCTGTGTTGCCTGTTTTTGCAGTAATGGCTTTTTGTGTGTGTGGCATGAGCTCTGAAGTCCATCTGAGACAGCACTTTCCCTGAAGAACGAGCAGTGGGAAAATTGCATCATTCCTAAATTTTTAAGGGCTGAAGTCAGCAGAGAACTGAGAGATCACAATGCAGAGGTTTGGTATCACCTGAAATGCCAATGAAAGGCTCTGTGCAGGGCAGATCCTGGTTCACCACTGCTCCCACTGCAGCTCCCTGTCCTCTGAGCAACTGGGCAGTGTGTCCCCTGCACTGGGAACAAGAGGGGTCATCTGAGAGCTGCACAGAGAGGGTGACAGTGTCTTCCTGAGTGCACAAGCCCTTGAGTAGGGACACCCATACATGGGTGGGCTGGGCAGGACCCAGTTCCCTGGTGCTCCTGGACCCTGGTGTCTCCAGCAGCCTCTGCCTTGATCCCCCACAGCCACCCCCAGTGCCCACCCGGCCTCTGATCCCCCTCAGCCCCCAGCACAGGCTGGGGATGCACTTGAATACAGCCTGAGGAGAAAATGTGATTTCTCTCTCCTATTCAGAATTGAATTACAGAGAACAAATTGAATTTTGCCCTCAAGTTATATTAGTTTCATAAAGGCAAAAGAAGCTTCACCTACCCTTGGTGCTGAAGTCATCCACCAAAATGACTTCCTCAATCAGGTGAGGAGGAGACCGGCTGAGGACACTGTGCACGGAGCGGAGGAGGGTGGACCACACTTCATCCACAAAGCACATGATGATGGTGGTGGTTGGGAGGTCGTCGTGGACACGCTGCTCAGAGCACCTGCAACAGCAACACAGGCTCAGAGGTGACAGCTGGTCACACTCCTGAAAATATCCAGGTTTAGTGTTTTTTGGGAAAATGCACAGGGAGGTGGCGAAAGCCAAATGTGAAATATGGAGGCAAAGCTCTGCCGTGTTGAGAGGTATTGCAGGGCTTCACATCTAATCAGAAGTGCTCTGGGTAAGTGAAAATTATCCCAGAATTACTCTCTGTCACAATCCTTGAGATGTATCTTTCCATCTCAGAGGGGTCAGTGGGCAGAAGACACTGTGAAGTCCATTTTGGATTCAGTTCTGCTTCCACAAGCCCCTTGTAGGGCAGCTGGTGAGCAGAAGCAGGTCGGGCACCCCTTCCCCTCCACCACAGAATCCCACAATGGTTTGAGTTGGAAGGGACCTTAAAGGCCACCTCATTCCACCCTCTGCCATGGGCAGGGACACCTTCCACTATCCCCAGTTGTTCCAAACCCCATCCAATCTGCCCTTGGACACTTGCAGGGATCCAGGGGCAGCCACAGCTTCTCTGGGCAACCTGTGCCAGGGCCTGCCCACCCTCCCAGGGAAGAATTTCTACTTAATGTCTCTCTAACTTAACCCTGCCCTCTGTCAGTGGGAAGCCATTCTGCCCTGTCCTGTTGCTTCAGACCCTAGTCCAAAGTCCCTCTCCAGGTCTTTTGGACCCCTTCAGACACTGAAAGGTTCTCTAAGGTCCCCCAGGAGCCTTCTCTTCCCTAATTCCCTCAGCCCCAGGACTCCTGATCTAGGGTCTGCAGGGAGTGCTCCCCACAAGCCCCCTGCCCATCACACTCCTCCTCAGGGCCTGTGTCCACACACCTCCTGCAGGGACACAGTGCCCAGCGAGCACCAGTGTCATCAGTAAACCCCAAAAGGAATAAGCACTGTGCATGGAGAGGCAGGCTGGAGGCTGGGACAGGACACGTTTCCTCTTGGTCAGATTTCAGTGGTCTAGTCCAGCACTCCAGCAAGAATCACAAGAGGAACTGGAGTCTAAACTGGGAGAGACTGGAACACACCAGCAAAAAAATAACATGCTGTTTGATTGCTGCGAGCTGCCAACAGCCACTGCCAAGAGCTGGCCCTTACAACGCCGTGTGTGCTGTGCCAAGGGGCTGAGGGCAGAGCCTGCACAGGTTCCTGCCAGCGCCAGGGCACCCAGAGCAGCTCTGCATGGCTCTGCCCTGGAGCAGCAGCACACCCCCGCAGGGATGGGCCCTGTTTGGCCAAGGTGTTCCCCATGACGGCAAAGCGTCTCCTCCAGGGCAGGTGCGTCACTTCCCAGAGGTGCTTCCTGCTCCACAGCTCTGAGGCTTTGCTGTCCACCCCAGCGCTGGCTTTGTGCCACCACAGCTCTGGTCCTCTGCAAAGGTGGCATGAGGAAGCAGCCCGAGCTGGATCCCTCCTTCCCTGCTCCATTTCTTCCTGGGCAGGGTCTCACCTCAGCAAGCACCAACAGCACCACAGAAACATCTGCACTGTCCTGTGGAATGGGGACAATCACGGCACAATTCCCACCCCACTGCTCCCATGCTCTGGGAGCACAGGAGGAGGGACACAGGAAGGTCTCTGCACAAGGCAAGGTTCTCAGGTGCCCAGGGGCTGAGAGACATTTGCAGCAGGAAAGGCTGAGTGTAAGAGACAAACCTGCCACTCACCTGAGCTGGCACCTTCCCTGGCCCTGCCTGCAGCTGGCCCAGAACCACAGAATGGCTTAGGCTGGAAAAGACCTTTAAGATCATGAAGTCCAAGCATCAACCCAACACTGCCAAGCCCACCTGGCACAGTAGCTCAGGATGTAGCCCTCCCTGTGCCTTGCCTTTCCGTTGGTGAGGTGCTGCCCATGCCTTGTCCTGCTCTTCTCTATTGGCACTATGGGAGCAAGTGACTTTTTTGAAGTGCAATCCTGAGATCTGCAGAATCAACTGTACATTTCATGGGGACAGCTGCAACTGTGTGATAGTTTTCCAAACCCAAACTCTGTGTCCCTCCCCACCTATAATGAACCCACAGATCTGAGCCCCCTGGACTGCCTCGCCAGTGCATGCCTATGGAATTGCACCAGCTCTCAGCATGTGGCTTTATCTCCTGCAGGGTCTTGTGGAGCCACAGTAGGACTCCCGGGATGGGGAACCCTTGGGGTGCCACTGCCTCAGTGGAATGGCTGAGACAGCTTGCAGGTGTGAGAATATCTCCAGGCAGGGGCGCTCCTGCTGCCCAAACAAACCAACTGGGTGCAGCATCCAGGAACCAAAGCAGCAACACTGAAACCAGCTGCACTCAGAGCTGCACCTGGCACACCATGTACAGTGTTCTAAGGCACAGAGAGGCCTGAGCCTCATCACCTGCCCTGTGTGCCCTGGCTCTTTGGCTAGGGGGGCTCAGTGGGTTACAACCTTCAAACGTTACTCAGTTTTACATTTAACAACGAAGTGCTCTAACACAGACAGGCAGAAGGTGTCTGACAGGTAGCATGGCTGAAGCAGAGGGCTTGGTGCTCCCAGCAGCCCCTCTCCAGAGCTGCTAAGCCCATTCCCAGGGCACAGCACAGGGGTTTGTGCAAGGGGAGCAGAACTTACCCGGCAGGCCTGGTGTCTGCGATAGCTCGGTCCACGGGGATCATGTCGCTGAGGTAGACATTAAAGTTTCCTTCTTTCCATCTACTTTTTGCTTCTTCTTGTTTATCATCAGGGACTGCAACGGCGTGTCCGAACTGGCCGGGAGCTCGTGGGTCTCTCGGGGCAAGCGTTGCATCCACAGACAGGACCCTGTGCATTCCTGGGCTGCCACCTGCCTGCTCCTGCCTGTCCCGGCCAGTGCCAGCCATCCTGAGAGATGCTCCCGCCTGCTCCTGCCTGTCCCGGCCAGTGCCAGCCATCCGGAGAGATGCTCCCGCCTGCTCCTGCCCATCCTGGCCGATGCCAGCTGCTCTGGGAGCTGCTCCCGTCTGCTCTTGCCTATTCTGTCCAGTGCCAGCCGCCCCGGGAGCTGCTCCTGGTGTCACACTCAGCTCCCGGCTCCGGCCACCCAGCACGGTGGCCCCGGCAGTGGCAGTCGCAGCGTGGGCACCGTCACTGTTCTTGTTAGAAAGTTCTTTGTGCCCTTCGTGTCTCGCTGTGCCGTTCCCCGCAGCGTGGGGTCCGCGACGCGGGGCTGCGGGGCTGCCGGGGTTCGTCCCCTCTTTGCTGATGAGGATGAAGTGAGTTTTGGAGGGAGTTGCTTTCTGTCCCCCGTTTGTTTCCTCCGGTCCGGGCTGGGCTCCCGCTGCCCGGGCTGCCAGGCCGGTCTGTCCCGCCGTGCCGGGGGGATGCCGCTCGCTCCCGTCGGTGGCGTGTCCGAGTGTGCCCATCACCGGCGGCCCGGGCGCTGACGGGGTCGGTGCCGGTGCTGATGCCGGTGCTGATGCCGGTGTCGGTGCCGGTGTCGGTGCTGCCGGCCGAGCCCCCCCGGCGCTCCTGCCCGGCTCCGGCTCCCGGCGGGGGGGACGGGCGGGCTCGGTCCGGAC
>JAWWMO010000178.1:563120-607106 GCA_035047845.1 Dendrocincla fuliginosa
ACAGGGACACCTTCCACTAGCCCAGGTTGCTTCAAGCCCCATCCAACCTGGGCTGGGACACTTCCAGGGATCCAGGGGCGGTCACAGCTTCTCTGGGCAACCTGTGCCACGGTCTTCACACTCTCATGAGGAGGAATTTCTTCCCAATATCCCATCTAACCCTGCCCTCTGTCACTGCGAAGCCACTCTCCCTTGTCCCCAGTCCCTCTCCAGCTCTCCTGGAACCCCTTTAGGCACTGCAAAGGGCTCTCAGGTGTCCCTGGAGCCTTCTCTTCTCCAGGTGAGCCCCCCAGCTCTCCCAGCCTGGCTCCAGAGCAGAGGGGCTCCAGCCCTTGGAGCATCTCCATGACCTCCTCTGGACTCTCTCCAGCAGCTCCAGGTCCTTCTGCTGTTGTTCCCTAGAGCTGGAGGCAGCTCTGCACGGGGGTCTCACCTGAGTGGAGTAAAGGGGCAGAATCCCTCCCCTGCTTGCCCAGTTGCCCAGACTTCTTTTTATTTTTTATATATTTTTCTCTGTATTTTCTATGTATGTTCTAGGTGGGCTGAGGGGTGACATATTCATTTATATTGCAGACAAGGGCCACAGATTTTGGATTTTGACCTTGCAAGCCCATGAGAAGCTGAGCATTCCTGCAGCATTGGGCAGTTCCCCTCCCTGGGAAGGGATGGCATCTGAGGCTCTCGCTCCTTCCAGAGCTGGCATGTAAGGCTTTGCCTGCACAAGTTAATTAATCTAATGAGGCAACTTCTCTTGATATGTTATGTGTTCTATATGCCTTCTCGCAGCAAACGATCACACTTCCTAAAAATATAATCTTCATTCTTCACTTGAAGTTACGCCTGGAAGTTGAGGTTAGAGAAATTCAGCCTTGAAAGAAAATGTGATTTCCTCACAGTGAGCGTAATTAAACATATGGAGCTGCTCCCAGGGGAGGCAGCACTCCCCCAGGGCTTAGTCACTGCAGCCACCCAATGGATCTGCTCTCACTCAGCTTGGGGGTGGACATTGGGCATGGCTAACATATGGCCTTGTGCCCCGCTGCCCCTTGTTTGAGCCTGTCCTGGCTGATGCTCCACATGGATGTGCCTCTGTGGGGCAATGGAGGGGCAGCTCACTCACCCAGAGCTGCTGTAGGGCATACAGAAATACAGGGCTTGGCTCTTTCGGCAGCTGGGGTTGCTCCATCACCCCACTGAGGAGCACATAAATAAATGCCCTGATCCTGTGTGTCCTGTGAGACCAGGAAAGCCACTTGTTCTTCAGGCTGAGCTTAGCAAAACATCGCCATGGTTGTGCAGGGCTGTGTCATGGGCACCAGACCAAGGTGCTTGTGTGTCCATGTGCCCAAAGCCCTCAGCTGGCGGGCACGGCTGGCACCAGTGGGGTCTTGGCAGGCTCTGTGAGAGCCCCTCTGCCTACGAACTGAGATCTGCATTTCACCCCCTGTTCTCTGGGCTGATCTCTGACCCCCGTGTCCCGGGACATCCAGGCAGGTCCAGCCTGGTCAGGGGGCTGGAGAGCAGTGAAAGGTGCTGTGGGTTTATTTGCTCGGTGCTGCCAAGATGATACTGTCAGGGGAAGAACCTTTTGATTTTGCATTTATGTTGTCTATTGATTTCCTTTAACACAGTGACATGGGCTATTGCTAATACCTGTCTAGTTAATACCTAACGGCACCTCCGCTCCCACAGCCCAGGAAGAATTGTATAATATACACAGGAAAATGTTCCTCTGTACAGCTAATGCTTGCTCGCTATTTTCTTTTTTCTTCTTTTTTTTTCTTTTCTTTTTTAAAATTTTTTAAAAATTTCTATCCCAATTTGCATAGATCTCAGCTGAAAAAGTGAAGTGATGAGGATCAAATCTGCTATCCCAAGAGGCTCGCAAGAGCCGGTGCCCTCACCCAGCTGCCTTCCCTGGGAGCACAGGAGTCTGGCTGTGGTGTCAGCGTGTGAGAAGGGCACAAGGAGGATGATGGCTGGGGATGAAGGCAGGCCTGCTCCTCCCACAGAGCACTTGGCTGGGCCGAGATGTGCAATCACTCTCCAAGCAGTGTGTCCTTCGGTGGGATTGATGGTTCTGGATGAAACAGAAACTTTCCTTGTTTTGGGCTGGTGGATTTGCCAAGCCCTGAACCCCTGTTTGGATTAACACGAAATTCTCTGTTCCATTTGCAGCGTGCTGCTGCTAAAGTTCTTGAACTTTTTGTGATGTGAGGAATTTTGGCTGGAGACAGGTGGACATGGGATGCAGGGAAGGAGCTGAAATGAAAATGTTTGATAATGGGAGAGCAGGAATGCACAGTCAATGCCACAGAAGGATGGAATCAGAGCAGCCAGGAGGGGGAGGAAGTGTTCTTTGCTTGGGAGGAGGACTCTGTGGCTGAGCCCAGCGCAGCGGGAGCAGCAGGATCTCCGGGATCTGGGGCTGAGGGATGAGGTGCTTCTGCTCAGGGATCGAGATCAGATTCCTCTGGGGCACAAAGTGACTCATCAGCTCCCTGGGGCTGTCACCACCTCTGACTGCTCAAATGAAGATGAACCTCTGCCCATCCCACTCCTGCCTTCTGGGTGCTGCTCTGCCACTGCAGAGTTGTCACTTCTACAGCCCTGGTTCTTCAGGGACTTGTCAAGAGACAGTTCCCACTGCAACAGCCCAGATCCCACAGTACAGTCCTGGGACTCGAGAGAGAGTCTGAGAGAGCCGGGCAGCCTTGGAATTGTAGAATCATGGAATATTCTGAGCTGAAAGGGACCCAACTGGATCTTTGAGTCCAACTCCTGGCCCTGCACAGACACCCCAAAAATCCCACCCTGTGCCTGAGAGCGTTGTCCAAACACTTCTTGAGCTCTGGCAGCCTTGGGGCTGTGCCCACTGTCCTGGGGAGCCTGGTCAGTGCCTGACCACACTTTGGGGGAAGAACCTTCTCCTGATATCCAACCTGAACTTGCCCTGACTCATTTCCAGCTGTTTCCTTGAGTCCTATCACTGGTCATAAGAGTGAAGAGATTGGTACCTGCCCCTCCACTTCCCCCTGTGAGCAAGGCAAAGCTCTTCCCCTGCATTTCAGCTGTGGACAGTCAGAACTGGAGACAGTGCACCCCTTAAAATTGTGCTGTGACAGGGCAGAGACAGGGGTGCAGCACACAGGGCCCTCTGTGCCATGGCTGTGCCACGAGCTGTGCAAGCAGTCCCAGGTGCTGAGCAGGCCAGCTGGACAGGGCTGTATGCCCTGCACCATGTGTGTGGACAGCCAGCCCAGGGCTGAGGGTGCTGCCTCCAGAGGGGCCTGACCGGTGCCACCTCAGCAGGGCAGCCAGGCAAAGGGTGCTGAAGCCAAGGCAGGATTTCACCCGGTGGCTTTAGAAGGAGCCTGGGGGGAAACACCTCACAGGGGCCTGCCAAGCAGGCACAGGTCAGCTCTGGCTAACCCCCATCTCCCACTGCCCCCAGTGTTTCCACTGCAACATCCCATGCAGTATCTTCCCCGTCACCAACAAATCACAGAACCCCTGAATGATTTGGGTTGGAAGGGACCTGAAAGCTCATCCTGTTCTGTTCCCTGCCATGGGCAGGGACACCTTCTGCCTGACCAGGTTACTCCCAGCACAGCCATGGCACTGTGTTCCCAGACATCCCTCGGGTGTGTGTGACAGGCACAGGGACACAGGGACTGCTCCTCTGCCTGCATTGCAAAGATAAGGCAAAGCCTCTGTCCTTGTCCCTCCACGCTGCAGGTGAGGAGCAGGTCCCAGGAAATGCAGGGCTCTGCTTTGCACCTGCAGGAGGAACCAGCCTTATTCCTTTGCAAATTTACCCCATAATGAGAAGCATATGTCAGAGAACATGATTTTCCACAAACCAAGCATTTGCTGCACAGTTTATGGTTAAGTCTGTATGTAGTCACAGCTGTCATGGGAATTATGGGTTCCTTGATTTTCATAATTAAAAAGAGAGAGAGGGAAAGGGGGAAAAGGAAGCAGGAGCACAGAGCCTGGTGCTATGGGCACTGCCCATGATGCAAGGGAAAAATCCTTCTGCTGGAAATTCACTGAGATATTCCCCATACTGGCAGGTTGTGCAGGGAACACTGTCTGCCTGGTTTGGCAATTAATTAGATAAAAGATATTCCAAATAAAAAAATAGATTCTGGGTTGGACCCTTGGGAAATCATTACTGACTCGTGACCTCTCTTAACCTGGATAAGGTTCAGGCAGGAGATGTCAAGGCCTGAAGCACAGTAAATACCTGTGAGCATGTACAATTACAGGTTTATTAAAGGGAAACAAGGGCCACAAGATAGATGGAAAAAAATGGTTTATAGTCACAGTGAGACGGTGCTTCCAGAAAGTGCCAAGGTGGTTTTGAAAGGGGCAGTGCCCCTAGAGCTCCAGCCAAGCTGTCCCACTGGTCTGAACGTGTGGGCATGCTCTGCCAGCACCGGGTATGTGCTACCTGAGCACGGAAGAGGTGCCCGCTGCTCCCACAGCATTGCCCACAATTACAGCTCTGCCTAATTAATACTGTTTTCATGAAGGGCATTTTCCTTGCATTGGGAAACAAGTGCAATCACACTGCCTGTATATCAACCCAAATACAAGTCACTCGGGGAATAAAGCAAAGATGTAATTGAGGAGCTGCTATTTATCACCCTGCCCAGGATCACGGAGCGCACGGCGCTGGCACTCATGACAATATCACTGCTCTCAAGCACTCACTTCTTTGCCATCAGACACATTTTTGTAAAGGAAATAAACCACCAAACTACTTTCCAAAGTCTCTTTGACTTTCAATCATGAGCATGTTGCTTATTAGCGAGATGAATTTATAGGTAAGGCGCTAAGCTTTTATAATCACCCTTTTATAGGCAGATGCCATCGGGTTCGCAGGAGTGGTGACATTAACTGTCAGCTTCCAGTAGGAATCCGAGCGCAGATATGTAAATAACGGCTGGATTTTAATACATAATTAGCGCTGCCAAACCACAGTTACAGTATTTAATTAGCAAAAGTGGGTCTGTTTCCCCACACTGATCCCAAAGCAGAGCCCTGTGGCCTGCCTGATGCTGGTGGAGCCACTGGCACCATGCAGTGACCCCACATCCTGCACCCTCCCCACGACTCGGGGACTGTGCACATTTGGGCAGCTGGATAAAACCCCAGCAATCTAATCCTAAATCCTGTCTCTTTGCGGGGATTAGTCTTCCAGCTGATTCACTGAGGTAGGATTTTTAGCTCTTCGACTAGTCTTTCCAGCTGCATCTTGAGGGAAATCAGCAGCATCTCTCCAGCCTGTGCGCTCCGAGAGCCGGCACCGCTCCAGCTGCAGGTACATCGTGGTGGTGGTGATGGTGCTGCTGCTGCTGCTCGGGCACACGGCACAGGCAAAGGGAGGGAAGGCTTCACACTTGGCTGCCCACGGCCCAGTTACAGGGAGATTACAAGTGGATTTCCTCCCCTTTAAAGAGCAGCCCACCTCCCTTCCCTTGGTCACATGCCATAGTGTTTTATGAAATCTCCAGTGTCACTTCCCAAGGCTGCTAAGCGAGGGAGAAGGGAGGAAAGCAAAGAAGTAGACAAATAAAGGACAAAGGGCAAAATGCTTCTTGATTTATTTGGAGCATCCTCGGGAGGAGCTCCCCACTGCTCTGGCAGAGGGAATGGTTGGTGCTGTGGGATCAGTCCTTGGATTGCAAAAGGAGTTTGCCTTGGATCCTCGCACCACTGCAGCCTGTAGGGATGATTATGGGTTTTGTGTGTTTGTGCCCATTGTAAAATCTGCCATGGAAATGCTCTGTGTGGGCTGGAGCTGGACTCGGGTCTGGGACACACAGGGAATTTCAGTCTTCCTGCTGTGCCAGGTTTGTCCTGCAGAAGTGCTGGCTGGCACTGCTCCCTGTGGGCTGCTGCTGCTCTTACCAGGCCTGCAGGAGCTGAGCATGTTCCTGGGGTGTCCTACAGCTGAAAGACTGGCAGGTATGTCTGGATGTGCAGGGAGACCCCTCCCTGCACCCAGTGCTGCTGTCAGGGAGCTGTGAACCCCCGACCCTGCAGGGCTGGGGTCCCTCTCACCTGCCAGGCTGAGCTGGGCTGGGGGGCTCCTGCTGAGCAAGGGCTGGATGGCAAGGGGGGGACAGCAAAAAGGGGGCTCGACTGGCAGATCTGCTTGGGGGATGCGGCTCAGGTGCTCTCAGGTGAGCTGTGAGCTGGACACAGGTCCAGGCAGCAAGTCCAGGGTCCAGTTTGAAACATGTCTCTGCACCTGTGTTCCCAGTAACTCACAGAAGGAGGGAATGGGAATGTTGTTGCTTCTGTCTCTGACTCCATTTACTGCTGAGGGCTTTTATATTTTGACTGGGTGTTATGAACACATAATAGAAAGTGGGGAGTGGGAAGTGTAGCAAGGATGGATGGATTTGGAACAAGAGGTGCCTGTCCCTTGGTCCACACAGGCAGTGGAGCAGCAGCAGCAGTAGATGTGGGGCCATAAATGAGTGGGAGGAGGAGAAATTCAGCAGTGACAGTGAAGAAAACCAGGTGATTTCTGAAGCAGCCTGGCTGAGAGCTCTGCAGTGTGTCCCTCCGACATCAGTCAGGGTGCTGCTGGTTTGCAGCTCCTGGTCCCCATTCCTGGGACTCAAGCAGCAGTTTCTGG
This sequence comes from Dendrocincla fuliginosa, assembly GCA_035047845.1. Taxonomy (NCBI): domain Eukaryota; kingdom Metazoa; phylum Chordata; class Aves; order Passeriformes; family Dendrocolaptidae; genus Dendrocincla; species Dendrocincla fuliginosa. The sequence goes on from JAWWMO010000178.1 coordinate 569,776, forward strand.
GACTTGAGTAATCCTGGACACTCATTAATGCTCAGAACACCCGATCAGAGGCCAGATATCAACTCTGCAAATACAGGCAAAACTCTTTTGCATAAGAAACCCCCTTTAAAATTTGGCCCTCACCCCCACCCCGAACCGGCAGTGGGAGGTGTTCATTGTGCCACACACATTAATTCAGCTGGCACATTACAATGTTAAACTAAATGACATTATTACAAAGCTGTGCTAAGAAGTGTTGACAGGTCCATATGGTAATTTTACAATGTATAATGAACACACAGACTCCTTTCTTGCAGAAATTTATAGTTCAAATCTATACCCAGGATATCCAGTTTTATTTCCAGAAACTTAAATTGACTTATTACGATGTAGTGAATGTATAAATTAGTTCCAGTAGTTAAACTGAAGCATTTCCCTACAGACTCAATTAGATTCATTAATCTACTGTGTAGACCTGTAAACGGTCCATTGTTCTTTTCCCCCCCAAAATGTCAAAAACTATTTCTCTAACTATAAAATATTTCCTGCAAAAACTGTTTTAAATGGTAAGAATTATTTAAGATTAGGAACCCAGATCCACAAATTATTTCAGTGCCCTTGTTCTTCTTTAACAGAAAAATAGGGTTCAGCCCTCATCAGATAATTTAGTGGGACAGAGGCTGAATTCACTCTTCTATTAAGCTTAGGACCTACTGGCATAAACCAGATTGTTTCCACCCTCACTCCAGGGAATACATTGGCTGGAATGGGGACCCTGTGTGCTTCCAGAACCTACAGCAAGTGTTGCTGTATTTGTGTAACCAAGCAGATGCTGCCTAGGGTTGGCTGCAGATGCTGGTACAGGGCCACATCTGCAGGGACCTGAATCCACAGGGACACACATCCACAGGGACCAGTGCTGGGGAGCACAGGGAATGTGCCAGTGGATGCCAGAGCCTTCCACCTTCCATAGGGACCTTGCCAGTGCAGGGGATCTGCAAAAGCCCCTCTCTGTTTGTGGGCAGAATCTCTGTGTGCAGGCCAAAGAGATAGTCTTAAAAATATCACTTCCTAGGAAGAAATCCATGTCATTCACACCTGCTGGCACAGCTCCTAGTCCATCATTTCTTCCTTTTTGGTTCTTCTGAATACCAGCACTGGCTATAGGGTGCTCTGTGGAAGGGACACGGACCCATGATGCAGGCAGCCAACAATGTCCTTTTACTGGTGGGGCCTCATGGCACTGGTTGGGCTCTGCAGTGACAATGACTGAGTGCTGTTCCCAAAACAGAGGGGTCAGGGCAAGCCTGAGGTCCTGACATGAGAGTGGGGGAGCTGGGAGAGCTGGAGCTGGGGAACTGCTGGAGCAGGGGAAGCTCTGCTGTGATTCTGGGATTCCATGGCTGCCCCACCTTCTGCCAGGACTTCCATCACATGTGATAACAAAAATAAAAATGCTTAGTATTTTCACAGCTTTGGTCACTCACACAGCTGGGAATGCTGCTTCTTGTGCATCAGGAGTGTGACTCTGCTCTGGGAAAGCCCACACATTAGACTGACACCGTGTTTTCACACATATCTTAATAGTTCCCCTCCAGTCCCCACTGGAAATTGCTGCCATCAGCAGAGAGGGGCCTGCTGCAGCCTCTGTGAGGCTGTTTAGAATCACAGAATTGTTTGGGTTGGAAGGGACCTTAAAGATCATCTCATTCCAACCTCTGCCTTGGGCAGGGGCGCCTTCCACTAGCCCAGGTTGCTCCAAGCCCCATCCAACCTGGCCTTGGACACTTCCAGGGATGGGGAAGTCCCAGACTCTTTGGGCAGCCTGTGCCAGGGCCTGTCCACCCTCCCAGGGAAGGATTCCTTCCCAATACCCCACCTAACCCTGCCCTCTGGCAGTGGGAAGCCATTCTCCCTTGCCCTGTCCCTCCATCCCTTGTCCAAAGTGCTTCTCCAGCTCTCTTGGAGCCTCTTTAGGCACGGGAAGGGTCTTTAAGGTCTCCTCAGAGCCTTCTCTTCTCCAGGCTGAATATTTACATACTATTAAATGTACCTTTAAGAGTAACCCCATACATGCTATTTAATTGTACTCCCAGTGCATCCTAAACCCAGGGAGAAGGAGGGAAGGGCCTTGGGTAGGTGTTAGCTGGTTTCCAGCTGACCTTGCTATGCCCCCAGCTCAGGAGGTCCTCTCCCACCCCCACTCCCACACTGGAGGAAACTTGGGAAAGTCCATATATGCAGTTTTTGGATGAAGGTCAGATGTTCAGTGGGTTTGGAGGGGACAGGGGGCTGTGGGGCAGGTGGGGGCTGCTGGGGGGAACCCCAGTGCCTGGCAGGATGGTGAGGCATGAACATCCCTGCAGACTGACCCTGAGGGTCAGGATTTCCTGCATGACATCACCAGCAGTGCCACATGTGGAGCCAGGTAGAGAATTCCCACTTTGTCTGGCACAGGGACAGCTGGGGCTCTCACGGGGATGGTGCCCAGGCAGAGAGGAGGGGTCTGCAGCGATCTGCTGGGGGGCCCTGGTCCCTGCCCTGCCTCCAGCATTGCTGGTTCCTGGCCCCAGCCCTGCCAGGCAGAGTTCCTGGGGCACCAGCACAGCTCCAGCATCCTTAAGCTCTTGAAACGTTCAGGGATCTGCGGGCCCTTGTTTCCAAGGTGTCCCATTTATGATCAGTGTAGCCTGTTAGTCAGCCCATGACTCATTATCCCTGGGTTCCCACGGGTGTGTCCTGGTGGCAGCGGTGGGACCCAGGACCCTGCCCAGCCCTCAGGGGCCAATCCTGCTCTGGCAACACTTCAGTGTCAGCAGCAAAGGAGCCGTCGGTGCTCGGCACTGCCGGGAGCCCCCAAGGCTCTGCTGCCACAGACACACTGCTAACAGAGGGGTCAGGCTGGATTTTGGGGGGTTTTGTGTCTCCAACCCCTTGCCCAGTGCTCGGTGGGAATGGTGTCGCTGGGGCACACAGAACCATGGCGCTTCTTCTCCAGCTAAAACTGTTTCCCACTGGAAAGAGCTGGAGCATGACTGCTGCTGCTCTGAGTCACTCCTGGTATTCCTGCTGCTGGTGCTGAAAGAAAGTGGACATTGATGGAGCAGAGCCCGCCTGCTCAGGGTGTCCCCCTGACCAGCACAATGAGAAGATTGTGGGGGAAGAATTCAGAGCAAATAATCTGGAAAGTATTTGAGATAAACGGGAACAGTGCAGTGGAGTTTTGCTTGTTTTTTTTTGCCCTGGCAACACCCAGAGTGGAGCAGGAGCAGCTGCCGCACCACTGGCAGGGTCTGTGGCTTCCCAGGAGCCACACAGCTCCAAGCCCCATCCAACCTAGCCCTGAGCACTCCCAGGTTCGGGACATGCACAACTTGCCCTCTTCCAGACTAAAAAAGTCCCTGTGAGCTGTGTCCATGGCCAGGACCTGTTGTGGTGAACTCCGGGGTCCCTCCATCAGACCCCCCAGAACTGTGGCCGCTCTCCTGTAAAAGTCGGCTGAGCTGGCCGGGTCCTGACGTCAGAGCCAGGACTTTATCACTGTCACCTTTATGTTAGCAAACAGATTAAGCGCTCCTAATATCTCCCCTAATGGCATTCTGTACGGCCGCGATCACACTCGCGATAGGATATTGGATACAGTTGTAAACCTTGAAGGAATAAGGGCTGCCTAAGAGAATAGCTTTCCCTAGCTTAACCACATTACAGTAGCGAGTGTAAATCACTTGTCAGTCGATGGCAAACGTACCGGTGTTATAATCGGAGGAGAAAAGGAATAAAGTGCAGATAATCTTTTTCGCCATTTTGCTGGCAGCGGCGGCGGCGGGAGACTGACAGCCCTTCGCTTGAGTGGCAGGTGTCCTTTGAAGCGCCTGTGAATCACTATCTGTGCAGACTGTTGAAATGCATATTTCCATCCTTATCGTGAAGGAATGGATGGGCAAGATAGGTGCTGTTAACATTGCAAATAGCTCCGGAATTATTCATTGTCAGCTCCGGGCAAAGAATAGGGGGAAAGTTTTATTATTCACCGCGCACAATAGCCGGGTGCTTAATGATTCCCACTACCTTGGCAGGATTGTCTGCCGACTTCAGGCGCTCGCGGTGGGTGACACAGGTCTGGCCAAGTGTTAGAGCAAGATCATACGGCCCGGGCCCATTTTAATTTCTAATACATTAATCTTTCCCTCGCAGATGCACAATGAATATTCCGCAGCCCCTTGTTTGTCAGGAGCTGTCTGCCTTTCATCTATTCAGGTGGGTCCATTGACTCTGAAAGCGCGCTCAAAGGGCCTGATCAGTCAATGACAACGGCGGGACAATGCGGGGCTGCCCCGCTCCCCCTGCCGCGCCCCGCCAGCCCCCGGACACGCCGACACGGCTCCGCGGGGACCGGCGCTCCCCGGGGATGCTCCGCGCTTATCGCGGCCGGAGCGCGGCCGGGCATCTATCGCCGCTCCGCAGCCGCCGCCCCGGCCCGCCGAGGAATTAAAATGGATTAAGTTGGCTTAGCGCTGTTCTACAAGCAGCCTGCACGCACCGCGCCATTCAGGTTTAATTTTAATCCTTTGTCTCGGCCTGCTAATTACGATTGTTTTAAGTTCATTATCCCGACGCGCACATTGTCGCTGGCGGGATCCGGGCGCTTGTAAGAGGTGTCCTCACTTTTGCAGGTAGTGACCCTTGAATTGTTAAATGAGCCCATGCCAGCGCCAAACAGCACACTCCTGATCTGCGATTCGCTCTCGGCTCGCTCGGCTTTCCTCTCTGATTAATTAAGTAGCAACCCCGCAATGGAAGTGAGGACGAGGACTGTGGGAGCTCCCGGGATGGGGCAGGGTGGGATGCCGGGACCTCCGGGAGCAGCTGGGGGTTGTGTTCCCCCCAGTGTCACTGCTCCCTGTCACGTTTGCAACCCCAGCTCTGCCCTGGCATAAAGCTCAGCCCGAGGCATTGCTGTGGAGCCAGGACTGGTTGTGCCAAGGGAAGTTTAAGTGGGATATTGGGGAAAATATTTTCAAGGAAAGGGTTGTCCTGCCCTGGAATCTCCATCCCTGGAGCGATTTAAAAGCTGTGTGAATGTGGCAGTTGGGGACATGAGGTAGTGGTGGCCTTGGCAGTGCTGGGCAGGGGTTGGTCTCGGTGGTCTTGGAGGGCTTTTCCAATCCAAACCATTCCATGATTCTGTGATCTCCTGCCAAAGCAATGTTGTCCCTGGTCCTTTCCACCCTGGAGGAAAGCTGAAGACCACCCAAACTACGCAGACCCACAGGGAACATATGCAGAGGACACATCAACAGTTCGTTGGATCGGGAATGTTCCCCTCAGCCCTCTCAGGAATCTCCACATTTGCTCAGAACCCTGTGTGTCAAAAAAGTGACCTTTGGCTTTAGGACATAATCTGTGTGAAGGTGTTGGGTGCCCACAGTGTGGTCAGACAGTCCATGGACCATGGCACACCACCCAGAGTGCTCCAGGACAGGGGAACTGCAAGTCATGACAGCCAAAAATGAGCCCATTGGATCCCCCATTCATTCCACTCCCTTCTTAGTGAGGGATAACAAATCTTCAGCATCTTCCCAACTAAAATTTGTGCATGTTCAGGCCAAAGATGACCCTTGGGGGTAACAAATGGTTACATCTGGTTCCAGTTCTTCCCTCTGAGGAGCTGGATTCCTACTCCACTGATGCCAGCTGAGAGACCTGGCCATGGAGACAGGCCCACATCCCGGTGTGCCGATCCGTGATTCCCAGAGCACCTCCACCCGGGGGTGAAAGCAGCCCCGGCTCTCCCAGGTCCCCAGCCATCCCATCTTGTCCCATGGTTTCAGAGTTGCAGCACTGGCTGAGCAGAAGCAGTTTTGAAGGAGAATTTGCCCCAGTTTTGGAGTCATTCCCATCCAGGGTGCTGACACAGACCCTGGAGGCTGCTCAGAGCCCAGTGAGGCTGTACCCTGTCCCTGCTGCCAGCTGGCCCTAGGGCTGGGATGGTGGGAAGGGGACAGAGCGCTGCTTCTTCCCAGGTGCTGCTGATTTACTGAATTTGGAAGTGGTTTTCTCCCTCCCATAAGCACAGCTCAGTGGGGTTCCTGAGACGTGCACAATGCTGGGGTGCTGCCCCTCTGCCCTGGCTGAGCCGCCCCTTCACCCCGAGGGACAGCGGACCCTTGTCCCCACTCCAGTGACCCCAAATCATGCCGGGTCACATTCCAGCCACCCCTCTGCAGTGTCTCCTTCAGCGCTGGGCTGTGATGAGCCAGGCACTCAGGGTTTGAAACAGCCCCTCTGCCGAGCAGCGCGCCGTCGCTGGCCTGTGCTCTCAATAAAAGCTCATTAAGGAAAGATTATGAACATATAACAATACATTTTAAGTGCGCTGCAATGATCCATAAAATTGGTGTGGCTAATTAGCAGATCAAATCTCCATGAGAACTGGATCACTTTAATATCCTTGGGTAGTTTAATTCTGTAGGTATTTTACTATCCACACATGTTTAGTAAAATTAAATAACAGTATAAATGTTCAGTGGGATTAAAACAACAGTAAAATGAAACCAAACAAAATGAATTTATTTTGTTAATAGAATAACAGAGAATCCCAGTGTTGATATAACATTACACAAAATCTAGAGCAAACACAGTCTGAATCCCAGTCTCATTTCACATGTAATTAACCTTTCTCAATCAAGCTAAGCAGCCCTGATACCTCCTCCACAGTGGCTGTGCACCCACGGCTCTGCCTGCGCTGGGATGAGAGGCAGGAGGCAGTTCCAGGGGGGATTCTTCCCGGGGCTGATGCCGATGCCGATGCTGGTGAGCACTGGTGCCAGCCCAGCCCCAGGGACCAGCCCTGAGCACTGGTGGAAGGGTGCTGGGTACCCTCCACTCCCTCCTCCCCTGCTCTGGGTGCTGGACACATCCTGCAAAAGCCTCTGGCAGACACTTGGTAGGAAAATGTCTGAGAAGTTCTTAAAGTTTTTAGGTCCCCCCATGGATGCATTTCTGTGGGGAATAAATTTTTTTCCCTTTTCACAGTCCTTCAAATGAGGATCCAGACAAAGATGCCCCTGCAGGTGGATTTGAGTCTGCACTCTTTGTGCAATTCATAGAATCATAGAATTTCATAGAATCACTAAGGTTGGAGAAGACCTCCAAGATCATCTAGTCCAGCCTTTAGTTCCTTAGAAAAGAACCTGTCTGGAGTGAGGCACCAAAAAGAACCTGAGTCAATTTTTTTTTCCATTTTATTTGTTTGATTAAACAAAAAAGAAGAAAAAATATTTTAGAACAATCAAAAACCTGAAATTACCCAAGCTTTCCTTCCTTACAAAATTTAAGTGCTAAAAAAGATTTGCACAGAACCACGGATAATTTGGGAAATAATGGGAATATCCCTCTGAGATCATCGAGTCCAACCAGTAACACAGAGCTGTTGCCTTAAATTTTGTTTCTGAGGGTCTCTACCTCTCAACTCAGCAATTAAATTGCACTTTGGCAACTCGAACAAGAGAATGAATCTTGAACCAGACAATGATTATTTTTAATATTGGCAGCTATTTTTTCTGAATAACCATTTGATATTTAGCGCCCATTTACAATTTCACTGAAAGAAAGAAGAGCAGGGATGAGAGGGTCTGACCTGCACTGACAGCAGGAGAACTGGGGCATGGAGAAGGGAATGAATTGCTCAGCAAATTGGGACTGGAGCAGCAGCAAAGTCCAACCACCCACAAAGGAACAGACATCCTGTGCACAGGCACCTGAACCAGCCAGGGCCTGTGCTGTGCTTGGGTGTTCCACAAAGCTCTGCCCTCTTAGTATTTGCATCCCTGACTGGTTCTGTACTACCAGCAGTAAAAGTCATGTTAATAAACAGTCCTATTTATTTAAGTATTTTTGCTTTCTCCTCCCCAGCAGCAGCCCGTTTGTGCTGCTGTTCGTCAGGAGACCCCACGTGAAAGTTAATAACAACATCATTATGGTCCTGAGGGAGCTGGTGGAGGAGGTGGCCTGGCCACTATCCATCACATCGGAGGAGTGGTGGCAGTCTGGGGAGGTCCCCACTGACTGAGAAGGGGGATACATAGCCCCTGTTTTCAAACAGGGAAATAAGGAAGTCTCACCTGTGTGTCTGGCAAGATCATGGAGCAGATCCGCCTGGGAACGGTGCAAAGTGTGTGAGTGCACCCTCAGCAGGGCTGCTGATGACACCAAGGTGTGTGGAGTGGTCACCACACTGGGGAGGAGGGATGGCATCCAGAGGGAGGGGAAGCATTCCACAGGGACCTGGGCAGGTTGAGAGAGCTTGGGGTGCTCCCATGGAGAAGACAAGACTCCAGGGAGACCTTAAAGACCCTTCCAGTGCCCAAAGAAGCTCCAGAAGAGCTGGAGAGGCACTTTGGACAATGGCCTGGAGGGACAGGACAAGGGGGAATGGCTTCCCACTGCCAGAGGGCAGGGTTAGATGGGATATTGGGAAAAAATTCTTCTCTGTGAGGGTGGGCAGGTCCTGGCACAGGTTGCCCAGAAAATCTGTGGCTTCCCCATTCCTGGATATGATCCAGGCCAGGTTGGACACGGCTTGGAGCAACCTGGGCTGGTGGAAGGTGTCCCTGCCCATGGCAGGGGGTGGAACTGGATGATCTTTAAGGTTCCTCCAACCTAAACCATCCTGTGTTCTATGATAATTTAGAGCAATAATTACATTTTTATTCAGTAGCTATGGGAAAACACTGAGTTGAATAATGAGATAAAAATGAGTGTCTCAGTCCTAACAGGACATTAATCAACATATTAACTGTGTAGACAAACTGATTTGAGGCTGTTATGGCTTAATTTGTCTCAAAATCATTATTTTTTATCTATTGCATAATATACTTTAAAACATGTGTTGGAGTGATCACATGTGAGCATTGGAATTGATGCTGTGTTTTGTTCTACCCTGAATGACACCTTTTTCAGGTGTAACTTTACACCCTTTCCAGGCATAGTTCAGCACGGAGTCCACAATGCTGGCACTCCAGCACTTGGGAGTCAGGCTGGGACAAGCCCGAAACCTTCTACTTTATATCTTAGCCTGTACAGAACACTTTTCCCTTAGCATTCCCATTTCTAAAGCCCTTGGATTAGCATATTCCCTTTCAGCAGCCCACTGGCTCTGGAGCCGCTTGCCCCTGTTGGCATCCCCTGTTCAGGTTCTTGGCTGCTGGTCAGGATGAGTGATGTGGTGGCACAATGTGGGGCCGGGGAGCCCTCAGTGCTGCACACTGTGAATGTCAGATGCCAGACAAACTGGATGCCAGACAAAGAGCAGCACGACTCTAGCATTGTGTGGGCACAGAGCTGGCTGTGCCTCCGCATTTCGGGAGACAATGATCCAGGAGATGCTGAGGGGCTGCTGGGACACAGGACAGGCAAGGTCCTGATGGGAGTTTGGTGGAATTCTCATAAAAGAGTAAAAGCTGAGTTAGAGTTAGTGACTGTTTGCTCTGCCCAGCACTCAGAGTCTTATTTAAGGTGCTGCAAAGCACATCCCACATGCCCAGATTTTGTGTGAGGATTTTTTCCTGTGGAGATTTGTTTTCCCATTCCTAGTGGGTGTTTGTGTCCATTCAACCTGGCAATCCACACTCAGGTGTGATGTGGACACCACACGCCAGGGCCAGGCCACCTCAAGGTGACATTTTCCTGGTCACTTCTTGAACTCTCAGTGCTTGATTTAAGGTTTGTGAGTCCATTGGGATTTGTTCCTGGGAGGACTGGAATTGCTGCCAGAAGCAGGCAGGCACACCCTAATGGGAGTGAGAGGCCCTGTCACCCTGAGCAAACCCCCGTGGTCGCTGGCCACATCTCCCTGTGGCCTCTCAGGACGGCCAGCACTGCCAGGTGGAGCTTTTTGGCTGGACTAAATATTTCTGGTTGGTGAAAGCAGCATTTAGGGATAGGAAGAGGACCAGTTTTGCTTTCGTTTTGCCAAACCCTCTCATGTCACAATTTCTGTTTGTATTGGACCCAAAGCAGTTTCCTGGGTGGTGCCAGCAAACCCCAGGGAGGGGCACCTGCAGAGACCCCCTCCCCAGTCCAGAGCACCATGTGTGGCTGCAGGGACACATCCCAGTGGCAGAGTTGGAGATCAACAGGGTAAAGTTTGTCTCCAGCACATTTCCTCCTTTCCCTTTTCCATTTTCTTTCTTATTTTTTTCCCTTTCCTTTTCCTTCCTTATATTTGTCCTTATCCTTATCCTTTAATGGCTGTAGGGGCACTCAGTGCTTTGGGCTGGTTGGCAAGGTGGGGATTGGTCACAGTTTGGACTCAATGATCTTGGAGGTCTTTGTCGTCCTTAATGATTCTGCGATTCTATTCTGTGATTATCCTTATCCTTTTCCTTTTTTAACCTTTTCCTTTTCCATAATTTTCCCCTTTCCCATTCCCATTCCCATTCCCATTCCCATTCCCATTCCCATTCCCATTCCCTTTCCTTCTTTTCCCTTTCCCCCTTTATCTTTCTCTAGGCTCTGGGTCAGATGAAGGGGTGTCCTGCACAGCTCCAGCACCCACACTTCATGCATTCAGTCCTGTGGCTGGAAGTATTTGTTCCTGAAGGAGGGAAGGAAGTCCTGAGCTCCAGCAGAACCCCAGCCAAGGGCTTGTACCCACCGAGGCTCCAAGGTGAGGAGCCCTCCTGAGGGACCTGAGGGGCTCCTGAGGGTGCCCCAAGCCTGTTCCCCCAGCCTGAGCAGGGAGCTGGGGGCTTGTGCCCAGGAGCAGAGCACTGCGGGGGCTGATAAGTGGGACCACCAAGTGCTGCCCAGGAGATATCCAATATGTGACTGAAGGGTGTCCCAAAGGTGCATTTCCTCCAGCTGTGGATCACACATTACCAACCCTCCCTGTGTTTGGGGGCACACTGGGGTGTCCATGTGGGCAGGGGGCTGAGGGCGTGCAGGATTGCCCACAGGTCCCTCCTTCCCCATTAACAGGCAGAGACCCCTCCATCCCTGGGTGCCAGCCCACGGCAGCACAGTCACCCCACCAGGACAGAGCAAAGCAGACTGCTCCTCCTCTGCCCATCCCAGGCTCCCGGGCTGGAGGGCTGTGATGTGTGTGTGACAAAGCCAGGCGGTGACAGGAACATGTGAATCTCCACTGCTATCAGCCCTCATCGGGGCGTCTGTCCGAGGTACACAAGTTGAAGCTGAAGTGCTGCAGGAGGGCTGGGAGCAGGGCAGGTGCTGGGGGCTGGCGTGACACTCTGATTGAGACACTGACAGAGTGCACAAAACCCCCTTTGGTGGCGTGACATGGCAGGGGATGAAGAATCAGCCTTTGTCTGTGCCAGGCCAGTTTCCTTTCAAAAGGCCCTTTAGATCAGCTGCAGGGAAAACACGAGGGAAGTAGCCCATTGATTTAATACAAGCAACATGCAAAGGATGTAAGAATGAAAATCAAAATCCCTTCATGCCATCCACGAGGGCAGTGAACAATGGGAATTAATGCAGGCTGCAGGCCCTCAACTTTTACCTCCAAAAGTCTTTTGCATTATAGGACTAATTCTCCTTCTACCCATGACTAAATTGTGTACTGGGCTCTACTTTTGTTTGACAGCAAAAAGTAAATGATAGAAAATTGGATCCAACAATATGGTCTGATTATTCCTGCACTACAGAGTGTTCTCTCAATGTGACAAACCATGTTTATCCCACTAGGGAGAAAGGGGGAGGGATCCCTTAGGATTTATCAGCATGTGTGGTGCCATTAAGTTAAATAGACATGTTAGGATTTAACACTATCAACAGTTTTATTTCTCTTTTCCATGATTATTAAGATTTCAGTTTGTAAAATCTCAACTAAATATAGTTTTGGTATTGGAGAAACAAAAGTTATTTTGGGAATTAGTCTGTAGCAGGGAAAGCTATCCCATCCTGCAGGCCCTCCTCCTGCCACATTACCATTTCCCTCCCTGGGCTGGAATTTCTCTGTGACCTCAGAAAGTCACGTAATATCTGATTTCAAGCTGGTCTAAGGCACGGTGTGATGGCCTTGGAAGCCCCTTGGAATATCCAGAGTGGGTTTCTGGATGTTCCACTGCAGCCAACAGAGCCTGGCAGAGGCTGGCACGGGGCTGGGAATGCTGCATGTGCAGAAGAGTGGACCCCAGGAAGAGAAGGGAAGAACCATTTGGTGCTGCTGATGTCTGGGTATGCTCCCCACCACAGAGGCAGTTTCTACAATAAATCCTATTCAATATGTCGATCCATATTCTTCTGAGCTGACACCTTCTGTGGAGTGCCCACCCTGGCACTGCCCCCCACCCAGGTCACAGGATCCTTCAGGTCATTAAGGATCTTTCAGATCACGAAGTTCAACCCTTAAACCAGCACAGCAGCTCAGGATGGGGAGTTCTTACAGGGCTTTAAAAATGAGGGTCCAGGTGTTGTGCCAAGTTTGTGCTGAGTTTGTGTCTCTGTGCCCCATCCCTCACCCACACACATTTTACTTTGCTTGCTTTACCTTTTCTGGAAAGTCTTCTGAGTACAAACAAGATGTGCACAAGGAGAATTTACAAAGTCTGCTCTGTATCCATAGATTTGCCAAGCAATGCCGGGCCCCCTCACTGCTCTTTTTGAGGGCTGGAGCCAGAATCTCACTCCAGAGGGGCCTGGCAGCCCTGAAGTGCTGAGAAGAGATGAGATTTTGGCAAACCTGAAAGAGCCAACAGTGACTGTTACTGAATTCAAAACAGCTGTTGAGCAGTGAAAGAGCAGAGAAGGCATTGCACAAAATATTTCTGATGCTTAAAAATATAGACTGAATAAAAATTAATATATTGTATATAAATTATTGAATACTTAAAGATTGTGTTTAAATATTCAACTGCAATGTATTTAACCTCAGATGATAAAGTCAGTAAATATTTGATTATGCAGTGATTTTACTTTGCTTTACCTGTTCCTACACATTTTAGCAGAAAAAAAGAAAAGGGTAATTCAGGACTGCTGATTCCTGGCTGTGTTCACCTCCTAGAAAACAGGCAGAAGTGCAAAGAGGAAATGTTATCATAGAAGAAGAGATTCATTTGGGTTAGAAAAGCCCTCTCAGACCATCGAGTCCAACATACCCCAGCACTGCCAAGGTCACCACTAACCTGTGTCCCCAAGGGGCACATCCACAGTGCTTTTAAATCCCTCAGGGATGGGGACTCCACCCCTGCCCTGGGCAGCTGGGCCAGGGCTGCACAGCCCTTTCAGAGGAGAAATTTCCCCTAAGATCCAACCCAAACCTTCTCTGGTGCAACTTGAGGCCGTTTCCTCTTGTCCTGTTCCCTGGGAGAAGATCTGACCCCTGGTTACACCCTCCTGTCAGGGAGCCACAGTCAATATCTATTTGTATGTTTATATTTTAGTAACTTTATTATGCATATAGTTTTATATTTATAAAATATCAAAAAGCATAATAATCCCTCCAGGTTTTGAGATCCCACCACTACACCTTGCCAGGGAATACTTGTGCAAAATACTCTGACTTCTCAGTTAAGGGATCTCTTCTTCCCTTAAAATTCAATGTTTTCCTTAAAATCTGGAGTTCTTTGGAATTTTCTTGTGCATGTAAACCTCAGGACCAACAGAGCAGAGTCTGACCCCAATAAATGCCATGATGAATCAGCCGTTTTCCTGAAACCTTTCCCCAATCCAGCTTTTAAAGCAACCAATAACTGTGTGTGTGTTCCCGAGGTGGGATCCCCGTGCTGCTGGGGGTGTCCCCATGTTTCTGGGGGTCCCAGTGCTGCCAGGGGTCCCTGTATACTGGGGGGATCCCCGTCCTGCCGTGCTGTCCATGCTGCCCATGGGGGTCCCTATATTCTGGGGGGGTCCCTGTGCTGTGCCTGTACTGCCTGGGATTGCCTCTGTATTCCGGGTGTCCCCATGTTCCAGAGGTGTCCCCATTATTCCGGGGGTGACCCCGTGCCAGGGAGGTCCCTGTGTTCCTGCATTCCACGTGTTCCTGTACTATTGGGGTGCCCCCGTTATCCCGGTTATCCCCGTTATCCCTGATATCCTGGTTGTCCCGGTTATCCTGGTTATCCCTGCTATCCCTGTTATTCCCGTTATCTCCGCTATCCCCGTTATCCCCGGTGTCCCCGCTCTCCCCGTTATCCCGGTAATCCTGGTTATCCCGGTTACCCGCGTTACCCCTGTTATCCCGGTTATCCCCGTTATCCCCGGTGTCCCCGTTACCCCCGGTGTCCCCGTTATCCCCGGTGTCCCCGTTATCCCGGTTACCCCCATTATCCCCGCTATCCCGGTTATCCCCGTTATCCCCGCTATCCCTGTTATCCCCGTTATCCCCGGTGTCCCGGTTATCTCCGTTATCCCCGCTATCCCCGCTATCCCCGTTATCCCCGTTATCCCTGCTATCCCCGTTATCCCCGGTGTCCCCGCTCCTGTCACCGCAGCCCGACAGAGGGCACTGTTGCCGTGCGGAACCGCCGAGCGGGCCCGGACCGGCCCCTCCCGGGGGCGCCGGGGGTCCGTGGGGGTCCGTGGGGGCTGTTCCGGGATCCCATCGGGGGCTGTTCCGAGATCTCGTCGGGGCTGTCCCAGGAACTCATCGGGGGCTGTCCCGATGCTCCATCACCTCCCTGTCACGATACTCCATCACCTCCCTGTCCCAATACTCCATCACCTCCCTGTCCCGGGAATCCGTCACCTCCCTGTCCCGATGCTCCATCACCTCCCTATCCCGATGTTCTATCACCTCCCCGTCCCTCCTCGGGGGCAGGGCAGGGTCCCAGCCCCTGTGCCAGCCCGGGGCATGGACAGCGGCTGTGGGGGAGCCCAGCCCGCTGTCCTTGCTCACAGCAAAGCCGAATTTGTCGTAGAAGGGAATACTGGAATGGTTTTGGTGGGAAGGGACCTTAAAGCCCATCCCATTCCACTCCCTGCCATGGGCAGGGACACCTCCCACCAGCCCAGGTGGCTCCAAGCCCCGTCCAGCCTGGCCTGGGACACTCCCAGGGATCCAGGGGCAGCCACAGCTTCTCTGCCCAACCTGGGCCAGGGCCTGCCCACCCTCCCAGCCACCAATTCCTGCCCAATATCCCATCTGTCCCTGCCCTCTGGCAGTGGGAAGCCATTCCCTGTGTCCTGTCCCTCCATGCCTTGTCCCCAGTCCCTCTCCAGCTCTCCTGGAGCCCCTTTAGGCACTGCAAGAGGTTCTCAGGTCTCCCTGGATCCTTCTGGAGGCTGAATGTCCCCACCTCTCTCCCATTAATATGAACTAAGCTTTCCCTCAGCCCAGCTATTCATCCCTGGACACTCTGAGTCCAGCTGTTCATCTCTGGAGTCAAAGCTCCCATACCAGTCACCTCATATCTGCCACCACTCTGTCACCTGTCAGTCCTGTGCCCGAGAAAGTGTTATTAAAAGAATAATAACTGTATTGCAGGTTTCAGAATCCAGGCTTGTATTTTCTTTCTCAAATATTCATTACAAACACAGATTGTGCTTTATCAGAAGTGGCCTTTAATGAACAGTGTTCTTGTTTGCGTACAAGGAGCAGCTTCCAGTGCCAATCCCTGACAGTAATTGTGGGCTGAATGGAGCCAGCACAATGCCAGAGCACTGTTAATGGCTATCCTGTGGATTGAGTGCTCCACTTTTGTCATTATCAGGCTACTTTTTAAAAGGCAGAAATTAGTTAGGCCAGCAAAGAGTTAATTACATTCCTTGTGACAGGAAACCCTCGAAGCACATTAATTGTGGAAAATTCTTTGTCTTTAATGCAGAGCAGAAATTCGAAAGGCCTCTGCAGATGATATCATAGAGGCAGTTACTCAGAGCATCATTTAGAAGAGAAAAAAACCAGCGATGAGTGCAGGAGGAAACCCTCCTGGTACGTAATTCCTGCCACTACAGGATCTGCAGGAATTTGGGAGGCACGTCCTCTTTCTGTGTCTCTGAAGGCAAAAAGAGACACTTAGAGAGGCTATCTGTGTCTGCTCATTTTGCAGCCTCACTGTTTCCTGGCATTTCTCAGTTTTTGGGGCTCATGCCTTGGCAAAGGCTCATAAAAACAATGTCCCCAACTTCCCAAAGAGGCACATGGCAGCCCTGGGTGCCAGTAGCTCCAGCCTTGGAGGGTGTGGTAGGGAGGAGCAGCATCACCTCCTGCTGCCCCAACCTGGCAAGGGCTCAGCCGCCTCTCAGCCCTCTGGAATCTGGCACCACATATCTCTGGGGCCATGGGACAGATGGGAACACCACACCCTCTTGCTGAGGCTGGGAATCCAGGAGGAAAACCCCCAAGAAGCTGCCTGAGTTGGCTTCACACCAAGCACAAATCAAGCCACCGTGTCCCGTGTGCCGGCATTGCCATGAGATCTGTGAGTGGTTGTTGATTACCAGGCTGAGCAGAAATGATCAGCACAATCAGAGACAGTGTAATTAACTGCAGTATGTAAAAAATAAATTAAATAACTCCTCTCTAATGATCAAACACCATGCTGAGCTGGGGGGGTCATACAGCACGGAGCATGCTGGGTGGTCCAGCAGTGGTGGGGGTCCAGCAGCTGAGCCATGGGACATCAGGGAACAGGATAAGGACATCGTCCCTGCTGTTTTGGGGAGAGGTGAGGTACTGGCTCACCCAGCCAGTCAGTCTGGGGGTCGAGGAGGTGGGAGGGAAATGGGGAGAGTTTCACTTGCTGCTGCCAACACTCCCAGTGCCAGCTGGGCTGGGTCCTTAGCTGGCAGCAAGGTGGTATCATGGCTCACCTTCACCCCTAAACACTCCCCTAATGCATTTACAGGTGGAACTGGACCACAGACAACCTGGTGGTTACGTTTCAAGGGCCCTTGTTGCACAAACTGCGGGTGGTGGTGGCACCAGGGTCTCCTCATCCAAGAGATGTGTTTATTGTGAAGCTGAGAGCTGCAGCAGCACCCACACATTCAGTCCTGCCGACTTCAAAATTAACACAGTCAAATATTCAAAAAAGCCCCAACCAGTCCTGCAAGACAATTCAGGCCTAAAGACAGCCTGAAAAAAAATAGAGTAATGGGCAACTGAAACATGGCAGGTAGTCCCATTAAAAGAGACAGAACTGGATATATAGAGGAGGAGTTGTCTTCACCAGGCAGCCTCACACTGGTCCCTTCTTTCCAACAATACAACTGCCCCAACAGCAGCAGGAATCCAGAGGCTTTCCCCCCTTGTCTCATTGCTTTCCTGGCTTCGACCCTGCACCGTACCATCGACAGAGCCCTGACCCTGGCAGGTTAAGGAGCCCCAGGGTCTGGGGTTGAACCCTCAACTATCTCACACAGTGACCAATGCAGCCCATCCTTCACTGTCAAAAGCATTTATGGAGTGATAGGGGGCTGAAAAGTTGGATACCAGTGTAAGGCAATATTAGACTGTTTGTTCAATCATGGGTTAACAGAGCTTTTACTTTCATTAAAGCAGCCAGTGGCCAGTTCTGACTCAACAGTGGGTTTTTTCAGCTGTTGTGAAGTTTCTCCCAGCTTATTGGCTAATTTAGCTTAACTAAGTCAGAACCAGCTGAAAAATGTGTCTTTTCCCATTGCAAATTATGAATAAACCTCTTCCCATTGAAAGCAGGGAAGTTGATAGTGATCCTACTTCTAAATGCAAACTCCAGCAAGGGACAGATTGGGCACTGCTCTACTTGAGGTTTATTGGGAAAAAACAGACTTTAATGAACAGGTTTTTACATAAATATTTTTCTACTTATATTTAATGAATTGATTTTAATGTGAAGTGTTAATGGTGGAAGCCAATATCATTGTTACTGTTACGTATGTTTCTAACAGGATTAGTTTCCCTAAATAAATACATTATTTGTAAAGCTCAGGGAAGCCCCTGGATGCTGTGGGAGACCCCAGGACACGGCTCTGCTCCTCCCTCCTCCCTGCCCTGACCCACCTTCACCTGCAGAGGCTGCACCTTGTGAGCAGCTCCCACTGATGGCCAGGTTTGTCCCTGGGCTCTCACCAGGCTGGGAGCCCAGGAAATCTCGACTGTCACTGCTGCTCTCCGTGAGGGGACAAAGCCCCATTCCAGAGGGGGACACCAATCACCTCACCATGTCAGCTTTTGGGCTGCTCTGAAGGTGAAGTTATGCACTGCCAGTTGATCTCTGATGTTACTGAGCTTCACAGTGAGTCAGAGATGTTGTGAAAGTTCAGTGTGGGCAGTTGTGGTGTGTGAAAATACACGGCCACACATAAACACCTGGAGTGCAACGAGATGGAATGAGACCTGTGGCTTCAGCCACTCCAGCACAACTGCCCAGCCTTTGAGACAAGCTGAGATGTGGTGTGGAGCTCTGGCTTTGCTGACAGTCAGTCCTGCTCAGCAAAACAATGGTGCACATAACTAATTTTAAATGTTCAAGGTCTGTGTGGAAGCCACAATTCAGCTCAGGTTCGCAGGAGGCTTCACAGAGCTTTGTGCAGCATCACTGATCAGTCGAATGATTTCCATGGGGACAAGAAGAAGGAACAGTTGGGCCAAGAGTGACCAGTTGTGGGACACACACAAGGTGGGCTCCAGCAAGGTGTGAGGTGCTTCCTGCCTGGGATGTGGGGTGTTTAGGGGTCTAAATAATTCAGGAGAAAACCCCAAACACCTTTGCTCTCCCCATTTATGGAGCTGAAAGGGGATAGATAGTTCGAAGATATTATCAGAATTCCTCTCTAACACCTCTTGTCACTGGAGGAGCCTCCAGTGTCCCTTTTATCTCCATCAGAGGCTGCTCTGTCTGGTGAGTGAAAGGGAGGGAGGGCTCAGCACAAATTACACTGGTAATTCTTTCCAGAACTAATTAACTTAAAAGATACTGTACTGATTGCAGAAAAGGTGTTAACAGAAGCCTAAGAAGTTGAAAAACAAAATTAATCTGCATTTGAGAAAGGCTCTGCCTTTAATCTTGAGCTTGTGATGTACCAAATACCCTGAGTGGAGCAGAATGAAGCAAAGGATGAATTTTTTATGTTTGAGAAGCCACATCTGAGAGAGGGATGAGGAGGGACACAGGTTTTTTCCCTCACTTCCACTTGGCACTTTGGTCTTTCCTGATAACAGCAGACACAGGTTGCAGCCTCCACAGAGTGGGGACACACTGGTTAACCCCCCCTCACCACCCTGGGGGTCCACAGTGTCAGAGCCCTCAGCGAGGCCACCATGGCCCTGTGGGGACAAGGCACAGGCTGCTCCTGGCTGCCCCTGGATCCCTGGAAATGTCCCAGGCCAGGTTGGACGGGGCTTGGAGCAACCTGGGCTAGTGGAAGGTGTCCCTGCCCATGGCAGGGGGTGGAATGAGATGAGTTTCAAGGTCCCTTCCAACCCAAATGCTGCCATTGTCAGCAGCAGCCCCTGCACATGCCCTGGAGTGGGGGGGACACAGCAGGACCCCCAGAGTGACCGGGGCCATGATCCTGGGGGGGCCCAGCAGGCAGCAGCTCTGCCCACCTCTCTTTAGGAGCACGAAGGGATTTTAATGTTCTCCATGGATCTCTCTTCCTACCTAACAGCTTGGTATTATGGGGGAAAAAAGTGCCAGTCTTTGAATATTATTTTCACATAAATTCCTTACAAATCGTAAAACGAAGCTTTTAAACCTGAATCCTTTAAATTTGGGAGCACTCTATATTTCAAGGCATTTGGGGCGTTGCAGGTAATATTTCTCTCTCTCATCCCATTTTCCCAAACTGTCCCTGCTCTCCTTTTCCATCCATCCTGCTTTGCCCTCTGACTGCAGTAATGTCTCCAAAGCTTTGCATTTCCACCCAGGATGGCCCAGAGTCGCCCTGATTTACACCCTAAATAGGGAGAGCACCAAGCCCCTTGAGCCCAAGGCAGCACTTCAGGGGGATCCCCCCAGCCTGGGGGTGTGCAGGGCCCAATCCTGGCTTTGTCCCCTCATGCCAGTCACAGCCTCTAATGAGCTTTCCCAATGGAGAGGGAAGATGGATTATATTTCAATACTTAGAGACTAAAATTAGTTTATATTTTAGCAAGTTTGCACTTCTGAGCAGGTGATTCAGTCTTGAAGCTGCAAAATCTGGAAGTTGGCAATTAACCATGAACTGGTCCTTCCCCTTGCCCTTGCTCTTCCCCTTTCCCCTTCCCCTTTTCCTTCTGGGTGTCTGGATCACAGCAGGGGCAAACTGAGACTTTTGTGCCCTGAACCCATGGCCTGTGTTCTGCTCTCTCCTCTCAAGTGCCTTGTTGCTCATTGTTCTCTGTGTGATAAGAGTGTATTTTCTCACTTATTTATGGAAATAAATATACTATGGATTTATTTAGGAAAACAGATGCTCTGGAGCCTCTCCTGGTTTGCATGTGGGTACATCTGGGCAAAAACTGTTCTTGGACAAAGCCTGGACAAGTTCCCAAGGAGACACCGAGGTGGTAAAGGCATAACCAGGGGCATGTTTAACCAGCTCTTACCCGAACTTACCAGGAACTGTTTACTAATCATCCAAAGTAAATTATTGTTTTCTGCTGCCATTAAGTAACCTCTGCCAAAAAAATTAACCTGTAAACTGTTTGACGTCCCGGATTAATATATCAGAATGCTGCTGGCATACTGATCCCTCCCCACGCTGCTGCAACAAATCAATTAGGCTACCAATTCTGTTCATTAGAATTCATTTAAATCTCAATTAAAAAGTTAATTAAAAGTAAGAGTGAGAAGGAAATCATGTCTAACATTCTTATTAAACTCAAATCACCAAATTAATTTTAAATCCAAATCAACAATCAGAAGTGGAGGTATAAAGGAAAAGAGGAAAAACCCCAAGCAGGCTGTTCTGCTGTGCCATGGGAAGAGGCTGCCCTTTGGTGCTCTCAGTGAGGGATTTTCTGGACCATGATGCTTCTTGGAGCCCTTCCCTGGCAGCTCCGTCCCATTTTATTTTAAAATACAGTATGTCTGATTTCTGGGATGAATTTGTCTCTGTCAGACAGAGCCTTCAGCAACCCTGTGAGTTCAAACAACTCCTGCTCCCACTGGGCTCCTGTCAGCTCACCCCAAGCTCTGTGGGTTGTTTTCCCTTCACTGCTGCGTTATTGGAGACTCCTCTGAAGAAAGGGCTCGTCTTTGGGATGAACGTGCCTCAGCCCTCTGTGCCAGGGCTGGGGGGTGCAGGAGGAGGGGGCTGCCCCAGCCCAGGCATCTCCCATCTCCGCTGTGTTGGTGACCCGCGACTCCAAGGGCTTGTCTTTAATTAGCACACGGACCTTTCTGTCCCGGCTGGGAGAGATGTACTTATTTCTTTTGTTTTCCCAAGGTCCAAAAATAGAGCCCCTCAGCTGTGAGCATCCTCCTGACAAGCTCCAGAAGCCTCAGCCTGATTTCCCATGCAGTTCTTGGCACCAAGGTCTGGGTGGAGGTGGGCAGGGTCCACCCAGCCTTTCAGTCTCATTAATCATTTGGCTTTCCCTGGCTGCTTGCAGCATCTTCTGGAGGAACCCTTCTCTTTATTCATTCAGACAACCCTTTGGATTAAACAGAGCCAGCTAAATGTCAAACCAAATCTGAGTCTTGATGCAGATAATCATTTCAATAATATTTCTCCATTTGTGCCCAAACACCAGGGGAATAAAGCTTTTCTGCTGTCAGGTAGTGTAAGACTGCAGTTGGTGTAAATGCTTGACATTGAGCCAGATGGCTTAGCCGTGCTGCAAACATATGTTCAACAAGCAGGCTTGCACACATTGGAATTTTATTATTTTGCACTGGTGAGGCATGCATATTTATTTACTTGACCCCCTTTGGTGTCACTTTGGTATTAAAGCAATCAGTTAAGGAGCAGCCCGGAGCCGTGGGGCAGCCCAGGTTTGGTGTGGACCTGCACCAGTGGAGGGAACATCTCCTGGAGCACCCCAGCTCCAAGGAGTTCCCTTTCCCCGGACAAGGGTTTACTCTGCAATTATACCAGTAATTTTCCTACTTTTTTAAGGCTGGGATCTCTCGACAGGTGATATATTATGCTCTGTCAAGTGCATCCCAAACATCTCGCTGAGATCACCAAATTAGAAAAAAATAATCAGTGCAAAGGGGAAAAAAATGAACAAGATAAAAAATTAGAATCTTTGGGTGGACTCAGCAGCAGTGACACCATTACATGGAGCTGAGCAGAGGCAGAGCTTTTTTTTTCAGGCTGATATTAAATAGCTGGACATAAATCTAAGTACTTTCACAAAGCAGCACTGGAATGACCTGGCACCTGATCCAGAACTTGTTAAAAGATGTAGGAAGCTTTCTGCTACCTCACATGTGCTCCAGGCTTGCACTGGGTTTTTGGGTCCCAGTCCTGGTGCTGCACAAGGCAGGTTCTGCCACCCCAACTGCTCTGGCACCACCAAGGTGTGTGGTCCTGGTGTGGAGAGGTGCCCGTACACTGACTCTGTGGCCTCAGACAGGGCAAAGCCAGTGTGCAGCCTGACAATATTGCAGGATGTGGTTACCCTGGGTGGGCTTCTGGAGCTCTTGCCTCTGCCCGCCCCCATGCCCACCAGACACCTATTCACAGAGCAACTTCACAGAACCCAGAGTGGTTTGGGTTGGAAGGGCCCTAAAACCCATCCAGTGCCACCCCCTGCCATGGGCAGGGACACCTTCCACCAGCCCAGGTGGCTCAAGCCCCATCCAACCTGCCCTTGGACACTTGCAGGGATCCAGGGGCAGCCACAGCTTCTCTGCCCAACCTGTGCCAGGGCCTGCCCACCCTCACAGGGAAGAATTTGTCCCCAGTATCCCATTAACCCTGCCCTCTGTCAGTGGGAAGCCATTCCCTCTGTGTGTCACTGCTGATGCACCTGTCTCCTCCATCCCCACCATCTTCAGCTCTAGAGAGAGATATAAAATAATTCAAACCACTCTCTGGTCCTTGCCAGGGGATGCTTAGTGAAAATCAGGGGGAGGCACTCCCTGTGGCAGCAGTCAGAGCAGAGCAGAGGTGAGAGCAGGTGCAGCCCCTGCTCTTTTGTGAGCCGCCTCACTCTGTCTCTCCTCAGTCATGTTCATTGTTGTCTAGGGCTGGGCTTGTGCTATTTCAACTTCAGGGGGCAAGGCCTCTCCATTATTTTTGTCTGTAAAGTGCCACGCACATCTGGGATGCTCTTTAAATAGTCATAATAATAATAATAACGGTGCTGCTCCTGACAAAGCTTTGCCTGCTCCCCACGACTCGAGCTGAGTGTGCAGCAGCAAATTGCTCAGCAACTCTGCATCCCCACTTGAGGCAATTGAGTGGCACATTATTGGGCACAGGGTGACCCCGTGCCCCGGGGACAGTGTCCTCCTGCCCAGAGCTCCCACAGCTCTGGTGTGCAGGGGTCCCGTGGCTGCTGCACAACACCAGCTGACGGGGCATTGTGGCTGGACACCCAAAAGGACATCTGGTGCCAGCTCCGTGCTGCTCACCCACACACTGCTCTGTGCCTTTGGGATTTGTGCTCTCCTCTTTCTCTCTGCCACTGTACACCCTGTCCAGTTGTTTATTAACTGCTGGGAAGGGTGGGGAAGGATGCCTGGTACCCCTGCAAAGGCTGGCACCCACCTTGCTATGTGCCTGTGTCCAATGGTGAAATTCCAAATTGCACTGGCAGGACTGTAGATTTGTTGCATATGAAATAGGATTATCCTTATTATGAGATAAAAATCTTTCCTTCCCAATTTCTGACTCTTTGGAGGGACGAAAGGGCACACGGAGACGGGTGCAGTGACTAAATGAGCTCTGCCGTGCCGCAGATGCAGGGCTCTCATGTTTGGATGCAGCCGTGTTTCCAGAGGTTCTCGTTTCCAGCTGATCAGAGCTGCTAAACAGTCAGTTTGATTTATATCTGTTGATAAATCATTCTTCCTTAGCAATGCCTGGCTGGGATTCAGCCAGGAGCAGAGGTGCCTCCTTGAGGCGTGGGGCAAGCAGGGGGGATGTTCACCGGAAATCACTGGGGCCTTTGCAAACATCGTGTACATTCAGGGGTGAGAACAAGAGACTCCACCAGTGTTTTCACCAGAATTTTGGGCTTCTGGGTTTACGTTGCAGACAGTGCTCTCGGGGTACAAAGCTGCTGTGCAGCAGGTCCTGGCATATTCTTGGTGGGCAGTGGTGCCAGGAGTGTGTCCTGGCACATCCCTGGTGGGCAGTGGGGTCAGGCACAGTCCTGGGGCACTGCCCCCACGGGCCATCCCAATCCCTGGCCCTGTGCCCAAGCTCCTAAGGAGCAGGTGGCCACGGTACCACGTTAACCTCAGCAGCAACTACGGAAAAAGCAGAATCAAATGACTGGGGGGAGAAATGCTCATGAATTTTCTATTGATTTTGCTGGGTTTGAATTTGTTTCTCCCACTGAACAAACCCACCCACCCTCATTTGCACAGCCTGAGCCCTTGATGGAAATATTTGGAATAAAAGGCTTGAGCAGTCCCACTGCAGCCCCAGGGATCCTGCTGAACAAAGTACTGCTGCTCCTCCCTGCATCTTCAAGAGAAGGGTTTCCACATCCATTTAAACTAAACTGATTTAGAATTGGTGCTAAATTAAATCCTATGTATATTTGGTCTCCATTTCCCTGAATTTCCATTCTTTCAATGGAAAGCTGATGAGTATCTGATATTTATACACTGGCATTGCAGAGTACCTGAGCATAATGGTGGGAAAATGGCTCTGCCAAGGAAATCTTGACTGCAATTCCAAATGCAGCTCTTGGAGAGTCTCTTCAAGACTCAGGTGAGGAGTATGGACGGGACAGCATTTATTGTCATGGCTGTGCTGGGATGCTGAGGGCTGGGATGCTGAGCTGGCTGAGTGGAGGAGGAGGAGGAGGGTGATGGGG
Organism: Dendrocincla fuliginosa; assembly: GCA_035047845.1. NCBI lineage: Eukaryota > Metazoa > Chordata > Aves > Passeriformes > Dendrocolaptidae > Dendrocincla > Dendrocincla fuliginosa. The sequence continues at coordinate 594,623 of JAWWMO010000178.1, forward strand.
TTCCTACAGCATCTGCTGCTGTGGCATGTACAGGTGTGCAAGCACCATGCAAATTTTGCACCAAATGTTATACATGAGTCTATCCCCTGCAGAAGGGGGAAAAGGGATGGTGAGAGCACAGGGAGGGGCAGCACAGGGAAAAGAGGGCCGGGGCTCTATCCATACTGGCACCCTTGATGTGCCACAGCCAGTGGGTCACCTTTCCTCTCCATTTTGGTTGTTTCTGGGAGCAGCAAGGGCCCTTGGTGAGTTATTTTTGGGGAACAGGGGAGTGGGTCCTCAACAACATCCTGCTAGAAAATATGGAGTGAATTACACCTGCCATTGCTGCTCCTTCAAAAAAAGAAAAAATGAGCTGGAGCTGGAGTTGACTTAGGATATAGATCTCTATCCCCTCAGTCATTCGTGTGCTAGTTTTTCATAAACTTGGCTGCTTCTCGTTTGCCCTCTAATAATTCTCCGAAGGCTCATTTCCCCTGTATAACTCTGTGCAAACACAAAGTTGAGGAAAGGGTATTTAGACTCATCCTCCAGGAATGCTGTTGTTGGGGAAATGCTTGTTTACCTACGTCAGTAATTTTCAAGAATATAATGTGCATTTGAAGATCAAAGATAATCACGTGTGAAAACTCCGGCATTTGGATCCAGTTGAAGCTCCTGTGGAATTGTGGTCCTGCCACCCCAAGCTGGCTCTTTGCCTTGGATCACCAAAAGCATGGAAAGGCAAGGGATTGCTGGGTCCAGCAGTGGGAGGGTTAATCCTGAACGCCTCCATTTGTGGGTACTTTATGACGTTATTCTTCATGAGTGAGGAGGGATCTGTTAATTCCAGTTATTAGGTCTTTCCTAATGAGTAAGGATAAATGTCATCAATGGCAGGAGCCATTATGTGTTCCATACAATGCAAGTTACATCACTATAGTTTTTCCTCTATATATTTTCTAGTTTTTTTATGTATGCAAGGAAGAAAAATTTGTAAAAGCCCACAAAGTTTTTTTAAAAATGCATTTATTAAGATTACAAAAGTCACTGGTGAGGTGATTGTCACACATCATACTCTCCCATCTTTCCCCCCAATTTCAAGAAGTCATAGAATCCCAGACTGGAGTTGGAAGGGACCTTAAAGTTTATCTCATTCCACCCCCTGCCATGGGCAGGGACACCTTCCAGGAGGCAATTCCAGCTTGCAGAGATGGACAGCCTGGAGCAGATCCCCATTCTACTGCCCCAGTACAGAAAAGCATCGGGCTGGGTATAACTGAACAGCCTGAGCAAGGCAGAGGGTGGCACCCCCAGTCCCAGGGTCAGCAGCCAGGCAGTGCTGGGGGTCCCACCACACCTCCCCCTGCCCTCTGAGGGGTTGGGTTCTGCCCAGCACGCAGAGGGTGAGTGTTCAGGACACGTGTCCCGATTGTATGGCCCATAGATCCTCCAATCATGGGATATCCTGAGTTGGGAGGGGCCCACAAGGGTCATCAAGTCCAACTCCTGGCATCCCTGGACCACACCAGCAATGATGAATGGCCCTGGCAGCTGCAGTGGGGAGTAGGAGAATGGGGCTTCCTGTTGAGCAATTCAGCAGCAGCTTTGACAGAAAAGAGATTAAGCTCTGGGTGGCAAAGAGCCTACAAAGCCTGGGGTCTCTAAAATGCTGCCCTTTGTCAGCATTAGGGAATGCTCCTGTGCCCCCCTGGAGCAGCCAGATCATAGGAGCTGGTACCAGACCCCAGCCAGCCCACACTGGGCTCCACTGGGCACCCAGCAGTGTGGGGTAAATGTGTGGGTGGGTGGGTGAACCAGGCTGGTCCATGGTGTGGCACTGAGGGAGCTGGTGGAGTGACATAGACAGGGACAAAGGTGGGGATTTACCACCAGGTGTGGGTGTGGGTGTGGGTGCAGCTCCTGCCTGGTGCCACTGGGAATGGTTGTGTTCCCATTGCCATGGCACTGTATGGCACTGCATGGCATTGCATGGCAAGGTATGGCACAGCATGACATGGCACATGGTCTAGTGCAAGGTGTCCTTCCCCAGTGCAGAGGGTTGGAATGGCAGGAGCTATAAGGTCCCTTCCAGCCCAAACCAGTCTGGGATTCTGGGATTCTGTGATACTATGATTCTATGATGATGATTCCTAAACCCTGTGACTGAAGGCTGGGCCCAAGGTGATTCATCCAGCAGGCAGGATTTGCTCCGTGCCCAGTGCTTTTCAGCCAGGCATGTGCAAGGACAGTCACTGGGGGAGTGTGGCAGGGACGTGGAATGTGCAGGCTGCTTCCAGCAGGCAATAAATCCTGCTCTGCTCTCAGCCAGGAGCAGCCCAGGCACCGAGTGCCCATGTAGGCAGTGAAGGGGATGGGGACACTGCAGCTCTCTGTGCCCCAGCACATCCACAGGCATCGCCTGCCCTGTGTGGGGCCGGTTCTGGAGTGCCCTGCACCCCCATAGCCCATGTGCTTGGGCACAGGGAGACCTGTCAGACACTCCATGCCGGTGTGGTTGGTGCCCAGTGGCTCTGCAGAAACGAGTCTTGTGTGGCTGTGGCAGCAACAGGGGCTGGGCAGGATGCCCGTGGGGGTACCGGGGATGCTCTTGCACTGGCACACACCTCTCCCCCCCTCAGCAGGGCTGGGTTTCCCAGAGCCTTGCCCTGCAGCCTGTGGCCCCCAGCATGACCCCTGCAGCCCATCACAAGGCCATGGACCATCCTGGCTCTGTTAATTCCATCTTCCCCCCTGGTATTTTGCCCAAAGCCCTGGCAGTGCAGATGCCCCATCCCATGCCAAGCTGCCTTTGTCCCTTGGGGCTACGGAGGCCACCTTTGGACACCAAGGGTGCCTTAGGGTTCACCCTCCCTGTGCCCCATGGCCCTGGGGCTCACTGACCCCCCACCCTCCAGCAGGCACTGGGGTGTGGAGAGAGTGATGTATTTTTGGGAGCTGGACTTGGGGTGTTTGGGGTCCCCCCGTGCCACACCCCGAGGTGCCAGTCCCCAGGAGAGGGTGGCAGGAGGGATGGGGCCAGACAGAGCAGCACCCGGCACTGGGGAGGAAAGTTTGTAAAGAAAGTACTGAACACACACTTCCCGGGGTATCAGAAGGAAAATTTATGCATCGCCTTTGAGTTCAACTTCTCCATTAAAGCTTTTTCCCTATAATCTAGGGAGTTCTTATCTTGGTGACTTATGATGTTATGGAGGGGCTCATGCATGGAAAATGTCAATAGAAATAGTAACTCTAGAAGGGAAGGGCCTCCTAATTAGTCCCCATTTAGATTTTATGATGGCTTTGAGATCTGCTCATCCTGACAGTGCGCACTCTGGTTACATATTGTTCTAGCCTGAGGGAACCATAGGAAAATCCAGATTTATTGTACCTATCATACCAGCATATTTCATTTGCCATTATGAGCAGCCATCTCGCAATGATGCAGGAGTATTTATTACAGATTAAATTGTAGGACCTGGATGGTTTAGTGAGGTTCTTGAGGTATCATTTATGTCATTAACTGGCTCATTATCAGATCTGCAAATCTCAATTCCTTTTTTGTGCCTTCTGTTTCCGAGCGGGGACCTGGGCTGGGGCTCTGGCGGGTCCTGGGGTGTGTGTGGGGCCAGGGCACGGAGGAAGCACATCTGTAGGGTGGTGGGCTCTGGGGGTCAGGGCTGCTCCAGGTCCCCAAGGACCCTGAATCACCCGCTCTGCACACACGTGGGAGTGGGACACACCACTGCCCCGAGCGAGGTGTCACCCTCCTCTCCCGCATGTTCCCGCACCAGTCCCTCTCCATTAAACCACAACCTAGAGAGGAGAAGCTGGGAAAGGCAGTGGTAGGAGAGGAGGTAATTTAACTCTAATTATTTAACAAGTCTGTTCCAGGCGTAAGCTTATTACCAGCAGCAAAAGGATATACTGGATTTCTCTCTCTCTCTCTCTTTTATGCTTTATCTCTACTTGGAGAATTATTTGAAGAGGTTTAATCCAGCCTTGATTGTTGTTGTTAATGGGCAAGGAGAATGGGTTATTCCATGTGCTCGGCTCTCCAGAAAAGTCACGGAGAGAAGGGAGCTCTCAGACACCGCCTGCTCTTCGATTTAGTGATATTATTTGAATTTATTGTTCGATTCGACTCACATGTCCTGCCTTGTTGGTATTTGCCCTATTTACTCTCCTATATTGCTTTTTCATAAAACCAGGGGATGGCATTTAAGTTGTTGTGTTCTTTGGTATTAAAAGGCACTTGGAACAAGCCCGGGAGCACATCCTGGATTGTGGGGTTCAGGATAGGCTCTGCTGCAGGACCTGCCCCACTCCGTGGTTGCTGAAATTAATTAATTCCTGTGACGGCCAATATTTGTGGGGAAGTTAGAGCTCAGGAAGGAGGAAATAATGCATAAAAACACCATCCCTTCTCACCCCTCACTTGGCAGTCAAGGCAGAGAAAAGGCTGTAGAGTGTGTTTGTAGTGGCTGGTTGCACCCCAGAGTTATTTTGGGAAAGTGATGATTTTGGGGCTCTAGACTTGTGGTATTATGAGGACAAATGCAGGCAATGCCCTCCCCAGGGGTGCTTGCTGGCTCTGAGCTCTGTGGGTGCCCCTACAGCATTCTCCTGTCCCAGCGGGAGAAGCTGCAGGGTGATGCTGGAGGGACCAGGCAGAGGGAGAGCAGGGGAAGCCCAGCTCAGTAAAAGTCTGCCTTGAACTCAAACCAGGGGATTGGCAGCAAATATTCACTGAGACTGAAGCCAGAGCCAGCCTGTGCTGGACTTGTTGCTGCAGCCGGAGCCCCCGTGGTGATGCTGCCCCAGGGGGGTCTCACCCCATCCCTGCCCAGCCCACCCAGAGCCCCCCACGCTGTGTCCTCCCCCGAGACCTTCCTTGGAACACCTGAACATTCCCTGTAATGCCAGGCACACGTTTAATCTCCAAATCCATAAAGAATTTTGGAGATCTGTAAAAATTAATGCTTCACAGTGGTTGGTACCACGCTACTAATTTTATTTATTTTATTTATTTTATTTTGTTTAACACTTTGTACCTGCCTTTGAACAGAGTTGTCTGCTCTGGGGTTAAACTGTGCAAACTGGGTTAAAAATAGAAGGTGTTGAGAGCATTTAGACTGTGCTTTTCCTTGAAAAGCTTCAGGATCCTCTAAGCTTTAAAAATGTTTGTATGAGATGCTTCTTACTGTAACTTACACGTGTCCCTTCCCTCTTTATTTAATTTATTTTGAATTTTCCTCTAAAAAATAGGAGACATTTATAAACTTAGAAGAGATTAATTTTTGGATATTTGTCTCAAATCAGTTTTCTAACATCTGCCTTCAGTGTCCACACTGGGTGAGGAAATCCTAAATGAGAATGTCAGTAGAAGTGGAAATGTGAGTGTCCTCTCTTAAGGGATATTTTCTGTTTTAGCACCTGCAATGACATCAGGAAATTTGGGTATTTTGTGTGCTTTAAACCTACAGCTGCATCAGCAAGGAAAACACTGGTGAGCAGGGAGGGTTTGGGTATTGTTTAGCTATCCCTGCACTGGGTGTTTTAAAATGAAAATGGAGCGTAATTAATAAAAATAAATAAATAAACAAATATATTTACCTGAGTTGATAGCAAATTACTGAGAATTTAGGGCTTGAAGGAGCCGTCTGCCCCAGCCTGGATACTGAATGCACCCCTGAATAAACAGAAATCTGCCGTAAATGGGCTCCTTGGAATAAGAGCCATGGCTGAGCCTGCTTTGTAAGGCTGCCCTCGCCAAGCTCGGTCTTTGCTGTATAATCTTAATATTGAGGCTGCTCGTTAATCTCCATTCCTGGTCTAGGTTGGGCTGGGCTCTTCCAAAGTGCTGGCTGGGTTGCCGTAGGAACAAGGAATTCAAGTAAATATGCTCAGGGAGGAGAAATGTCTACTAATTAAATGTGAGTAGCATTGATAAGGGGCCAGGGCTGGGAAAAGGCAGAATGTGATGGGCTTCCTTATACTTCATTAGAAAAGACATATATATGTATATACACACACACCTGTGTATACAATAGTATAGAAAAATAAATATATATTTGTATATAAATATTATAATATTATAATAATATCCATATATATATAATATATGTATAAAATATATGAGAGGCTTACAAGACTTATATATGATGTACATACCTCTTTGTAGGAGAGTTACATATGTTGAAGATGGCAGGAACATTTTTATATAGAAGTGACACTTTATACCTTTTTTCTCCTCTGGAGGCTATAAATTCTGTAATCTTCTCTGAACCCTTTTATGGCTTGCACATGGCAGATGAAGACATTTGCTGGCTCGGTGGGTGCTGGGGCCTGATTGCCCCTCACCAACACCCAACTTGCACGCTTAGGGTGACATTTTTCATGGAGGGGGACCCCGTGCCCTGCTTGGTGCCTCAGTTTACCCTGGGTGCAAACAGGATAATCAAACTTTTGATGTCCCAGTTCCTCTTTGTTTGGTCCTTAGCTGATTCCTTCTTTTTATTCAGGGCAAGGACTACTTAATGCTGCACCCACAAATCAAGCCCAGCTGGACTCCCGGAGGTGCCAGGGCTGTTCAGTGGTGAAGAGAGCTGGCTGGGCAGGGATGCTGCCAACATCCAGCATCTTCCAGCTGTGTCCTTCCAAACCAAATGAGCTGCAAACGTGGGTAATTAATGGTGCATTGGTAAGCAATATACATCAATAAACTGAGGTTACAGGTGGGGAAACTGAGGCACACAAAGATGGTGCAGGTTTCATTTAACAGCCATATAGAGTTGGCACTTGAGGACATGGTTTTGTGGTGAACTTGGTGGTCCTGGGTTAAAGCTCGTCTTGATGTTCTCAGAGGGATTTTCCAACCCAAATGATTCTGTGGTAAAGCCTCTAGTATTGGAAAGTCGGCTCCCTTAGCTTCCCCTTCCCAGAATTCTGGGAAGTGCCTGGGATTGCTGAGCACATGAGGAACACAAGGGAAGGAATGGGGTTTGATTTTTGTCTGTGTCACCCTCCACTCACCAGCTCTTCTGCAGCCATAGCCACACTGGGGTGGCCTCAGGGGGCTGCCCAGAGCTCACATACAATGGGGGTCAGTATCCAAACTCCTGCAGCAGCACTGGGGAGCATCACCAGTCCCTGGAAGAGACACGGGCAGGGTTTCCCTAAAGCCCAGGTTGTTCCTGAATTTCTGCCAGCTGTGCAGCTGATGTTCCACCCACTGGGCAGTGGCTCCTGTGGGGCAGGATGGAGGTGTCTTCTTCATCTGCATAAGCACGTGGACTATGCATTCATTTCATTCTCTTTTTTAATTACAGTTCAAGGACTAAATCCCCCTCAGTCAGGCTTGTGCTCAGGTGGGATAAATCCAGCGAGGGTCCCAGATTTACAGCAGGGCAGTAAGAGCAGGGTGTGCTTGATTTCCTGACCCTGCCTGTGCTCCTGGAGGCTTTTACACTTGGTCCTGGCTTTTCTTTTTTACCCTTGCCTTGGCTGTTACCCTTGACCATGTCCCTGAGGGAACAGGGGTCTGGACAGGGTTCATCCTGCCTCACTAGCCAGAGCAGCTTGGGGATCTCTGCTGGCACCCCTTTAGTGCTGTCACCCTCTGTCCCTCAGTGGTGCCACTGCCTTGTTTTCTCCTGTCCATATGTAGGATGAATGCAAGACTCTGTATTTCCCCTCTGTGCCTGAGGATGCCATGCTTGGCCAGAGCAGGGGATGGTGGTATCAGGGTCACCCAGGACCCTCAGCCTTCCCCTCACCACTGTGGGGGATCCTTTCTGCTCCCCTTGTTCTTCCCACTGGCCAGGGGAGGACCCGTGGTATGGGAGTAGCAATGTCGGGATACTCCAGCCCTGGCTGCAAGAGCTGGTGGTGACTCCAAGCCCTGAGGAACTGACTACTGTCCCCCCTTAGTGCCAGGGGTCAGTCCCTGCCTTGCCCCGTGGGCTCACCCCTGTGTTCCCCACAAAGACACAGCTGATCCAGGAGTGGTGCTTAACCCATGGAAGTGGTCACAGGACCAAGCCATCAGCCCCGTGACTGGTCACAGCCGCTGTCCTTCTCCCTCCCCACGACCCCCACCAGCCCCTCAGTGCCCCGTGGGCACAGGCACTGGTGGGCAGTGGGACACTGCAGCCAGCATGCCACCACAGGTGCCTGTCCCTGCCAGTTCACATCGAGCAGACGATATGCAGCAGATCCTCACACTGATGGAAAAATGCCTGGAAGAGAGACAGGCTGATCTCAGTGCCCCCGAGCATTTACAATTTATATGTCCTTGTCAGATGGGGAGTTTGATGACTCTAATGTCATGTTTGTCCTTCACCTGGAGAAAATCTCCTTTTAAAGATCACCAGTCCGGCTCTATTGACAGGAACCATGCAGGTCATGCTGTTAACATGTGTGGGATTGTTCCAAAAGGCGGATCTTTTTTAGCCATAAAAAAAAAAAAAAAAAAAAAAAGAGAGAAAAGCCCCAATATCTAGTGACTCTCAAACTGGACTGGACCCAGAGCAGCTCTGGCTCCGGGGTGGAGCTGGGTGGGCTGTGGGGATGCAGCAGCCCCATGATGCTGGAGTCTGGTTGGTTCCTCTGACAGAACCAGGGTGTGTCAGGCAAGATTTCTTCCCCTTTCTGAGCAAAGCTCTCTGAAATGTGAATATTTCCATGCCCTGTCTGGACACTTCTGCTCAGCCCTGGTGCTTTCAAAGGGGGGGCCAGGTGGTGACTGGGAAGGTCCAGAGACATGAGCACATCCCTCTCATGGCTGGGATACTAAAGGATGTGTCCAGCCATCCCTGCACCTCCACCACGGGTTGTGTTGGTGTGGTTGTGCTGGGCAGAAGCTGTGCCTCTCCTGAGAGCAGGGGGCTGCCCGGAGAACACAAGCTGGGATGTTGGGAGCCTTGGTCCTCTTTGAGCCAGAGAAACTCCCAGCCCCAGAGCTCAGAGCCATTGTGTCCACAACTCTCACCCTGGCCGCTGCAGGTTTGTTTTCTCTGGAGGAGTATCGAGTGACTTGCTCAGCATTTTCAGCTTTCCAAGTGATGCTGCTCCCACCATATCCCATGAGACATTAGGAGGGATGCTCTGCCAGACAAAGATGCCTTCAGAATTTCAGTCCCTTTTTATTGGGGATTATTATTACTTATCTGTCTATATCCATGTGTCCTTGAACCACTCTGCACTTGGACATTGTGGTGCCTCCCCCTTTGAGAATGGCCACTTCCAGAGCCCCCACAGTCCACGGGAACCTCACAGGGGGCAGTGGCCAAGCTGATCCCCAGGTCTGCAGCTGCAGCTCCCCCTGTCCTGGCAGTGAGTCTGTGCTGAAGGCTGAGCAAGGAGAGGATGATCCCTTGGAATTTATAAACTGAACCAGCAGCAGGTTTAACTCCTGCACATTTGTCACCCAATGCACTGGCTGTGCAGTCCAACCAGCTGCATTCAGCCTGAAAACCAAGGGAACACAGAGCACCCACAAGGGCCTGACCCCGAGCTCTGCTGCCAGGAGGTGGGCTGGGAGGCTGGGTTTGTGCCCCCGGAGCCGCTCGGCATTGCACCCGGGGGGTGCAGGCTGTGCCCGGGGCACACGGGGACTCCCGTTAATTTAAGGGGAATTATGTGAATTGTACAGCACGGGTTGACTATACTCCTGAGTATTGCAGTTATTATGTTTACCATCAATATTCATGAAGGCTTCTTAAAAAAAAAAAAGAAGCAGGAGCAGGGAAATTTTGCTCTGAACCAGAGAACTGCCACATCTTCTGGGAGTGCCTGGAGAAGTGTGTTTTCCCCAATTTATTTCCCCTCTGTCTGGACTTATGAGGACAGTTGTAGAAAAAAGCAAATTGTGCTGGTGCACAACATTCTACAAGGGCCTGGAGTGACAGGACAAGGGGGAATGGCTTCAAAATAAAATAGGGTAGGTTTAGATTAGATATTAGGAAAAATTTTTTTACTGTGAGAGTGGTGAGGCCCTGGCCCAGGTTGGGCAGAGAGGCTGTGGCTGCCCCTGGATCCCTGGGAGTGTCCAAGGCCAGGTTGGACAGGGCTTGGAGCAACCTGGGCTATGGAAGGTGTCCCTGCCCATGGAAATGAGATGAGTTTTAACCCAACCCAAACCATTCTGGGATTCTAGGAGCCAGCAGTCATCATTGCTGTGGTTGGCCTCTTCAGGAAACAATTTGTGTTTGATTTTTAATTCACTTTGCAGTTTTCCAGCCCAGGCAACATCCTTGTCTAAAGAAACATGCAACTTTAGGCCAGGGAATCTTAGGAAACCTGCCTTTTCCTTGTGTGGCACTGGTCTGGGTGGATGCTCTGGTACAAAGGACAACATTCTGTGGATTTTTCCTGCAATTGCTGAAAAAGTATCTTGTCTTTTATAGGTGTCACAGTGTCCCCTTCACAGGCAGCACTTTCATTTCTGCCAACAGCTGTAGATGTTGCCTACCCTGGGGTGGAGGGGAGCTGTGGGCATCAGGTGGGGTGCAGGTTGGGAGAGGGAGGGTCTCCATCCCCAGCACTGTGTCTTGTGACGGGGCAGAGCCCCTCTCCCCTCTGATTAAAGCCAGCAGAGGGAAAAAAGGCAGCAGTGGGCCCTTGCCTTCTGCCTTCTGCCGCCGCCTCCGCCGGCAGCCCTGCACAGGCTGCCAACAGGGCACTGCTCTGCCAGTTGTAAATTTTAATTGGCCATCTGGGGAAAGCACAAACCACTGACTAGAGATTAATCAGTAAATTAACCCAGGCATAATACACATTTCCCAGCGGGGCCCGGGCTGCTGGAGGCTGGGGCGGAGCAGGCGGGGATGCAGCGGGACTCGTGCGGGGATGCTGTTCTTGCTGACGGCCGCGCCGCCGAACATCCTCGCCGTGTCCCCAAATTCCCTTCAGCGTGACCTTGGCGGTGCCCCTGATTTGTATGGCAGTTGCCGAGAGGTTTCCCCGTAAGTGCTCGACACAGATGGCACAGGTACCGCTGCCGGCGCAGGAAGAGCTGATGAATCAGTGACTGTGACACCTTCCCTCTGGTGGGCTGTTCGCGGCTGCCGAGGCGCCCCGGGCAGCAGCAGCCGTGTCCCTGCGGCTGTGCCCGGCAGCAGGGCAGGGCTCTGCTCTGTGCAGCCAGTGCCAAGCCCGGAGCAAGGGCTGGGGAGCAGCAAACACACGAAGGACAAGATTTCCCATCCATTTTTTTCTTGTTCTTCATCCTGCAGAAAGACTCCAGGCATCCCTCCCGTAGCAAAGTCAGCTCTGCCTGGTGTGTCCCGGCCCAGGTGTCTCTCTGGCTGCAGAACCACGGGGGTGCCCCACAGCTCTCAGAGCCCTGGGCTCAGAGGTTCTGCCTTGACCTGGCTGCTGCCCGTGCAATGGGTGATTGTCCCGTAAAGCCCCATCTGCTGTGGGAGACAAGAAATGTGCCCTCCCACCCTGGGATCAACTGTCCCCAGTGATCCATGTCCCCTGCCCTGCTGACACCCACCCCAGCTGTACCAGCACTGACTCCTAGTGAGTCTGCTCCTGGTTAGCAATGAGATCAAGCTTATCTGGATAGATATCATGGAATCAGAGAATCCCAGAATGCTTTGGGTTGGGAGGGACCTTACAGTTCATCTTGTTGCACCTGCCTACCATGGACAGGGACACCTTCCACGAGACCAGGCTACTGCAAGTCTCATCCAGATATCCTGATTGATGCAATAACACAGGTAGGGCGGTCAGGTGAGCTGCACTCATGCACTCCCATCCTTACTTCACCAGGACAGAAATCTCTGCCCAGTTTGCAAAGTGCTTTGGGATACTTGCAGAAAACTGTCCTGTGTCCCCACTATAGGGACATCTTCTCCAGCAGACTCCCTATTTTGGGGTGAAGTTTTGTGGTGTGATTCAGTTTGTTAACCCCTAGAACTGACTCTGCCCTGAAGAATGAGTCCTGCTCTTCAGAATTTAAACATTTCTTCTAATAAGTGGTTCCTTGGCTGGGAATATATGGATGCACCACTGTATCCTGTCTGTGATTTTGCATTTTCCCCACTGTCTCTTCTGCCTGACATGATAATGAGCTCTGTGTTAAGCCAGAAAAAAGCAATTTTCTCCTGAGGTTAATTTCTTTGGATTGCCCACCTGAAGTGGGGAGTTGCATATAAATTCTAATTTGTACTGAAGTGAAGAAGATTGAGTTAGTTTTTTTGGCATAGATGATACAGTGCAAATCCTTATTGACACATGGGGTGTTTTGTTCTGCCTTCCTGGCAATTGCTTTGGGAAGAAAATGATAAGATGATAAAACCCATTGTGGCTCTTTGGCTCCCTTTGAATGAGCTCCAGCTTTAAAACAAGCACCTAAAAAGACAGAGGGCCGGGTTAGATGGGATATTGGGGAGGAATTCCTGGCTGGGAGGGTAGGCAGGCCCTGGCACAGGTTGGGCAGAGAAGCTGTGGCTGCCCCTGGATCCCTGGGAGTGTCCAAGGCCAGGTTGGA
>JAWWMO010000178.1:611178-644698 GCA_035047845.1 Dendrocincla fuliginosa
CTGGTCACTTCAGAGAGGGAGCAAATCAGAGTTCTCAGGGCTGTGGAGAAGGGGGCCTCACCTACCTTCCCATTTCAGGGACTCAGCATCCACCCCAGGGGCACCTCACTTCCTTTCAGACACCTCTGAGGATCCTTAAATAAGGAATATAATCCTACAAGGAATAAGATAAGATGTAATTCTCTACCTTGCTGTGGGAGCTGGTGGGCTGGACTCCACTCCTGGAAGCCCCAAGGTAACAGAGATGACAGGGTTTAGTGCTCAGCCTTGGCCTCAGCTGTGTGACCACCTCTCAGATCTCAGATCTCAGCTCCAGCAGGAGGCCAAGGGCTGTGAAAAGCTGTGGTACTTGCTGGGCAAGAAGTTCTCAGAAGAAAAGGACAACTGGAAGAGCAGTTTCCCATGGGAATACTTCACCAGAGAGTGTTTGCAAAGGTTGGTAGCAGGAATCCTTGACAGCCCAGTCAGATGCTGTTAGAAAAGGACAATGGGAGCTCCAAGAGACACAGCACGAGGAGGGCACAACAACCTCCTGAAGAAAACATTGCTGAAACCTTTTCTCTCTCTGCTTCAGGTGTAGCACATCTCAACAGAGGTGTGAGGGTTATCAGCCAGCCATAAAAGATGGGCAGTGACCACAACTTCCACTTTTTTTTATTGAAAACACAGAGGTCATAAAGCCAGCAGTAGAACCATCTCCTCTCTCTCTTTTATCTTGTGTACCTGACTTTCAGGTATTTCTGGAGGAATTTTGATTTCCAAGAAGCTGCTTACTTAAATACATGCAGTATGGGAACTTAAAATAGCCACTTTATGATCAAACCCTTGCATAGCTTTCTCATCCTGGAATACTCATGATGTGTCCAGGAATCAGTTTATTCACTGTCTCCACAGTGAGACAAGCCCCAGGAAAACTAACACTATGCCTAAAATATTAATAGACAAATTTCACATAATTCAAAGGAATGTGTTTTGGGCTGTTTTTTTAAAAGCCTTAGGCTGAAATGCAAAGCAGTGTATAATGATAGAATGGGCTGGGCTGGAAGAGACCTTAAAGCTCATCTGCTTCTAACCCCCTTCCACCAGACCATGTTGCTCAGAGCTCCTAAATATACATATTTCTCACCATGCCAGTGTTTTCAGTGATGCACACTTATAATCAGCAATGCCTGAGCTGAATTTGGGAGCCCCAGGAGGGGAAGTGATGGCCAGAAAAGGAGAGGCTCACCTGTAGATGATGTTGAGCATGCTGTGCTCGCAGTCGTTGGTGCTGTAAACGCTCAGTTTGTCCAGCAGGTCCAATAAATGTGTGGAGAAATTGCTATCAAACTTGTTGATCGTGGCTTCAAAGCCAGAGGTGAGGTGGAGGTTGTCAGCATGCTCTGCTAAAAGCTGCAGAGACAAAGGAGCTGTAATTATTCCCTCCATTTCCTAACCTGCCCAAAAATGCTGCCATGAAACTTTCCAAGGCGTTGCAAAGCCCTTGGTAGTTGAAAGCCTTGCTGTGCCCAGCCTGGCAGAACCCTGGAGCAGATCCCAGTGGAGTTATCCACAAATATATACACTGCCACTGTTCACTTGCAAGCAGGAGGAAAAGCCAGCAGGCAGAAAATGTGTGTTGCCTAAGACAGGCTGTAACCTCTGGGGCACTCTGAGTGCAGTGGGGATGGATCCTCCCAGCTGTGAGCCAGAGGGGCTTCCAGAGGGACAGGAGGCTCTGCCAACCATAGAGCACACCAAGCAAATCCTGAGTGCATGCAGAGAGAGAAATATGGACAAGACAAACACCCCAGGTGTGAAAGCAAGGAGCTGCAAAGAGCACACCTCCTACCCCACCACAGCTCTGGGAATAAGAGTTCTGGAGCTGCAGGAAGCCTCTCTGTGAGTACCCACTGCATGGCTGAAAATACAACTAGGAACTTAAAGAACAGAGCAGGGACTGCTGTGGTGGGCAGGGTCTTCAAAGCAGACTCCGAAACACCATCCGTGCTCCACGGCCACCCACAATTCCACAATAACTGCTTTTGGGGTGCTCGAGGAACTAGGAAGGTCTGTCTGCAAGAGGTGGAGCACTACCCTGACCAGAGTGCCAGGCAGGCAGAGGGCAGGGCACAGCCACCCATCCCATGTCCCACCTTGTTGGTCAGCTTCTTCTTGGCAGCCTCCTCGGCGCGCTCCTCCTCTGTAGGGGGGCCCAGCATGGTGCCGTGCTCCAGGGTGAGCCTCTCCAGCTCACTGTCCAGCTTCATGCTCTGGGTGAACCTCTGGGAAGGGCACAGGGGTGGGGAAGTGGTCAGAGCCCATTTTCCAATCATGGCAAAGCACAGGGCTCGGTTCTGCTGAGACCGTGAACTCCCAGGGAAGCTAACTCTGAGGTTAAACTCACTATGTTGACACAGAAATCTCCCTAAAACCACAGGAAGGTGGTTTTTTTTTAACTCTATGGGCTCCCTGGTGTGGCTAGAATGTGCCCAGTCTCCATGAATCCAACGAGCTGACCCTGAAAAGTGTGTCTCTACAGAGCTCTGCAACTGACCCCCCAAATTCTGCTGCAGGACTGGCTGAAGAGAGGGAATTCCCTTCACAGGAACCTGATGCCAAGGTGATAAAAAAGGAGAGCAGAGAGAATTTGGTGGAGCAAGAAGCCACAGAAACCCTTGGGGAAAGGGTGTGAGCCAACATGCTCTAAAGCCTGCTGGCAGAGGGCACTGAGGGGTGACAAAAGGGACTGTCCCAGCTGGCTGGCACCCGGAGCAGCTGGCAGGGCAGTACACACCTGCATGCAGTTTGTGAACATGACACAGACAGACATCAGCTTGGAGAAGATCTTGAGCAGCTCTGGGTTGGTCAGCATGCAGTCCTTGAGGCAGTTGTCCAGGAAGCTCGTGTGGTGGCTCAGGACATCGTCGATGTTGGATGCCTGGGACAGGACAGGAGTGACAAACCAGAGCAGGGCTGATGTGCTGCACAGCTCCAAAGCTCTAACCCAGCACCCTGCTCTGACATGCTGGGGAGACACTCCTCATCACCCTCCAGAAACACCCTGAGATGGAGCCTCACTCTGCATGACTGCCTTCAACAGCCCTTCAAAAGGCATTTAACCTTTGATTTCTCACATCACCTCCTCAGCCAAATTATGTTTTCTTTAATCCCCCAAAGCCTGCACTGGAAAGGATGGAGTTATCTGCTTTATGAACAGGCACTTCCTTTGCTTTCAAATCTGCTTGTCATGCCCACTCCCACCTTCACAATCTCAGCCAAGCCTGCGAAAACAAGTGGAAAAGAGAAAAACAAAGAGCCTTAAATGTCAATAAACATGTAAGGCTTAAACCATAGAGGTTATTCAGAGATGTGCTTCAGGAGCCAATAAGGAGCTGGGACATGCAGTGCTGCAAGGATTCTGTAAGGTTTTTGTCCAGCTCTGCTGCTTCAATCTGGAGTTTTAAATGATGGATTAAACCCCTCCTCTGACTCTGTACAATGATGGGACGTGCTGGAGCTCAGAACACAAGTCAAGCTTTGGAGAGAACCACAGGACTAAAACTGCCAAGGTAATCCACAATGGTCCATCAGGGTCAGTGCAAAAAACCCCTCCCATATCCTTTCAAACTACTAGAACAGGGACAAATGCAGCTTTCTAATGCAATGAAGATGAAGACAACAATGTTGTGAAGATCCCACTTATATTTTTAGGAAGAAAGCACCCTCTCTTCAAGTGAAAATGCACAAGAGAGAAGGGTGACAAATAAAAGACATCATAAGGCACTACCTGAGACCAGCGAGGATCATCCTTTTCCCTCCTAAAATGCAAGAGAAAGGAAAAAACTACCCCAGTCTGTAGGTTCCAGAAGCTAAAGAACCATTTCTCTCCCAGAGACTTAAAAGCCTTGAGGGACACTGATGAGGATGGGAGACAAACATTCACTTGGATTATATCTCAAAGACTTTGCTAACTTGCCTAAAAAACATCTCAGTTTCAAGGGATGACTTGTGTCACATCACAGGCATCTCTGAGTCATTACTGGTACTTGGAGCAAGAAACAGACAGGAGAACCTGAACAAGTGCTTCTATGCAAGTAAAGTGAACCACTATATTCTGCAAACCTAAATTTACAACAAAATTAAGGAGTCAGTACAATTCTTGGGCCATCCAGGAGCCTGACATATGACCTCCTCTCGTTCAGAAGTTCTCCCCCAGAACATGCAGAGATGTTCACAATTCCAGACCTGCTATCTCCTGTGAGTTGTCCAGGAAAAAGGGATGACAGGGCATCAAAAATATTGGCCAGCTGACCCCAAACCCACTCCCCAGTGCACAGTGACAACTAAAAAAGGTCAGTTGATGACCCACAAGGGTCACCAGAGAGCTGCCGTGGCTTAATGCAGATTGCAGGGGTGTTGGGCTGTTTGGGACCTCAGATAAATGTTTTTCAGGGTGTAAGAGGAAAAAGGTGTGCACCCCAGGAGTGTCTGATCACAGGATGACCAGAGGGAACATCTGCCTCCTGCTTCCTTACAGCAGCTGGGGCACTTTAACACCAAGAGGGAAGGGCTTGCTCTAGACAGGCTGAGAATAGCCCTTGATCTGTTAGTGACTGAGATTTGCAGTGCTTTGTTGGGGTTAAAATGAACTTCTGGGGAAGTCACTGACTTGGATTAGTGAAGCAGAAATATTGTGTAAGACACCTGGAAAACCCCACAGGCTCAGAACAGTTACATCTCCATGAAAGGAACCAAAATGATGCCTTGCCCAGATCCCCCATCAACAAAATCCAGTGGGAAGGGAGCTTAGCCTCTCCCAGATACCAGAGCAGTGGAAAAGTGCTCTGGCCTTGCCCACCTGCAGGGGGAACAGACATGTGGAACAGCCACCTGAGTAAGGAAGGCCCTGTTTAATACTGGCCAGTCCTAACATCCCAGTTCTTGGCAGTTTCATGGAAGAGAAAGCAGAGAGTTCATTTTTAAGAGCACTGTAAGTCAGCCAAGGAATAGGCTGGAGGTGCCTGGAGTGGGTTATGATCTTTGCACTCTGCATCCTTCTTCCCTTTCCATAGTTCTCTTTCTTCTGTGTATGAGAATGTTCAACAGAGCAGCCTTTACATACCAGGGTGCAGAGTGTGAGCTGGGCAGGGGGTGCACCACAGGAGAGGGATATATGAGTGAGAAAGCAGAAGGGTGATGCACAACAGCAACACTCCAACAAAATCAAGACACTGGCAATGACTGGAATTCAGTACTTTTTGCCCTAAATTAAATTTTTTAAGACCTCCATTTCAACTTCCCTCAAGCAGCTCACACTCACCAGCTTCAGGTTCTTCTCCAGAATGTGCCATGTTGGCTCCATCACTTCAAACATCATGTAATACTGGATATTCTGCACAAAATTCAGCATCCGCTGCCGCAGTGTGAAGGCACCAGCAAACCTAGGGGAGAAATCACACCCACACAGCTCAGAGCTAGCAAATGCCACCAAGAACTAGCACCAGGCTTGCACAGCCAAGCAGAGCTAAATATTTCTGTCCTAGCAAATTCCCTGCTGCAGTGTGAGAGGGATTATAAAGTCAATGCAAACCACCCCTGATTAGTTCCCACGTATCCCAATAGCTTTCCCTCAATTAGCAGAGTTAAGAGTTTTGGACCTGTTGTAGACTGAACAATGACTTATCTGGACTATTCAACTAAAATTTTAATATTAAACATTCAAGCAATTTTACCAGTGTAACTAGTGAGTGAAACCTAAAATGTTATATTTGACCTCTCTGAGCCTGTGAAACACTTCAAGGATGCTGATTTATCTGAGCCATGACAGGATGCACCTAAATAGCAAGAAGGAAACCCAAAATTCATCCAGCTGAGGGGAAAAAAAAGGGTCATACCACTTAGCTGAATGCAGGGAGAACTGCTTGGCTGTCTTATTGCTGATCCACACGTTGCACAACTGCCTTTCCACATGTTTGCAATAGAACATGTGTCTGAAAAGCATCTGGTACCTTGTCAGTGCTTTCCTGGAAAGAAAGGAGAAACCCATCCAGTTCTGATTGACAGACTAAGCTGTGAAGGCTGAGGCTGCTCAAAGGTAAAGAGACTTTACACAATATGTTCCCCACGCCTTCAGACGCACACAAATCCTCACTGAAACAATCTGAACCAAAGGGAAAAAAAGAAACAAACCCCACGTTTGTAACCAGCCCAAAGAATTTCTCTCCAAGGAGTCCCTCCTCCATATTTCCTGCCAGTGGGTACATCACCAGCCTCCTCCAGCTCCCTGGAGCTCCACACACAGAGGGGCTTGAAAGCCTTGTGGTCTTGGACCCACCGTGCTAAGGCTGCTGTGATCACCCAAGAATTCACCAGGATCTTCCAAAGAATAAAAAGAAAGGGAGGAAAAGCTGTAACCAAGCTACAGGCAGCATTACCCCAGCAGCACAGCACTGTCACAAGCAGATGGGGCTGCTTATTTATAGCTCTGGGGACTGGATTCAGGTCTGTGCTCAGACACTTGAGCGTAGGTGTCTGCAGAGCTCCAGTCGATACAGTTCAGGAAACCTCACCAAATCCTATTTTCACTTCCAGGGCTCCCATCACAGCTAACACACTCCATTGGAAAGAAAGAGGCAGCATTCCAAAAGCTTTGGAGAAGTGATCCCACTGAATTTTTAAGAGGGGAAATTGAGGGATGAATTAATGGTTGGAATTCAGCAATTTGACATCTACCACCCTGCTCATGCAATGCTGCTTGTCTCACTGTGTTTCCAGGAAAACCACTTATCCCTGTGGAAAAACAAACCACTCCCTCACAACTCAATTAAATGCAAAATACTTTGTTGTAGTAACTCAACCAACAGCCTGTACCTTTCCAGTTTGCAACCAGGGATAACCAGACAGTGGTTTCTTTTTCTGCTCTCCAGGTTTGAGGAATGTTTGATTCCTGCATGGAAAGCCTCTTGTGAGAGTTCAGATTCTCAGGGAAGATAGCTCAGAAAGACAAAGGCACATGAAATCTGGGGGACCAGTCACAAGTAAAACCAAGGACCAGGCTGGGAAAACATCCCTAAGACAACTGGGGGAAGAGAAGCTTTGGGGTGACCCAGTTGTGGCCTTCCAGTGTCTGAAGAGAACCTGCAGCAAACATGGAGAGAGACTATACACAAGGGCTTGGAGTGACAGGACAAAAGGGAATGGCTTCAAATTGAAAGAGAGGAGGTTTAGATATTAGGAAGAAATCTTTCCCTGGGAGGGTGGGCAGGCCCTGGCCCAGGTTGGGCAGAGAAGCTGTGGCTGCCCCTGGATCCCTTGGAGTGTCCAAGGCCAGGTTGGACGGGGCTTGGAGCACTCTGGGCTGGTGGGAGGTGTCTCTGCCCATGGCTGGGGTGACACTGGATGGGCTTTAAGGTCCCTTCCAACCCAGAGTGTTCTGTGATTCTAGAACAATTCTAGTCCACCCCAGTGAAAAGAATAGATAGAAGTTTATTTATTCTGCTGGGTAAGGTGCAGACCTCTTGGAGAGAAAAGGAATCAAATAGCAGGAAAATAAATTATTCAGTGGGAGAAGCCACAGGGGTTTGGTTGTGAGAAGCAACACTTCACAAGAGTTGACCCTGTGGAAAGGCAGGGAGAGCCAGCCTAGTCCCAGACACCAAAAAAGAGGCAAAACCTGCCCTTTCCACTAATATAGTGCAAACCCTGACTGGAGAGTCCCATGGTCTGAGCCCCTTGCTCAGCATGGCCCTGTCCCATCAGACAGGACTCCCGCTGCCCACTCTCTCCACATCACTGTCACTGAATCACAGAATCCCACGATAATTAAGGTTGGAAAAGCCTTCCCAGCCCACAGAGCCCACCCTGTGCCTGATGCCCTCCTTGTCCCCCAGCCCAGAGCACTGAGTGCCACGGCCAGTCCTGCCTTGGGCACCTCCAGGACTGGGGACACCACCAGCTCCCTGGGCAGCCCCTGCCAAGGCCTGACCACCCTTTCCAGAAAGAATTTCTTCCTGAAATCCTATGTCCCACTGGCAAGGACAGGCAAGGCAAGGTCTGGCCCAGAGGAACTCTGCCTTATGGTGTGCTGGTCTCCTCCTCACCAGGACTGCTGGAGGATTTATCTGCTTGTAGGACAATCAGCCCACTTATTTCTTTACCCATGTCCATTTTCTTGCAACTGAGCCTAAAGTCTGGAATTTTTCCATCCCTTGCTTCCCAGAACAGCAAGCCAGGCTGCTCCCCCTCAGCATCCCTCAGTGTTTCATAGGGAGAGGAAAACTGGTGTTGTGATTAGTATGTAAAACTCCTAATTAATGGTGGGTCTCAGAGCAGCATGCATAAGTAATTCCTTTGTATTTGATAACAGGGTGTATTGGAGGGGCTCTACACCTCATTATTACCCACCAATTTCCTTAAAGGGTGGGCAGCCCCTTTTCTTGACAGCCCCTGGTACAGCACTCAATGGCATGGAAAAGCCTACTGAGGGACAAGGGGAAATGGTTCGGGTTGTGATAATTCCTCACCCTTACCAAGCAAATAGAAAGGGGAGTGACCAAGAAAGAGGTGACCAAGAGTCGTATTGACCCAAACATCCACATTGCTGTGTCTGGGCAAGAGCTCATCCTTCCTCAGCTGCACTTTGGTAATGACCGTGTGAACAGGCAGAGGGGTTTGGTGGAAAAACCTCGATGATTTAATAATTGTAATTGTTATAGTCTGATCAGAGGTGGAGACCTACAATGGCATGTCCCTGAGCCCCAGAGATAAACTGTCTTACTAAGCTGCAAAACCACACAAGTTCAGTGCCCAACTCAATGCAATTGAAAAAATGAAGAAAAAAGAAGTTTGGTGGCCTCAGGAATGAAGTTCTGGGTAGTTCAGGTGGTCTGGGATCCTCCTGGATCTTCTGGCTTGGTGTTTAAAGGCTGGTCCTTGAGCTGCTGCAGGAGAGGAAGTTTTACAGGAGGGATTTTGGGGAGAAAAAGTTTGTGTAGTGGGGAGTGCCAGGCTGGCGTGTGCCTACTGGAAGTGACTGTGGAGAACATATGGCTCCATCTAGTGCAAGAGACTTTGTAGATTATAATTGAGTAGATAATTGGGAAGAGAGGATGACTGTTTATGAGAGGGAGGGATTCAGTAATTATTCAAAGCTGCTTTAAAAGGCGTACAAATAGTCCTTGACAAAGGCCCAGGAGGGGCCAAAACTTTGGCTCCATCATTTCCTGCCTTTCCAGAGGTAATGTTCAAGCATGTATGAGAAATCAGTAATAAGGGGATGGGCATTGAGGGTGCTGGGGGTAGTATGGGATGGCAGTGGCCCTGGCCATGGGACCTGTACCCAGCCCAACACCCTCATCCACTCGCAGGAACCTGGTGGAATGTCTTGGCATGGAAATGTGCATTGGGGATGTCCAAAACCATGGACAAAAGGTGGTAAGCTGAAAGAGGGCAGGTTTTAATGAGATATAAGAAAGAAATTCTTGGCTGTGAGAGTGGTGAGGCTCTGGCACAGGTTGGGCAGAGAAGCTGTGGCTGCTCCATCCCTGGAAGTGTCCAAGGCCAGGTTGGACAGAGGGCTTGGAGCAACCTGGGTTGGTGGAATTTGTCCCTGCCCATGGAAATGAGATGATCCCTTCCAACCCAAACCATTCCATGGTTCTGGGATCCTCTGATTCCATGTAACCCTTGGGAGGAGCTGTGGCAGCACACCTGTGCCAGCACCAGCCCTTCTGCAATGACACAGGTTTCTTTGACTCTGAAGAGTGAACATGGATTTTAGTTATTTAAAATTCTGGCCTGTCAAAATATATGTGAACAAACAAATCTGAGCGGGCAAACAACACTCACGTATCCCAAATATTTCTTCTCTCCAGCATGCCTCTCCAGAAAAGCCCGGACGTGTATCTCAAATAATTAGATTTTGTTCAGTAATCAAACTCAATCAGACGGATTCTCTGTGAACTACTTTTATACCCACAATGAGGAATGTGTGTCGCTCTCTGTGCATTTGCATATTTTTCCATAAACCTAAAACCAATCAATTTTGAAGAGTTATGATAATATAAAGAATCTGAGGCAATTACATGTCTTTTAAACAGGGATTCAAAATGCATTCCACCGGCAGGGTTCATGGAGTGGAGCAGTCAAAACTTCTTTAACCCTTTTAGTGACACCTCAGTGTGGGCACAGTGGTGACACTTGGGATGTGGCCGCTGCCCGAACCGGTGTCGGTGGCACAGCCAGGGGCTGTAAATTCCCCTTGGTCGTTAATTCTGCCACCCCAGCCAGGGCTGGTGCCACCATTACCTTTCTGTGGCTCCAGTGGGGAGCTCTCATGGCACAGCATGGGGCGGTGCTGCCAGGGGACCCGTCCCAGGGGCAAGAGGTGAATTAACAGCCCCGTATTTTCCTCCTGATTCCGCCAAATATCACATCGGCCACCATATGGGCTGGAACACACACTTCTCGGGGATTTCATTTCATCAACAGGGAGGAATTATGCAAAGTGCTATAGGTAGGGCTTGGAAATGTTTTTTTAAAACAGCCATTTGGTGGAAATGACTTTTTAATGATTTTTCTCTGTGGTTCCGCCTGGCCACAGCAGCCTTTTCCATGTTTATTAAGTAGTTCAGACTTTGCCTTTCATGCTGTTAGCACTCTTATCTGGAGCAGGCAGAGCATCTCTGGGGGTCTGGGTGGGCACCCAGAGCTGCACATCCCACCTAAGGGATTTTTTTTGGTGTATCTGTGGCCCTGCTGTATTTCCCAGGACCAGGAACCCATGCCACCAGCAGAGCTCGTGCCAGAGTGGTGGGGCAGCTCCTGAGCTGAATGCCAGCATTTTTAAAGAAACTACATGCACCTCAGTGGCAGCAATTAAAACCCAGCTGTCACCTCCCTGTCTGTACAGCGTGTGCATCACACACTGCAGTGGAAAGGCTGACATATATGCAAGGAACGGGATCATTCAGGAAAAAACAGGTGGAGAAAGAAGATATCTACAGTGTGCCTGACAGGGAGGAAAGTGTGTTTGCTCAGAGTATATTGGAGACCCGGATCCGGAGGAGGTCGTGCTTGTGGAAATATTACCACTGTAATATCGCCGGGGGCACGGCTGGAGGCAGGTTTGGGCTGTGCAGGGGCTGGCACGTTCAATAAGTGTGGAAGCAGCACAGCTGAGCACCCACCTTTCCCACTGCCTTCCCTCCTTGTGGTCCCAAACAGCGTCCATATGTTTTTCCCCATGTGCCTTTATGTCCAGCCTCTGATGTCCCCACATCTTGTGGACCCATAGTCCATTGTTGATGTCCCTGTGGACCCCTAGTCCACTCCAGACCCACTGCCCACTAACCCGAAACAGTGGATCCATCTGCAACTTCAGGACCTGGAGAATAGAGGAAATCCCAGGGCTGGGGACAGGAGTAGGTGACAGGCACCAATAAAGGGAGTTTCCAGACCTTGTCACTGGAGATAAAGATGGCAAAAAACTTGGTAGAACAACTCAAAGAGCACCACTGCAGTGATACTGGGCTGCAGGGATGTGCTGCTCCAGGGCAGAGGAAGAACAGCAATTAGCTGTGGTTTATCAGCACTAACTCCTTCAGGTATCAGCTGTGCTGCTGGACAGCTGGGAAGGGGCAGGGGAAGGGACAGGAAAGAGGGGCTGTTGTTTCTGGGACCCAAGGGCAGAGACAACACTCGCTGCAAACCCTCAGTTCATGTGAATTCATATTTATTGGCCCTGTCGTTCTCCTGAAAGGGGGAGAAATTCATTCTGCATCCCTGTCATTTGTTTCCTACCGGAATATCTTTCACCAACATTTCCAGTGTCCTCTCCCCTTGCGAGTGAGTAATGGGGGAAAGTAACTTTGGAAATGACATTGCAATGTAATCATCCATATTGTGTATTGTAGTTAAAATTGATTAAAATAATATTGAAACTCCCCCAAGGGATTATGCAATTACAAGTCAAGTCCCAAATGCAAAAGGTTTTTGAGGGCTTGGCAGATGTCTTAATGAAAATGAAGCATTATAGTAATATATTAGTGCTATTTGTATGTTATTGACAGCAAGATCACTAAACTGTATAAATTACTGTCCACAAGAATGGCTGAATTGTTTTCCTTTCAGGAAATTTTTAATCAAATATAATTTCAGAAAAATAATTGTTTAATTTTGGCCTTACCTTTGATCTGCATGTTGATGGATCAATTATTAAACTGAGTTTTAGCCACTCATTCGCTTTGGAAGTTGACACTTTAAATATTTGATTTTACACCCATTTTGTTTTATTACAGAACAAATTGTGGCCAATGCCAGAGACTGTCATGTGCAGCCCTGCAATAAAAGGGTGTTGGAGGCTCCCAACTTTTGTTTGCTGCCCTCCTTGCTCAGTCCTTTCCAAAGGGCCTGGGGGAGCAAAGTGGGAATAGGAGAGGGCAGGTGCCCCTCAGGGAAACACCTTCCACTGGGGGAATGTGGGATCCTCCCGAGCTGCTCCATCAGGCATTTGCATAAACGGGCTGGGGATTTGGTGGGTGTTTCCTTTTGCCCTGCACAAAACAGCCCTGTAGAAATAAAAACAGGGAATTTGTATCAGGAGATTTATTCCCATACCGGAATTTCTGTTCCAGTGGTTAAGAAATAAGCTGCCAGCCTTCAACTACACAATATTTTAGTCTCTAATTTTAAAAATATACTGTATTTTAATATCTTTTTTAAAACACATACCAGTTTTTATGAAGCACTACATGAGTTGCTGATGGATAAATCACCCAAGCATGGTTAAAGAGACCCTAATCTCCAGATGGTACCAGATCCATTTAATTGTATCCTCTGACCTCATCTCACCTGAGCCTGCATTAAAATCATAATACAGTTCAAGTGTAAAAATGATAAAGTGTTTATTCGTCCTGTTTATAGGGGGGCAAACATACAGTTAAATTCAGATGTCGAAAATTAGTGTAGTCATTTGAAAAGGTTGAGTTAGATCAAACTGACTCTCAGCATTTTATTTGCCCTTTTTTTATTCAAATGGCTCTATTGCTATAGTTTGACATCTCTAAATGAAGGAGGAAGCTGAGGAAGAGGTGAAATGAGTGTTGGGGTGCAATGGAGGCAGATCCAGCCCTGGGGAAAGGGAGTGAAGCACTTGGTCTGATTTTTAATTTGCAACACGTGTGACAAGAATGGGCCATATGCATCACAAATGCACTGCAAATATTTTAATATTTGAGTGCCCAAAGCATCTCTTCCCTCTGTGTCCCATCCTCAGTACTCCAGCAGAAGGGGGTGCCCCTTCCTGCCTGGAAGGGACCTGTACACACCAGTGAGAGATCCTGTTCCCTCCTGATACCTCCTTATCTGGTATGTGCCATGGAGTCATGGAATATAGAACACAGACTGGTTTGAGTTGGAAGGGACCTTGAAGACCATGTTGTCCCACCCCCTGCCATGGACAGGGACACCTTTCACTAGACAAGGTTGCTCCAAGCCCTTCCCAGCCTGGCCTTGAACACTTCCAGTTCCACTTCCCGCCCCAGTCTCTGATCATCCCCCATGAGCACAATGCTTTGGGGATCCCACCCGAGCTCCTCCTCCTCAGGATGATCACCTGCCTTGGGGGTTCACCCCAAATCCCTGCTGCTGTCCCCTAAAATAGGTATTTTTGTGTCAGGTGGTCAAGCTTTGTGGACTCATGATTTGTAAGGGGAATTAATAATCCTGCTTACTCCACAGTTACACAAACACACACACATGAAATTCCATGTGAAATCCATGTTGACCTGTGTGCCAATGTGGTACCTTCTCATGTGAGAGCAAAATGCTTCTCCATGGTGGGGGAAAACCCGAGGGGGGATGGATGGAGGGGAGGGAGGAGATGAACACAGACAAATAACCAAAATTATGAATGCATTGGCAGAGCCAGGTTAGCAGTTTTACTGCAGATATACTGGATTATGGAGAGAATTGAATAATTTATCCAGCAATTTTCACATAAGCAATATTATTAAAAATGAAGACATGAAAAAAGAGCTTAGTTATAGTGGAGAATATATATAGGCCATGAATAAATGTATTAGGCAGTAAGAGTAGTGAATGTTTTAGTAGGTTTAGACTAGATTAAAAAAACTTGTATTTGATTTCAACTAAGTCCTAAAATATCTGCTGAGGAAAAAAAGCACATCTTAGGGCGTGCAGAGCCAGAAGGGCTGCCTCTGTGTGAGCTGGGGGCAGTGCTGGGAGCGGGTGGGGGGCTCTGTGTCACCCTGCCCAGCCCACTGTGTGCCCAGATGGTGCCCCATGGCCCTGGGTGGGGAGCTCACCCCGTCCAGTGCCCTGTGTGTGCACTGGGGACTCCCACGGGTTTCCCAGGGTCACTGCTGATCGCCCTGCACGGGGCTGGAGTGGGACTGAGCGAGGATGTGCCCGGGATGTGAGGAGGCAGCCCTGCTGCCAGGTGATGCTGACACCTCCCGGGTTCGGACTTGGCGCATCCTGCGCACAGAGGATGGGATGGGCTCATCCCGGCACTTTGGGAGGAAACCGCTCCCGCCAGGGCTGCAGGTCCCGTGTTCCCATCCCCACTGCCCAGCACGGACGGCCGAGACCCCCGGCACGGCGGGGACGGGGGCACGGAGCCCTCGCTGCCAGCACCGGGGGCAGCGGGGAGGGGAGCTGGAGCATCGCAGAGGTTATGGCAGTGGCAGGAGGGAGAGGTCCCCAGCGCAGCCACGGAGCAAACACGGTGTGTTTGTGTTCCCCACTGAGCATCCCTTATCTCTGGTCCGTATGGTTATCTCGGCTCCCCCTCGCGCGCTCTGGCAGGGGAAGGGAATACTGATGAGGCGTAAGCTGGTAGAGTCCCAAGCATTTCCAGGCGGTGGATTTGGGAACAAGAGGTTAGTCTGACTAATTAGCCAGGAGGATTCTTCTCCCCGGGCACGGGGGTCGGGGTATCACAACAACAGCCTCGAAGGCAGCTTTTGTGCCGCGGGTTGGGCTGCCCAGGGCTGGGGCCGTGGGACCAGGGCCAGGAGGGTCCCTCGTGCTGGGTGATGTCTCCTCCAGAAACTTTAAATAGCGACCAAGGTGAGGCTTAGGAACCCCTGTTACTTATGGAGCATGTGCAGACAGAAGAACGTCCCTGGGGTTTTTATCATCCAAGTATTAGAATGATTTTTTAAAGAAAGCTAAAGTATATGTGTACTTTGTGTGTGTACAAATGCATATTTGTATACTTTGTGTGTGTACAAATGCATATTTGTATACTTTGTGTGTACGGTCTAGTGGGAGTTGCCCCTGCCATTGGCAGGGATCTGGAACAAGACAAGCTTTAAGATCCCTTCCAACCCAAACCATTCCACGACTCTATGATTCTATATATATTTATGGGAGTAGGTAGGGCAGGGAGAACTCCCCTGCTGAAGTCCATCTGTGGACCATTTTTGGAAGACAAGAGCCATGGCAGGATGTTTTAGGTCATGGCTCCATCAATGTAGCTGGGACAGGCATTGGAGTTTGGTCCAGAGTGAGGTTTGTCCTAAATAAAGCTGAAACAAATTTTAAATATTGGTATATATCTCAAAATGTGCACAAAACCACTCTCCCTTTTTTTCCTCATTTGTTTTTCGGGGAACCAACCTTGAAGGTGTTTCAGCTGAGAGCACAGCCCTGAATCTGAATGATCACTTTGGGATCTGTTTCTTGCTGTGAAGCTATTAATAAAATAGTTTACACTATGTGCCCCTGTTCTCTGAAAATAAGGCCACTAAAAAAATTCTCAAATATGCTGCTTTTCAAGCTAAATGGGGGCATGGAAGATCAAAGCTCCCTTCCTATTGAGACTGACAGTTCCAGCGTGGTGGTACCATGGGAAACCAGATTCCTGACCATGGGACTGGCAGGTGGTGACTTTAATACAGGCATCCTGTCCCATTCCACCCCACCCCATCCCATCCCATTGCATCTCCATCCCATTCCATCACTGGGCAGAAGGGAAGAGCACATGGAGGAGGTTCCCTGTGTTTCCCTCGGGAGTGCTGGTGCCTCACCCCGACACAGGGCTGAGGTTTCCCCTTTCAGTCCCAGGATTATTTTTAAATATTGAAATTTAGGACAGAGAAATCCACCCCACGAGGGCTCTGATGACAACAGCGCAGGCAGGAGCTGCGCGTGGCCCCTGCCATTCACAAAACAGATGCTAATTGGAGGCAAATATCACCTCTCCTTGATGAGCCTTGTGAAGTGAGATTGGGCTTAGATACGGGAAGAAGAGTGCCCGTGGCTGTGAGCAGTTTGCAGCGTGTGAAGATCACCATGGACACCGGGAATGTCTCGGTGGAGGGTGCTGGGGTGGGCACGGAAAATGCCAGGACTCTCCTGCGCCGGGGCCAGCAGCAGCCAAAACCAAAGGTGCTGGGGGTCCTGCTGGCAGGACGGGCCCCACGGCCACCCCCACCACCCCCCAAGCCCCAGTGATCCTTGCTCCACGGGGCTGTGTTGGCTGGAAGGGGCCGAATCGGCCACGATGTGCTCTCAGTCGCCACGATCCTCCTGCGAGGGCTGTTCCCTTCACGCCTTGCCCCACGTCGCAGCCCCGGTGCCGCACACAGGGCGACTCCTTGGTCTGATGGTGCTCTTGTTCGGTGCTGCTTCTTCACATCTGGTCGCCAAAGAGTCACTCTGTCACCCTGCAGCCTGCTAATGAGATCCCCCATTTAATTAATACCATAAGAATTTTAATTCTGACTGAATCAATTTAACGTGATGTGATTTTGTCAGCTCTATTCCCCAAGTAAAAAGTGAGCCTGATGCTTATTACATACATCATTTCACGGGCTCTGCATTCCCTGCTGACTTAAACAAATTCTAATTAAGACTAATTAAAGCATCATTTATGAAAGCGCTTGTGATAGCTATGCAAACATTCTGGGTGGGTATGCTTTGCATAATAATTATCCTAGTTAATATTAAGGCGAAGTCCTTGGCAATTAGGTCTTTGAAGCAGAGAGTTATTCTGAATTTAGCCCTTTCCACTGTTAGCAATTAATAACAAAAAATAATGTGCTAAATTTATGTAGTGACTTCATTAAGCAGATACATTTAGAAGTTGTAGCATTGTTTGCATTTTTAAGTTTAGGCATCATTTTTAAGCCAGGTGAGGTTATTAAACCAGAGTAAGAAGGTTTGCATGGGGGGCCTGAGGCTGTGCTGGGAGGAGCTGTGTGACACTCCAGCTGGGAGGGACACTCCTGTCCCTCACTGCCCTCCTCCCCTCCAGAGTCTGGCTACGAAGTAGGAATTGGAAGGTTTAAAACATTTTGAAACAAACTAAACACTAATTCCATTTGGTTGTTTTTTCTGAATCAGGTTGGGGAGATTTCAAATTCCTGCAGCAGCTGGCAGAGTTTGGGAGCAGAGCACTGGAGAGCTGGAGGGATGCGATGCCATCGGGGCCACAATGGCTCAAGGAACATTCCCCTGGCTGCTGCTTGTTCCAGAAAACCCAACATCTCTCCTGTAGGAGGATGTGGGTGTGTTCCCCATGGGTACAACACTGCCACCAGGCAGGGGGCACAGTGTGGTGTGAGACATCCAAAATATTCTACTTTACTCTTGTTTTTTGAATGAGTGGCCCGGGGTGTGTAACAGCTCTGCTCCCTAAATGCTTTCCATTGGAAAAAAGGTTGAGAGCTCGGCTTTGTATCCCCTCTCTGGTGTGGGGCAGGACTCCAGCACACCTTCATGAGATGTTGCAGGACCCAAAGAGGCAAAAAGGATTAAAAATCTCTTTCATGCACTTCCCAAACATCTTGAGTGTTTGACATCAGAAACACTCCAGATCTGAGCAGCGAGGTGTTGTTTTCTACCAAGAGACAGAACACAAAGGCTGTGGGAGGCAGCCTCGGCCTTGGTGCCGCTTCTCAATGGCCATTCCATGCACGAAAACCTGTGCATCACTTCAGACACATCATCTTTATGCTGACTGACAGCAAAGTTCTGCCTGGCCTGTAACTTTATCCAAATTAAGATGACATTTGGCACATCCAGTTGGTTCCTAATGAGAAGGGTTTTTGCTCCTTGAGATCAATTATCACTTAGATATGGCATTGAATCATAGAGTCACAGAGTCACGGAAGGGTTTGGGTAGGGAGGGACCTTAAAGCTCACCTTATTCTATCCCCTGCCATGGGCAGGGACACCTTCCACCAGAGCAGGTTGCTCCAAGCCCTGTCCAACCTGTCATATTCTCAGGAAACTTAATGGATGGGCTGCAGGTACCAATCTTGTACTTCACTCCTGTTTTCTTTAGACTTTTTTTTTCTCTGTTCCTGGCTGTTATTTGTAGTCTGGAGAGAAAAGTGCACAAAAGCCACCTGGCTCAGCTGAGAGACCTCTCTGGAGGCAGGAGGGATTGGTGTGAGCAGGCTCTGCCTGGATAAACAGGAGGCAGGATTGCTGCCCAGCACAGTGGAAGTTTTCAGATAGGGGTGATTCAGTCCTGTGGGAGGTGGGAATCTGCTGTGCCTGTGACTGCAGCTCTGCAAACAGGAACCACTGTCCTGAGCTGAGCCGTGTCTTGAAGCAGAAGTAATTGAGCAACCCCAGATAAGAGTGTGTCAGGGAAAGAGGAAGCGCCAGAAATGTCAGGACCACGTTCCCACCCCTGGAGTCCCCACCACCCTGTGTTTGGGGAAGCTGGTGTTTTGGAATCTTCTTTTGGCCAAGCCCGGGGTGTTCTCCCCTAACGCCCCACCCAACGTGCCCAATGCACTACGGGTATTGCTTGTAACGCAGGGGAGGGAACACAATATGGAATCACAGAGTGCTTTGGGCTGGAAAAGCCCTCCAAGACCATGGAGTCCAACCTTTCCCCAGCATTGCCACGGCCACCACTAACCCATGTCCCCAAGTGCCACATCCACATGGCTTTTACACCCCTCCAAGGGATGGTGACTCCAGTGTTCAGCAGGGCAACCCAACTGGAAATACACACTGTATAAACAGAGGAATATATCAATTTATGCTAATTTGGTCTGGTTAATTTTTAACAGCTTTTTGCTGTGTTAGCTTTTGAGGTTGTACTGTGTGACTTCCCAGTATTATTGGATTGACAGGCAGCTGGCGCAATAATAAACCCGCTATTCCCATCCCTGCTCAGGGCTCAGGGAGGGATGAGAACAAGACAGATATCTACCCACTCACCATTTAACGTGCACCGCTCCTCGCTGAACATGCAGATGGCATGGCGGTCCCAGATTTCATTTGAGTTAATCTAATCCCTCCACTGCTCCCACTAGAAAGGAGGGCATTAGCAGCCATATGTCAACCAGATTTGTCAGATTATTCATTACAATTAATTGCTGTTCTCACTTAAGGCCTTTAAGGCTGTGAATTGCTCTGAATTCTATTGCAAACACAAAATTATGAGTAAAAGACTTTAGCCCTGTCATTCAAATTTCACGCTGACCTTTATCAGCTTTTGGCTTTTCCATGGGTGCTGGGCTGAAAGCTTTCTAATTGGGGCTCCATTTCTTCCTCACTCCAGGTAAGCTGTCGGCCGGAGCCGGCACCGCGACCGGCAAGGCAGGAGGAAAACTCGCTGGTCCCAGCAGACAGTACTTAACTGCCAACTAATAATGCATTAGGAGGGTAATGAAACGAGCTGGGTGTCATAATGACCCAATATACTAATTAAGCCTCTAAATACTGCAGCTTTTTAAGACATTTTCTGTCCTGGGCAGACTTTTTGGAAGTGCATTTCTCTTCACTTTGTTTCATTAGTCAAACTCTTTCACAAGCTATTATGGATCATCATTAGATGAGGTACTGGGGAGAAGTTCCTGGCTGGGAGGGTGGGCAGGCCCTGGCACAGGGTGGGCAGAGAAGCTGTGGCTGCCCCTGGATCCCTGGGAGTGTCCAGGGCCAGGCTGGACGGGGCTTGGAGCACCCTGCGCTGGTGGGAGGTGTCCCTGCCCGTGGCAGGGGATGGAATGGGATGGGATTTAAGGTCCATCCCAACCCAAACTCTTCCAGACTTCTATGATTCTATTCCATAAAGCCCTGCCTTGGCTCTGCCCATGTTCCCAGGCCCTTGTCCCCACCAGGTCCCCAGGGGCTCGGCTGCCCCGTGTCCCCCCGAGCCTGGCGCCATCCCTGTGCCTGCAGCCAAGGCTTTTAACTTTTCAAAAGTTAAATTGAGGGCAATACACTCCCTTCATTAAGCAGTTTTTTTCTTGGAGGAAAGTTAGAAGCAGCGTAACAGCACACGAGGGGCCTCTCAGCTGGAGAGCGACGGCTTTGGCTCCTCCAGCGAGAGGTCCATTAAATGGGAGCTGGGATGCCATTAACTACCTGGTTTTGACAATGTTACAGCTGTGAAATAAGTGTGGACAATCCTTCAGTCCCTGCCTTGGGGGGAGATTGGTGGCACAAACCCCTCTTTCCAATATTTTAGGGGTTCCTTTTGCTCTTGCCATTGGCCCCACAGCAGCACGAGTCATCCCTTAACACTGGGCATTGTCATTGAATTCATCACTTTTCAGCAGCTGGCCACCAGTCTTTTCCCAGGGGGTCTGCCAGGAGCCTGTTTCCAGTTCAGTTTAGAGGGAGGGGCAGAGACAATTCACAGCTGATTTCTCCAGTTGCAGCAGACAAAGGTTCACAGGAGCAGAGTTGTAGCAAAAAAAATGGCAATTTTTTCCCTAGACTGCAAGTTTCTGCTGCTTTCTGGGAAGGGGCACAGGCTCCTGCAGTTGTCAGGATGTCCCAGGAAGGTAATTTTAACCTAGGAGAGCAGGGGAAAACCCCAGGGTGCTTCCTTTCCCCACCCAGAACAGCCACAGCGAGCCCAGGGCTCAGCTCATGCTCCCAGCAAAGCCCACGCTTGGGGAAATCCTCCCTGCATTTCCAAAGGTGCTGCTGCCTCGGGAGGAGAGGCATTGCCATCTTTCATGGTGCTTATTAGGGTGTCTCAGACTCTGAGGTACATAGACATATGCATATGTATATATTTTATATATAAACACACATTTGTATATATACATACATATAGGTAAATGCCTGTGCATGTATATAAACATAATTTTATATATATATATATAAAATATGTATTAATGAACAATTAGCAAAGAGATAATCTCATGATCTGCAAGTACTTTGTATTCCAGTCTGTTCTCTGTGTGAAGTGTTTGGATTCACAGTCTGTAATCTCACATCTCCTGCCAAAACATCAACCTGAATAATGTCTATTTACTTTTAAATCTTGCTGAGAGAGAGGAATTTACAATTCATGGGAACTGCTGCCCACCAGGGCACTGTGTGTGCTCTGGGCAGGGACGGGGCTGCAGAGCTGGGGCAGGGAATGGTGCAGGGAGAGACAGTGGGAGGGATGCTGGGGGTGATGGGCAGGGAAGTCAGCAGCAGGTCCATCACTCCTGGGCTGAGGATGCGGGGATGCATGTGGGATGCACGTGGATTTCATGTGGGATGCACGTGGATTTCATGTGGGATGCACGTGGATTTCATGTGAGATGCACGTGGATTTCATGTGGGATGCAAGTAGATTTCATGTGGGATGCACATGGATTTCATGTGGGATGCACGTGGATTTCATGTGGGATGCACGTGGATTTCATGTGGGATGCACACATAGCCCCATGGCACAGCCGGGTGAGGGTGTGGGATGCAATCCCCAGGTGAGGATGCAGGGATGGGCACAGGGCCCCATGGCACAGCCGGGTGAGGGTGTGGGATGCACATCCCCAGGTGAGGATGCAGGGATGGGCACAGGGCTGTGCAGCACAGCCAGGTGAGCTGGGCAGATGACACGAGGGCCCGAGCCCCCCCCCAGCACAATATTGGCCAGCGGTCACCGTTATTAAATATACAATATCCCCGCATGGAGTGATGGAAGAAATTATATAAAATTTCATATAGCCACCCTGGTGTATAAACAGGCTAAATCCCTACACATTTTCAGCCCTCAGCAGTCTAAAGGTTAAAGCCTGTCAGCTGGATTTCACAGATTCCAGGAAGGAATGGAGAAGTCACGCCAACTCCTCATTGTACACCAGTGATCAAACATCTCCTCATTACACTTCAATATTGTTGCCTCTAAAGGTCACCATTGCTGAACATAATCACACAAAATCAAAACTGCAAACTTTATATATCATGGAGGTAGTAAATAGCTCGGAGGTTTATTTTCTGGTGCCTGAACAACACTCTGAGCCCATTTATAAATTCCTGGGTGCTGTGGCATGAACCGAGTGCATTTGCAGGGCTAACAAAAGCTTCAATTAAATCAATTTCCTGTGAAAAATATTCAAAATAATTTATTAGGTCAGTACCAACTGGTCTAATCAAGCAATTGTTCCTCAGCAACTTTAATTTGCATAATTAAAAAAGAAGAATTTTGATTATTTAGAGAAACAGCAGATTCTTAAGAACATGATTTCTAGGTCAGATTCCTTGAAACGCTTCATCTCTGATGCAGAGAGGATCCTGGATTTTATTGAGATGTTTCTAAGATGTGCTATAAATTCTGGATCACTCCATTATTTTCCTATTCACTGGTTTTCCTTAGCATTCATTTAGCTTGGCAGAGCCTTGGCCCCAGCTCAGCCCCAGGCTCCCTGGAAAACAGTGTTTGATCCTTTCATCTCAATGAAAGACCAAAAATTCTGACCTGGGATGGATGGACACTTCTCCAGACTCAGACCAAGTGAAAAGGAAAGTTGATCCTGAAAAGGGAGACTGACAGGTGCAATGAGCAGTTTTGCAGAAGGATGGATTCATGGATGAAAAAGAAAATTTCCAGCAGCCAAAATTATTTGCCAACCACTTGTCAAATTCAGCTCAGGGCAAATATGAAGAGGAGAAATCATAAAACAGAAGGATTTCAGCTATTTGATGGATGGACTCTTCAGCCAACCCCAAACAGAGTTGTTTGCATCTGATGAAAAAAAAAAAATCAAGGAAATCTCCTGCTGTCCCAAATAGAATTGGTTTCATGCCAAGGGTCAGCTCAGCCCCTGAACTAGAACCTGCACCCTGGGCCAGAAGGTTGTGTCCTGGCTCTGGGACGTGTCCATGGACAAAGACTGGTGACCTTTCCAGGCTGGCACAGCCCTGGGGCTCTCCCACCTCTGGGGCAGCAAAGAGGGCGAGGCTGGACACCCTCTGCCACAGAGAGTACCCCACAGGGACAGCCTTCAGGGAGCATCCCGATGGATCAGCGCCTTGCTCTGCAAATCCAGAATGGAGCGTGGCTCAGTAAAACCCTGCCTGTCTGGTTTCTCCGTCCAGAGCCCCTTCCCTCCCTCCTCTCACTGTTGGATGCTGCACAAGTGTTGAATAAGGGTGAGTCACATCTGACCCACCTGCTCGAGTTCTGCCTCTGCAAAGGCAGGGCTCCAAGGAGACAAAAACGCCCATTAATAAGATTATTGCCATTCATTTTGCTATCTAAATCTGTGCCACCAGATTTAGCTATCAAATATCCGAATTCTTGTGGCAAAATGCCACCAGTATCTTGCAATCCCTGCTGAAGTCCCAGCTTTTTGCTTCTGCAGCCCACCTGCCCCTCCAGCCAGGCTCGGCCCCGTTCCCACCTCCACCACCTGTGACATCCCAGCCGTGCTCCTGTCCCCTTCCCTCCCATGTCCTCCAGACATCGAGATCCCAGTGAGCAGCTGTGGAGTTCAGATGGCCATGGCAAACACAGACAAGCATGTTTTAAACCCCAGCCCTGGCTCCCTGCTGCGTGTTCTGCTGCTCAGGGACGGGAATCCATCACCTCTTTGCTCTTATCCCAGCCACCGAGCACAGCTTGGGATCCCACCCGCCTTCCCCTGGCTCCAGAGGAGCCTCCCCTTTTCCCACTTCTGCTGCAGCAGGAGGGACAAGCCAGGGGACGCCCAGGAGGCTCCTGCTTGCCGGGAGCAGGAGCCCACAGCCCGAAAGTCCCTTGGGACCGGCAGGACACGCGCCCTGGCAGCCCAGCGTGGAAATGTGACGCCTCTGTAGGGCACAGGGTGGGCTCGGAGGGTCTCCCCGGCAGCGGGAGCCTCGACGGGATGCCCGAGACGAGCCAGACGGGTGCCAGGAGTTTCCGCATCCCCGTCCCCACGCGGGGGCTGCCCCGTGGGCCGGGATGGGCGCCAGCAGCGTGTCCCGTGGGCACACGGGGCCTTTGTCCCCCGCGTTGTCCCGCAGTGTCCCCGGAGCGGGCACGGCGGGGCTGCGGCGGGCTCGGGAGCGCTCGGTGCGGGGCAGAGCTGCGGGGCAGAGCTGCGGGGCTGCTGTCTGAGGATTAAACACGGCAACAGTGAGGGAAACGAAGGCGAGGTTTCTTGTTCTCCCCTGGCGGGGGACGAGGACGTCGGGCAGGCGATGCCCTGCCTGGATGGGGCGGCCCCGGGAGCCTGGGCAGCACCGGGGCAATGAATCCATGTGCTCTGTCCCTGCGGGATCGGCACCGGAGCATCAGCGCAAGGCCGGCGCTCTGCGGGGCATCCCAGGGCGGCTGTCCCCGGGCCGGGGGTCCCTGCGGGGGCGGCGGTGCCACCCCAGCCCCTCCTGTCCCCCTGCCCGTCTGTGCTGACGCAGGAATTGCCCGCGTGGTTTCCTTTCCATCATCACTCTTTTAAAAGGCCCATCGGGAGCGCCGGGCCAGCTCCCGCGCCAGGGGCAGGCGCTGGAATAAATGGCTTCATTGAAAGCAGAGCTGGACAACACCACATTGATCCGATGGTTCCAAGCAGCTTTTCAATAGCCCGAGCAGTGGAGTCCCATGGGGTTCAAAGGGTGCTCTTGTCCGGGCTGGAACGCGGCCCTGAGACACTCGGACACTCACACACACAGGCTTTGCTGCTTCCCTCCTCCCCTCCCCTGTGGAAACTTCCCCAGATAATCGATCTTTTCAGGGAAAGAGAATAACAGACTCGGGGTGCCATCCTCTTGCCGCAGGAGTCAATGGGAATTTGGCTAATGACTCTCCCGGGAGCAGAGCGAGCCTTCGATTTCCAATCGGGAAGCAGCCCCGTGCTGCAGGAGGAGGTTAATGCAGTGCTGGAGCGCACGGCTGGCTCGGGATGCAGCGGCCCCGGCTCTGGGCAGGGGTGGGAGAGCACCCTGAGCCTCAGAGCCCGGCTGGGCACAAGGGCACCCCGATGGTGCTCATCAGGCTGCTCCAGCCCCCGGAGAGCTCGTCTTTACAAACAAACACAATTCCCTTCTGACCCTGCCCGAAGGAACTTAGACACCACCCCTCGCCCGGAGCCACCACTCGTCATTGCTTTTCTCGTCACAGAATCATTAAGGTTGGAAAACACCTCCAAGATCGAGTCCACCTTTTCGAACTTCTCCACCAGTATTCCCTGCTGGGAAGGCACAGCCTCACCGGGAGCTGCAGAGACTTCCCCAAGGACACAGACCCACGGGCACTGCCAGTCGCGGGGGTCCCTGGACCCCCACACCAGGGCCCATCTCTGCAGGAGGTGCCCCTGACATGCTGATACCCATCAGGCAACTCTCCCCGGATGAAAAATACATTATTTCACTAATATTTCCATTGGAAGCAATGAGATGACCTGAAGTGTGAAGTGCCATCTAATCAGCACCAAGAGCAGCGGACACAGATCACACATTTTTCCAGGAAAGCTGTGCACCACCTATTTTGATGTGTACACACTCAGGGCTGGTGTGTTGTGCTGGTGCCATAGAGAGCTGCTCTGCACAACCCGATTTTGCTGCTTTTTACCATGACAAAGGACTCGTGTTCCTATGAATAAATCTGTAACTAGACCACACACGATTATTAGGCTCCGTACCAATTGTCCCTCATTAATGATTCAGAGGAGCCATTAGCATTTTGAGGCAAACAAGGTGTACTTAGTTAGAAGGACACGACCCAGCTGTCATTAAATTATATCTATGATTAATGATCTTCAGAGGCAGAGCTCTGAGCCTGGGCGAGGGTGAAGGGCCAGCCAGGGGGGTCACAGCTGGCAGTGGGATGCTGCAGGGGCTCTCAGATAGAATCATCGGGTGGTTTGGGTTGGAAAAGCCCTGCAAGACCATCGAGTCCAACCATTCCCCCAGCACTGCCAAGGCCACCCCTGACCATGTCCCCATGTGCCACATCCACGTGGCTTTTAAATCCCTCCAGGGATGGGGACTCCACCCCTTCCCTGGGCAGCTGTGCCAGGGCTGGACAGCCCTTTCCAGGAAGGAATTTTCCCTAATATCCACTTGAAAGCTCCCCTGGCACAAGCAGAGTCCCTTTCCTCTTGCCCTGTGACATGTTACCTGGGAGAAGAGCCTGACTCCCACCCAATCACTCTGGTACAGGGTGAGCTTTGTGGTGGGCTCAGTGCTCACAGAGCAGGGGGATCCTAGAGGTGGGATCTGCCCTGGGGGGACAGGCTGGGCAGGAGGGATGCTCAGAAATGGGAATTAGGGGCGAGCAGGGTCTGCCCAGTTGCTGGTAATGGCCAGGGAAAGCTGAGTGTGCTGGCAGGGGGGGGACCCTCTCCCAAAACACCCTCTGTGCCCCACTTTGTCACAGCACTTCACAGGGGGCATCGAGGGGAAGGTTTGCCAACAGGGCACAGCGCTCCTCTGCCCTCCCCCAAGAGTGTCCCAGGAACTGAGGGACTACACACTCAAACCATGGTGACAAGGGACATGCCACAGCTTGGTTTGGATGCTTGGAAGGCAGAGGGTGCAGGTGGGGATGCAGATGCTGTTGCTCTGCAGCCAGTGGGCACCATTGCTGGCATCTGCCTAGGCAAGTTTCTCAGCACTCTGACTCCTCAGAAATCTGTTTTATTTAT
Source organism: Dendrocincla fuliginosa (assembly GCA_035047845.1). Lineage (NCBI taxonomy): Eukaryota > Metazoa > Chordata > Aves > Passeriformes > Dendrocolaptidae > Dendrocincla > Dendrocincla fuliginosa. The sequence continues at coordinate 638,001 of JAWWMO010000178.1, forward strand.
AGAAAACCTGACAGTTCCTCAGCAGCTGCTGAGATCAGATTCTGATCAGATTGTGATCAGAAGTGCTTGAGGAAACACGGTGCAGAAGGCTGTGGCTGAGGGACGGGTGACAGCAGCGTCAGGGCTGACGTGGCCAATGGCTCAGGACAAACAGTACAACATTTCGAGCGAAAACATTATTTTTACTGTCAAATTTTATTTTAATTAGGGATTGTTTGGGTTTTGTTCTTTTGAATGAGGTTTGTTTGTGGCTGTTGGAGGAGCATCACTGCCATGGCAACGGGCAGCAAACACACGGCGTGAGCACCAGGAGCGTGGCATCGCAGGGCTGTCACTCACCTGCCAAGGGGGGGAAGGATGATTCCTAACAGCACAGCATCGAAAACTCTCAGAATGAATCAGGATTGAAGCAGTGACAAGTTATCTGCACTCATCACAACACTTACAACTTTTCCCCAGTGCTCATATGTAAGCATTGACAGGACAGAGGGGAATGAAATAAGGCTCTTGGAAGAATGGTGAAGTTTCCATTTGATTTTGATTTTTTATCATTTTGTGGCAAAATCAGATTATTTTATTTTTTTTCTTGCTGGGCAGACTTCACAGACACTCCACAATGCAATCAACATTCAGTGTTTGGCCAAAGTGCTCCAAAGTGTCTGCCCAGTTTTGGGATGGGGAAACTAAAAGGGCTGGTTTTCCTCTCTTTTCTTTTTTTTGTTTGTGTCAGAGAGAAGGTTATGTGAGCTCTGAAAACACCAGAGCTGAGTTAGCTGAGCAGAAAAAGCAGAGAGGCACTGGTGGGGTGAGCCAGGAGGGGAGGGGAGGGAGGCAGGAGGGGTCGGTGGCAGGGTGGCAGTGACAGGGTGACAGCAGCTGTGGCATGTGCAGAGTCACTCCCTGCAGCACCCGCCACTCCAGCCCAGCTCAGCAAGTGACAGGGCTGGGGATCATCTGATCATTTGTCCATCACGTGCAAACAGGAGCTCCTGGGGGTGAGGTTTGGTTCCAGTGTATGTTCAGGGACTCGTCCCCACCGAGCCTCCCCTCAGTGCTGGGACAGACATTGATAAGGGGGGGAAGGCAGGGCTCTGGGAGCACCCCCTGTTCTGCAGGATTTGCTGTGACAGGGACCCTGCTATGTGTGACACGAGTGACAGATGGGGTTGTGGTGGCAGTTCATCACCAGTGGCTGGGCAGCATCCACAGGCATCCCCATCACCGTGGGGAAAACATCCCTTGTGCAGCCCCTCCTGGACCCCACCTGCCCAGCCCCTGCACCCCCAGTTCTGATGCTCCAGCCAGGAACTTCCCTGCCCTGGGCCTGCCCTGCACTCAGGCATTGCTGCTCCATCTTCTCCACATCCAGACTGGCCTGGAAACTTTAGCTTAGAACAAAACACACAGTTTTAGTCTATTGAAGTGCCAAAAAACCTAAACCGAACCCCAAAGAATGGTTAGTTCAGTGCAGAGACTCTCTTTATGTATTTTCCCACCTGTGCCTGCGTTGATGCCCCTGTTTTCCAGCACAGATGGTGCAGTTCCACACTGCCTTATGCTCCTTTGCATTTAAGAGGGTGTTGTGGTTCACAGTATCACCCGTTCAAACATGATGTGACGTGTTTGGGGCTGCTCTCTTGGCCACTGAAGTGAGGGAAAAACTTGTCATTGACTTCAGTGGATCAAAACCTTCATAACTAATTTATAGCTAATTACATTATTAATATTTGAGTCTCCATAAGTGGATTCAAAAGACAGCAGCAATTGAGAGGGCACTGCAGAGCCATGGCCTGTGCCAGGACACTGGGCTGGGGGCACAGGGCAGGCCATGGGTTGGTGTTTGGCACCACTGAGTTCATGTGGTTTTATTTAAAACCTGACCACCATTTGTGTTCTTTCACAGAATCATTTAGGTTGGAAATGACCCCCAAGATCATCAAGCCCACCCTGTGCCCTGTCCCCACCTTGTCCCCCACCCAGAGCTCTGAGTGCCATGGCCAGTCCTGCCTGGGGCACCTCCAGGGCTGGGCACTCCAACCCTCCCTGGGCAGCCCCTGCCAAGGCTTGACCACCCTTTCCAGGCACAAATTCCTCCTGAATTCTTTGGTATCTGGGAATAACTGCCTATCTTTGCCACCACCAGTGCCCCTTCAGGACGCTGTGCCCAGGAACACATCCAAATGCAGCAGCAGCTCCCAAAGTTTGAGCTTCCAGGAGGGGTTTTTCCTCTCCATTGTCCCCACAGGCTGGAGGAGCCACATGGCTGATGAGGGGCTGGGGGGGAGATGGGGATGGGGACAGGAGACCAGTGGTGATGGTGGCAGTGCCATGGGGTTTTCCTACTCTCCCTGGACCAGGCATTGCAGGGGAGGAAGTGAGAGAAGTGAGGCTGGAAAAGGCAGAAGTGAATTTCATGTGACTCCAAACAACTCCCCGGCTGAAGGTGACACCCTCCTGCCAAGGCACATGTGACAGGCACAGCCTGGTGTGCAGGACGGCTCTTAGACAAAATCCCAGGAACCAGCACAGCCCCAGCTCCCTCCCAGCAGAGGAACTGGCCCTGGGCAGAGAGGAGGAGGCCAGCTGGGGTCTGGATGTCCTTGGAGCCTCAGACCCCACACCAACACCCACTAACTCCACCTCGAATCCCCCAGTGGTACCCACAGGGAGGCGACCCTGGGGTGGGGCTCCCAGTGATCCATCCAGCTCCCATTCCTGCTCATCCTTCTGATAAGGAATAGCCTGCATGATACCATCCCACAACCAGAGCCGAGGCTGAGAACGCAGCACACCTTGGACACCCCTCCTATCCATTATTTAAACCCGTCCTCACAGCATTAATTAACATCTCCTTTCTCGCCTCACTGCTGCAGAGCTGGTACGACAAGTGGCACTTTGACGGATGACTGTGGGTATTTTCATAGAGAGACATTCCTTGGGGGGCACGGGTCTTCCCTTGTGAATTGTTTAACACAACTGTACCTGGCAGGCACCCAGGGATGCCAAGGGCAGGAGGGCCCAGGTGTCAGGTGCTGCCACCAGGGTGAGAGGGTCCCACCAACCCCACTGGTGTTTGGTGCTGTATCCTCACCAGAAGCCAAAACAAAATGTAAACCTTGGCTGCAGGGGTGAAGAATCCACGGGGTGTGCTCCAGCTCCATCCCAGATCCCAGACCTGGCACGGTGAGCCCATATGGTCCCACCTCTCTGTGCCATACAACCTCTCCCCAGGACATTGCCACCTCCCTTTGTCCCGCAGGACAGGGGCTGGAGGAGCAAAGCCAAGCAGGGATGTGTCACAGCTGCCAGAGCATCAGGGATTGGGAAAACTCCTAATCAAAGTGATCTGTCCCTGCCCCCAGTGACTGCCCATTCCCTGCGCACCAGAGGGTTCCCTGAGAAGGGATTGTTATTTACACAGCCCAATTAGGAACCTGATGAGATTTTGGGTCACTTTTTGGAACCCTCCTCACCTCTTGCTCAAGACGCAGAAGATGCTGCCATGGAAAAACATCTGGAGACTGCACTGCCAGGATAAACATCTGGGGCCAGCGCTGCCAGGCTGCACATCCCATGTAAAACATGTAAGGCTCTGACCTCATCTCCAATCTGCAACCCCCTCCAAAGCCCCCAGCCCCGCCAGGGCAGCCACCAGAAGGGCCTGTGCCTAAAATCAATAAGTCTTTAAGGACATCTTTCTCCTGTCAAGCACCAAAAAATTGTGCATCCTTAAGGCACTTCCTCTTGTAATGAAATTCAGGTGCCATTATTTTTTCCTCTAGAAAACCGAATACACCCATGTTTCTGCTAAAAACAATAAATGCTGATTGTTTGGTGAGGCAGTGGGTTGACAGGAGGGATGCACAAGCCAGGGTACAGCGAAGGCAGCAGAGCTGCACCACCCTCTCTGAACTGGCAGGTGACGCAAAGCAAGCCCAACAAGTGTTAAATAACAGGGCAGCGGTCGCCTTGCTGAGAGGGTGGAAGCTGTCCCCAGAGTATAATAGGTTTTAAATTGGAGGCCTCTGCTTCAACCCCACAGGAAATGAGAGGGGTCACAGAGGCAAAGATTGCACCACTGTTATATTACTTCAAAAGACAATCTAATTTCTCCGTCAGAAATTGCAGCAGTTTTTTGGAAGATGCCTTTGACAAAAGATGTCATAATTCGGGGCCATCGGCGAGCAGGGGCCCCGGGCTCTATTCAGCTGCAGCATTCCTGGGAGCGTGACTGGGAGCTGTGGCATTTCACAGCCCGGAGCAGAGCAGGGGGGTTGAACAGAGAAACACAAATTGCGATGGAGAGACCTTTGCAAGGCGGGGGCTGGATGTTCCTGCTTGGAAAACAGAGCACGGGCACACTGGAGTGGGTCAGAGGATGCCAAGCTCTCAGCCCCCACCCACACCCATCCCACTGCGGGGTGGGCATGGTGGGCACCTGTGGGCAGCACCAAAGTCCTGCGCCAGGCCCTGCTCAAATCCTGCAAACCCCGCTGGCAGAGGCTGCTGACCCACACAGTGAATAAAATAAAGCCCCTCCTTTCACTTGCCCTCGGCCCTCCCGGCTCACTCAGGCTGGGGGTTCCCCTGGGCTGTCCCAGGGCACGGGAAATACCAGGGGTGCTGTGGAAAGAGGAAGGTCACCCTGGCCCCAGCCCAGAGCCCTCTCTCTGGGGGTGGAAGCAGAAGCCCTGCAAGCACTCCTGTTTCCCCACTGCTGGAGCCAGGGACGCTGGGGGTGTGTGGGTGGGGAGCCCCCCTGCCCGGGCAGTGGGGACACGGACATGGAGCAGTGGCACATGAACAAGGGGTGGGACAGTCACGCTGTGGCTGCTGCAGGGATGGGTTTGGGCACCTCCTTTCAACCCGTGGCTTCTTACCACCCCTGTCTAGCAACCCACACAACCCAAACCCCACACAAAGAAAACCCAACCCAAACCCACCCAGGCTAACCCGACTCAACATAACCCAACTCCACCCAATCTGAACCCAACCCCAGCCAGCCCCAGCCCCAGCCCCACCACCTCCCTCCCACGCCTCCACAAAACAGCCCATCACACCATGGTCTGGATTTTACCCCATTTCTCTAAAAGCTGGAAAATCCTGAGAAACAAAGTACCAGAGGTGAGACAAATTTAATTTAATTCTCCTACACACATCTTAAAAGTTTTCCTTTTTCCTGCTGCCTGTAACATTTATTCTCTCGCTCAAAATGTGTCATTCCACAAGTTGGGGGTTTTTTAATTGTTTTAAAGAAAGTACATTCTCTAAATCTTTCTTTGTATTGGGGCAGTATCATCTGATAGGACACGACAGCTTTCACCAGGGAATGTTCTGACCCTGTGTGAAGGTAATTCCTGGTCATACCATTCTCTTTTCCCAGATATCAAAGGAGGGGGGCAGATTCTCAAGAGAGCTCGAGTTTTTACCCATCTCTCCCAGCCTGCACAGATGGGCCAACCTGAACAGCAGCAAGGTCATAATCACCTCAACTGGGCCAAAGTATTTGTCCATCCTCTGCAAAAAACATAAAATCTCAGCGATGCAAATGTTCTGTAAGCTGAGAAGCTGTTTTTTTACACTTGAAATGCTATTTTGCATTTCCATTTTTTTCCAGAAACTTATTAATTTGTGAGCTTAGCAGGAGCATGCCCTGTGCCATGTGTCTCAATTGCATCCCATAAATATTTAACACCACTGGAAAACAATAATTTTCTAACCCAAAAAACAGCATTACACAAATTAAACAATTGCTAAGTGACCACGGTGCTTTTTCGTGAATCCCATCTCCTTTATTAACCCGAGACAAGCCGAGGGAGCCAATTACAGTGCACTAAAATGTGCCGTCAGCTGCCTGGGAATGGCCATTATATTTTCAGCTTCTGTGTAGTTCAATGAAAATTACAGTTAAATGTGTATTTTGAATGCAATGGGTTATTACTATGAAGTTAATCATACCATTACTTTTTACTGTGGGTCTGTGGAAGTTTAAAAGGACCCTGGGAGAGGGGAGCAAGTGAGGGCAGCCCTCCCTGCTGTCCCCACCAGCAGGGTACAGCCCCCCGGCTCAAGGCACCCTCCTCAGATTGTGTCACTTGTAGAATTTGCACTTGACTTTTGCAAACATTAAATGTTCTTGTCACTGAGAACTAATTAAGAAATCTGGACCACTATTGCCAAGCTAATTCTGTTCGGGTTGACTGGGTGTTCAAATCTGACTCTGGATGCTCATCTCATGTGTGCTGTGACCAACTATTGCTGCTGGATTAAGGTAATTACCGAGCTCAACACTTTTCTGATACATTTTACAGTAATGGAATCCGAAGCTTTTATGTGCTTCTCCATCTTCACTTCAGAGGATTGGGAGTGTGAAGCTGTGCTTGAGGACAGAAAAGCCAAAGCCCAGTTAATCACCAGCCTACAGGGCAGCTTGGCCCAGCTCAGCAAAGCTCAGCAAAGCTCGGGCTCCTGAACTGGGGGCAGCAAACTGAGCACCACGTCAAAGGGGTCCAGGAAGGAGGTTGGATCCAGCTGAGGATCAGGCTCTGCTCCCAGGGAACAAGGGACAGGACAAGTGGAAATGGCCTCAAGCTATGCCAGTGGAGGGTCAGTTTGGACATGAGGAGGAATTTGTGCCTGGAAAGGGTGGTCAGGCCTTGGCAGGGGCTGCCCAGGGAGGGTTGGAGTGCCCAGCCCTG
>JAWWMO010000178.1:669000-681147 GCA_035047845.1 Dendrocincla fuliginosa
CTTGGACACTCCCAGGGATCCAGGGGCAGCCACAGCTTCTCTGCCCAACCTGTGCCAGGGCCTGCCCACCCTCACAGTCAGGAATTTCTCCCTAATCTATTCAAATGGAAGAAAGAAGAACAGCATCCTGGTTCTGTTTTGATGTATCTAAGTACAGAACAAGAAATATCAAAGATTAGATATTATTAACTCGAGCTGTCAATTATTTGCACCCTAAGCAGAGGGCAAAATTAAAGACACAGAAAATGCCAGTGACTCCAACATGCCTCCAATAAATGTGGAATGGGAGGAGTGAGGGGTGGCAACTCAGAGAAAAGGGAGAGAAAAGAGGAGAAACGAGGACAATTAAGGTGTCCTTCCAGTGACACTAAGCCTGAGTCTGTCACCACCTCCCACTTCAACAGAAAGGAACACCCACAGCCTCCTGTGGGATCCAAGTGCTCCCAGTTCTGTGGCCCTGAATGGGGAACTGTACTTTGAGGAAAAAAGGCAAAAGAGATACCAACATGATGCTGCTACTCAGAGATTTTTCATCAGTTCTGCCAGTGCTACAATGGAATGGTTCAACACAAGGAAGAAAAACCTCCTTGGACAGGAAATTTTAATTGAAGTGGTTTCTGGTATGATGTAAAATAAAATTCACAAGTACAAACCCAGCTATCTCCTCATGGCTTATTAAAAAGCTCTGCTTGTATTTCTGAAAACAAAAGGCTTTTATAAACATTTTAAAGTAAACAGCTTTTATAGAGAAAAACATTAAACTGCTCCTTTTTTTGATCATTTTTATTTTAAGGGCAGATGCTGACTTTCATTTCAGGTGCTGCAAGTCCCTATAAAAACACCAGCAGTTGGATCAGGGGTCTCCAGGCTGTGCACCTGCTCCTGGGAACAGGAGGAGGATACAAGGAGCTTGTGGAAGGAGGATACAGGGAGCTCGTGGAAGGAGGACAGGAGGTGGAAATTTAGGTGACAATGAAGAATTAGAGGGGAATAATTCAACAGACCCAAAGAATTCCTAACGCAGCATGTGAAGGCAGAGACCTGCTTGGGTGAGAACTACCTGTTCAGACTGAATCAATGAATATTCCATTTTTAGGAAGCCTAAACTGATTACTGAAGGGAAGTTTGCAATATCTGACAAGGCTGGAAGAGAAGCTGAGAATTTCATACCTAGCATGTATATTAGAACCTTTTTTAGCTGATATTTAAAGACAGCTTAGGCCTACAGAAGGAGAGGTACAATCTAATAGGGGAAGTCAACACAGGTTTGGGAAAGGTAAATCACCTCAGACAAATGATTACTTTTTAAAATGAAAAAGCTGTTGATTTAGAGACAGAGGAAATCAGAGATTTAATATACAGTATGAGAATGCAGAGACTTCAAAGACATTTTCTTAAAAGTATGTGGTGGTTTTTTATGTGATTTCATAAAGACTGTTAAAAATAAGGAAGAGAAACAAGCAGAGACTTCAAACTAAGTCTCTCCACAGCAGCTCTGAAGTGTTTTTAGATTACACAGCAAGTGCTGATAAAGGATGAAAGTCTTCCATGTGCCAATTACTGACTGAATTATTGGTACCAGCTTTCCTGGGAAGCTCTCTCTCCATGGCCATTACCGGGCTTGTTCCAGCTTATTTAAATAACTGAAGAGTCACCCAAACAAAAGCAAAATAAGGTGTTTTGCATCAAAAAGCAGCGTCTTAACCAAATATTTGCCTTTGGGAAGTCCGTGGAGTGGTGCTGCTGCACACCAGGAATACCTGGGAAACAACCTGGTTTTCTAAAGCACGAATTCCTACAATTCCAAAATGGATGGGAGAAGGAGGTATGAACCCTGTCAGCCACTGTGAGATTTCTCCTTAAAGGCTGCTAAAATGGGCAAGTTCAGGATTGCAAACCCTAATACGAAGCATTGAAGAAATGCCTTCACACAGAAATGTAGAGGGAAACGGTCTGGGGGATACATGGAAGGTCTGGGATCCATGCTGATCTCCAGCTCAACAAGCACTTGACCAAAGCACCACAAATGCACTTAAAGAACAAAAAAAAGTGACTTTCCACAGAGCAGAACTGAGGTGCAACAGACAGGTTTACCTGGAATCTGGAATGCAGAGAGGAAAATTCAAGAAAGACTGAAAACATCTGAAATTGGTCAGAAGGGAAAGGAAAAAGCCTTGTATTTACAGACACATTCCAGGCTGGAAGCCTAATTAATGAGGGGAGGAATTCTGGGACTATTAATGAAAGACATCAATGAGAAAGAAACCCATGGGAAGTGAATGCATTAGGTTAATATTAAGTTAATATTAGTTTTACAAAATCTTAACTATGTTTATAACTAAACACCTCCAAACGTGAAAAACCCCATTAATTTTGTGACTGGGACAAAACTCTGTATAACATTTACCACGGGGCACGTGGACAGGGTGAAATGCCAACCCTCCTGTGCTGAGGAGTGTTCCCTGGCATCAGAAGAAGACCTGATACAACTAAGATTAAATCCCATGAGTATTTTCTAATCAGCAGACAGTTCCCTGCTTTCAGCTATCCCACTCCAAGGAAATTCAGTGCAGTTTTACCTAATCAGCTGTGCTGTGGAGGCAGCGTGTGGGCAGACACTATTTTCCAAGGAAAGTGATGCCCACATGCTGACATACACCGGGGAACACGGAGAACAAGAATTCTCCACATTTCCAATTAAAATTATTGGGTTGTTACAGAATAAATAAATGTACATCAAGCCATCTTCTACTTTCAGTTCACAAAGTGAGTCCAAGTTTTAAAGCCTTCTGTGTTTTTGTGTAGGGCCATAAAGCCAATTGCACATGTCCTCTTCCTGACATACAAGGAAACTGGGATTGCAGCCCATTTCTCCACATTTTTAGTACTTTAAAGCAGCTATCAGGTCATTTTCCCATTTTTCATGGGGAAAGATACAAAAAAACCAGAACAGAGTACAGGAGTGATTTTACAGTAGGCCAAAAATGCCTCAAGTTTAGTCGGTGGTCACGTCCTGTTGGGACAGCTCCGGCAGAACATCCTGTTGTGCCCTGGCAGGCTGAATTCCCATTCCAAGGAGCACAATGGTACAGTGGAAGGCATTACTGCAAGGGCTCTGTATCAACAGAACTGGGCTAAGTCCATAAAGCAGAATTTCCATTAGGATGCTAATGACTTCAGGAACCAAAGGTAATATTTGAGTTCCAACTGACAAGGCTGACTCGGGAGAAGGGGATTTGGCTTTGCACAGCAAACAGGGAGGGAAGCAGGAGACTGCAGGGAGCAGAGAGCCATGGGAACCTCTCCTGGAGTGTGGGTGGCCGAGGGGGGCACGTCCTGACCACGAAAACCCCCATGGATGGGTGGGGGGACTTGTGGCCACAGCAGTGCCAGAATGTAATCGTGTTGCTCTGAACTGCTTCTGTTGCCTGTGATATGACTTATTGTATTGCCCATTATAATATTTTCTCTGTACTTCTGCATTTCTATTTATGCTAAGCCATACCCTGGCAGTGTTGTTTCACAGGGAGTTTCATATTTATAGGCAGGGGGTGGAACAAGATGATCTTTAAGATCCCTTTCAACTCAAAACATCCTGTGATTCCATGATTTAACAGGACAAAGAGATTCTATATGAAGGTGCAACCTCACTGGGAGGTTTTATATGCTCCTTGTTTTCCTAAGGAGCTGACCAAGCAGGCAGCACACTCAACTTAAAGGCATTGTTGAAATAGGTGCTCTCACATGTCTGGTGATGCTCTGCCTAAATGCCTTCTGCTTCGGCAGGAGTTCTGCCTTGGGGAGCTTTAACTAAGAACTACAAGACTTTAGTATTTCCTGAATAGACAAAATTGTTCTTCTCATCGGCACAGTGCCAGAATCCTCTTTAAAAAAACACAAATAAAAATCAAAATCAAACTGTGCATTCCAAAGTGCTGTAAAACCCACCAATGCGTCTCTGCGAGCTTATTTATTCCCCAGCAGAGACTGTTACAAATGGTGCTACAAATGGTGCAGGCTCTGAGCACGGTTACCTGTAATAACCAGGCATCACGATGTGCACTCCTGCGCTGGGCTGACAGATGTTGGGCACTTCCTCATCATCCATTTTGCGCACGGAGTCTGTGAAAGGTCCCGTAGCATTGATAACACACTTGGCTCTGACATCAAATTCCTTCCCTGTGAAAGAAAACAGTATCAATCACAGACACCATTTGTTTCCTGCTCGCTGACGCTCTCTGTTATTAATCTCTCTATGAACTCAACCTACTGTAAAGTGTACCCTGCATGTCTGAACACAACAGCTGGCACGGGCTCTAAAAATTAACTAAGTGTTCACCTAACACCAGATTTGAGTGAGAATGTTTTAGAGTGAAATGCGAGCTTATCTGTAAGGGCAGACGAGGTGGAAGTTGCTCAGCTGAGATCTGCCTCTCAAGAAGAGAGACTTCAGTCTCGCCCCACAGACTGAGTAAATGGGATTATTACTGTACAGCACGGAGCCTTTTACAATGTCATCTCTGCCTGACAGAAGGGTTGTGCTGTGAAGCTCAGCCTGCCCTGCCAAACCACTGGGATTTGAGTGAGAAACGTGAGAGAAGCTAGATCTGAGCGACACGAACGGCACGGGCTGGGAAGATGCCCCCGTCGTGGTTGGCGGTGCTCAGGCCCAGCGGTGTCCCCGCTCCCCCCCCGCGGTCCCGCTCACCCGTGAGGACGTCCCTGCAGCGCACCCCGCACACGCGTGGCCTCCCGCTGGCCGGGTCCGTGGTCTTGAGCAGGTGCCGCACCTCGGCGTAATTGGCGGTGGCAGCGCCGTAGCGCGCGGCCGTGAGCGCGATGGCCAGGTTCATCCGAGCGTCGTTGTGCTGTCCTGCAGGGGAGCACCGCAAGGACACCCGTCACCGCCAGCGCCGCGTGTCACAACCCATCCGTCACGTCTGGCCCTGTCACATCCCATAGCCCTGACGGCTGCTCGCCCTCACGGGGGTGTTCGCACACACGGCCCCTCGTGGGCAGCGCCGCGGCCGACCTCGGGCTCCTGCACACCCCACCTCGCACTGAGGATTCACACCCCTTCCCCTCCATTTAGGAGCAGACAAACCACTTTTATTTCTCTCCTTTTTCCTTTGTAATCCTGCTGTAACTCTGTACTGTAATCCAAGAATCCTGTTGACATTCCACATGCTATTAACCAACAACTCTGATCACCGAGTGAGCACACAACACTCAACACCCAAACCCATCCTTTCACAGTGTCAAATTTAACTGGTTTTTTTTCTTGTACATTCCTTTTAACTTCCCAACACACAACATAAAAGCAACCAAAAAAAAGAGAAATAAGTGGACAAGAATTAATGAAGGATTCTTAACATATATCATTAAAGATTTATTACTGAAATTCCCTCGTTAAAGAAAACCAAGAGAGAGGCGGAGGGACCATGAGGGAAAGATGATTAATTACTCTGAAATGCTGGCTTCACCTGAGACTTTTCCTATTTATTATTGAGCTGAAGTTGGAGGCCTGGATGCTGGCTAGAAAGAATTACTATACATTGAAGGGGCCAGGCTCTGTGTGTCCTGAATAATTAATTTCTGAGCAGGCTAAACTTCCTGAGGTATGGTTCACTTCCCCACTTGTTCGGACCACTCCTATCACAGATGATACTGATAAAGTGATAAATTTGTAATAGATACTGTAGTTGATTTATGTTGCCCACATCCCCAACGTTTAGTATAAATGGTTTATGTAAAGTTTGGTCCTTCGGATTCTGCCTGCACCATCTCCAACCCCTGTGCAAATCATCTATTCCCAGCTAAAAGGGCAAAGTTATAAAGATGGGATCAATGGCCTCGCAGGCACCACCTCCCCTTCCCAAACCCCTCATTCCAACCCAGCCCAGGCCCTGCAGCACAATCTGTCTTCAGCTACGAGAAAAAAAGTTACACCAAGTGTACAGAAACGGCAGCATGATAAAGCACTGATGAAGAAACAAACAGTAACTCCAATTCCACTCAGCAAACAATGCCCAGAATCAGCTGCAAAAGTGAACAGCAAAACGACTGAGCAAGGTGTCAGGAAAAGTTGGGGATGCTCCATCACAGGAGATACACGAGGGGAAACAACCAGCGGTCAGAGGTGGTATGAAAAGCACTCTGTAAATGCACCAGCATTGCTGCTGTGGTGGCAGGGAGGGAGAGGTGACCTTAGGAGGTTCACCTCAAACCTTCCCAGTTTAAGGCAGGGTTGAGAGAAGGTACAGCTCGTGTGGAGAGGGAGTGCTGGGTGAAAAGGAACAAAGAACAGTGACAAGCTGTGGTACAGCAGCTGCTTCCACAAAACAGCACATATTCCAAAGGAATACAGTGTTCAAGGAATAACTGGATGTGGCACTCAGTGCTCAGGTCTAGCTGACAAGGCGGCGATCAAAGGCTGGACTTGATCTTGGAGGGATTTTCCAACCAAAATGAGTCAGGGACTGTGTAATCGAGGAGATGCTCCTCTAGTCTGAACTCGAGGGCTTTCAGGAACATGGAGTCCTGGAGACATACCCATTATGGTGCCCCCTTACCCAGGGCCAGGAGGGTTTCCTTAGAGGCTTTCTGATCCTCCCTCAGTTTGCCCCTGCCACCAGAGCCCAAGGTGGTACCGACACAAACCAGTCTCCCATGGCTACCCCAGGGTGGGGAGTCATCACACGGCAGCACGACTCAGCATCAGCCAATATTAGCTTTGGTCTATGGAAACTCTGACTGTTTAAATTTGGCAAGTTTGCCTCTGCCCAGATTTGTCACTTATTTGTCCAGAGCAAAAGCAATCCAGAGGAGCCAATCAGCAGAATAAATAATGGGAAAATGGTAATTTCTATAAAACCAAACTTCTAAGTAACCATTGTTTAGCAAACCCCAAATCCAGGGGCTGCTCGGTGCCTTGTTGAGTCTCCCAATGCTCCTAAAGCCAGAGTGAGCTCAGGACGTGCTCAGTGCACTTCAGGATTTGGACCACTATGTTCAAAACAACATTTTCCTGCTTTCTCTGAACCTCCCATCCATTTTCCCCTCATCACTATTCTGATATGAGAACCCTTGTGTTGTTACTCGCTTCTCAGCTGTCGCAAAGGAGCTGAGTGCCCATGGAATTTATTTGGAGGAAGAGGACTGGGAAATAGCCAGTTCCTGATAAACTACACTGGTAGAAAAACCCACTGGCTTCAGATTGATGTGACCTACAGCATGGAGTCCTCAAGTATTTCATAGCATAAATAACTAAAGACAAATAAAGACCTGGAGAGGTCTGGATTTGAAAAGAATGAAGAGTGACTTCCCAGCATGGGCATTTATCATCTGTAGAGAACAATATTGAACAGTTTGGGAGAGATGGGGTCCCAGGACAATGGTTTTATACTCAGGAACAGCTGATTTTTGCGTTTGTTTGGATTTAGGGTTTTTTTGGGTTTAAGGCCCTCCCACTCATATGTGCATGTATTCCCCCAAACAGTGACAATAAAATCCTGCACTTGATCAGAGAATTAGAATATCCTGAGCTGAAAGGGACCCCCAAGGATCATCAGTCCAGCCCCTGGCCCTGCACAGGCACCCCAACAATCCCCCCTGTCCCTGTCCTGTTGTCCAAACCCTCCTGGAGCTCTGTCAGCCTTGGGGCCGTGCCCACTGCCCTGGGGAGCCTGGGCAGTGCCCACCACCCTCTGGGGGAAGGACCTTTCCCTGAGATCCAACGTAAACCTCTCCTGACACAGCTCCAGCCTTTCCCTCGGGTCCTGTCCCTGCTCCCACAGAGCAGGTTGGAGCTGCCCCTCAGAGGAAGCTGCAGATGACAATGATGATCCTGAACACTCCAAAGAGAAAGAGAAGGATAAAGCAAAGCAAAGTCTCTGCATCTCAACCTTTCTGACCTTACAATCAATGCCATTCTCCCCACATACAGAGACCCTTCAAGCCCAAGATAAAAGCACCTCCAAGCTTAACCTTCTCCAGACCAGACATGTTGAGCTTTGTTGACCTGAGCACTACTGCACACTAAGAATATACCCATTCTGAGTTTCCATTCTCTGAAACCCAGGATACAGGTGTATCATCGATGGCAAGGGAACCCCAAGCTTCCATGGGAGGCCCTGGCTCACCCACCACAGACAGCTCTGCATCCCTGTATTTCACAGCAGCACTGCGGCTCCAAAGCCAAAGGAAACAATGACCCCACACTTGCTACCAGAGCTGACCCCTTGGTGACACTTCGGGGTTTTCCAAATATTTAAGCAAAGTGTTATTTTATAACAACTGAAGCCAAGTTAATCTGGCATCCTTCTTCATAGATGAGAAGGCTCCTGGAGATCTCCTTCCTGCAGGCAACAGTGAAATGGTAATTGTGACATTCACCAAGAACAGATGTTCACCAACACCCTGCCCTGGAGAGGTCACTGCTGCTCCAGGGCTGGTTTTGAGAGCACTTGTTCCTTGCATGATGCCAGTTATCACCTGGTGCATCCTGACAGAAGGCAGTCACCCCTCAGCATCTTTGGGAGAAGCCTCCAAGAGCCAACTGATGGAACATGCTGAGTTCTCTTTGCAACTCCTCCCATGGCACCTCTCAAAAATAAGATGTTTAAATCCTTTAAGCTACTTCTGGCAAGAAAAACTGAAAGAATCATCCATCCTCTAATCCACTGTTGTCACCTGCTGTATTACAGTGACAATGGAGAGATACTTTAATTTTTATTAAGGGCAGTCAGCCCAGCTTTTCCCAAAACACCTGCTGAAGTGCCTTCCCTTTAACTTAACACTGAACCCTCTAAAAACCCCCCACTCTTAGAAGCCACACTGCTGAGGGCATTTAGCGTGCAAAGACATTTTGAATAAGCATGTCCTACATCATGTTAAGCCAAACAGTGATGCCATTTGGTTTATAATTTCTTCTTTTTGTGTAATTTAGGAAAATTCTATTTTCACTCCTTAGTAGCAAATGCTGAATTTCTTTCTTCAGATGCGAACAGACAATGTTTCCGTTGGCACTCACAGGATCCTCCCCCAGAGTGCACACAGTGTACGTTCAATTTTATTTTTATCAGTGCTGAGCTCCAGCCAGGGAGTGGTAACAAAGCCCACATACTGGAGAGGTTTGTTTGGGACTGGCTCAGGAGCATTGTGTGAAAACCAGAGTGGTAATGAGGCACTCTGGCAGTTCTAGTATGTTCTGTCCTGTGTCACTCTCTGACAACTATTACTGTTAAACCAACTCACAGAATCCCAGTTTGGGTTGGAAGGAACCTTGAAGCCCATCTCATTCCACTCCCTGCCGTGGGCACAGGCACCTTCCACTAGACCAGTTTGTTCAAATTCCTGATTTCTCCTGGTTATCCCATGTACCTGCCATAGGACAACTAGCCATGTAATGGTAAACACAAGCTTTGCAGCAATTGCCCGAAACACATGTTGGCTCCTCCTGTAGCAACAGAGCTGTAACACCTGAGCCTACAAACTTCTAGCTTGAAGGAACAGGTTGGTCCCTGCAGCAGACACAGAGCCCTCCTCACCTTTTCCCAGTTCACAGCCTTCCCTGATTAGGCACAGACAGTCAGGGCCAGAGGTCAGGTTTAACGGGAGGCAGCCATGCACGGGGCTCGGTGACTGTCCTAATGAACCTTCTCAAGGGGGCAAAGTCCTCCTCAGAACCACCTACCAGGCTCTTTGGAAAGGAAAAACATATTAATAGAAATATATGAATGAGACAAGTAGGCCCCCAACATGGTCACAATTCCAGACCCCTTTGTAGCGCAGCCACATAAAACAAGGAGGGTTTGGGGGTTTTATGTTTCTTCTAAAAAGCTGAGGGAATAAAGGCAAAATAAATACTTGCAAATTAATCTGTTGCTTGTATGTTGTTCCTTTACTGATACCAGTGAGCTCCACTTATTTAACTAGAATAGTGAACTGAACTCACAGGCAGTCCATTGGTTTGGACCATTCCCAAAATCTGATCACCCAGCACCAAGATGGGGATATTACTGTGTAACCACAATAACAACACTCATGGTCGCCCAAAGCACTGATATTCTTGAAGCTATTTTAAAAGAAGTGATATTCTTACCCCAGCCCTGTACTGGGTAACAGCAGGCACACAGTAAAGCAAAGCAGGAAACCAAATCATTTCCCATTCAAAGTTTCCTCATCGTGTACACACAAACCTTACCCAAACCTCACCAAAGCTAAGGCTGATGAGGGATCACACAATTATTCGTGTACACTAAATATATACAATTACATGCAACTAAGTTAACAGGACTACCATACCTATAATTTCAAGTAAGTGCTTAATTGCATGGTCAGTTTTATTACAAGCACTAAGCAGGAACCCAGCAGCTGTTGGGCATACAGAAAGGGCTGGATCCCACTTCAGGCAGATGAATCAGCTGGAGTGACTCAAAATTGTTCCAGACTTCTCTGAGAGAGAACTTGGCAAGTTCTCCTCCCCACACACAATCAGAGTAAGTTCAGAGGAAACATCCACTTTGATTTGTGAGTCACAAGTCGCTACAATGCCCGCAGACCTGAACTATTCCTTGCTCTCTGGATCACAGGAAACTGAGGTAGAATTTGCTGAAATCTCCCAGACTTTTTAGGATATGCAGCATTCACGTCTTTGTTCCTGGCCTGCTTCAGCAGGACGAGTTGTGACTCAGTCCCACCAGCCCCATCCCACCCACAGACAGCAGCACAGCAACAGCACACCAGGCTGTCCCTACAGCCCCTACAATACACAGAGAATCTGAATTCTGCTGTGCCCTGGGTCACCCGTGCTGCTGGAGTGAGGCATAAGCAGGAGGGAAGGACCATTTACACCTAAATATGCACAGGAGATAACCACACATGCCACATTTCAGCTCTTTAAGATCTGCCCTAAGATGTGGGTACTTCCAGCCCTTGCCATGTAGGAGCTTTCATGAGAAGGAAAGCCTTGAGCTTGGCCTTCTCACAGGTAAATTGATTCCAACACATTCAAAATCAGACTTGACACATCCAGTTTATTAAATAATCCAGCAGCATCCAGTCATGCTAAACAATTTCTAGCTTCCTCCACTTAGCACCAGCTCAGACTACATGAACTAAACCTCCCTATTCTTGAACTTCCATAATGGTTTGGGTTGAAAATACCTTAAAGCCCATCCTGTCCCACCCCCTGCCATGGGCAGGGACACCTCCCACCAGCCCAGGTTTCTCCAAGCCCTGTCCGACCTGGCCCTGGACACTCCCAGGGATCCAGGGGCAGCCACAGCTTCTCTGCCCAACCTGGGCCAGGGCCTGCCCACCCTCACAGCCAAGAATTTTACCCAATATCCAACCTAAATCTGTACTTTGTCAGTTTAAAGCCATTCTGCCTTTTCTAGTATGAATTGTTGCAAATGAAATACAAGTTATAAACAAACAAACAGCACAAGCAAAAGGCAGGAAGTCCATAAAAGTCTTTTTTTAAAGCAGAAATCCCAATACCCTGCAAATGTCTGTCTGATGGAGTCTGCTGCCAACTTACAGCACAGAAGCTGAAACTTGTATGGAAACCAAGATCCCAAAATACAAAAATAAACTGCAATATCCACCGAATCCAGAGACAGACAAAACTTGGAATTCCGGCTGTGTGCTTTATAATTACATAGTTTCCCACTCCTTTTGTATCAGCCTTCAACTTGTCACTACACTGCGAGCGCCGTGTCAGTGGCAGGAAAAGCACCGTGTTAAGATGTAACTAAACATTGTCACTGTCAGTTTATGGAAGCGGCACTAAAATGTCACTGTGAGCACCTGTCACGGCACTGCTGTGGCTGTGCCAGCTGGGGACACGGCGATGGTACCCCGGCCACGGCACCCTGGCTGAACCTCCCTGGGCACAACTTGAGGCCATTTCCTCTTGTCCTTTCACTTGGGACTCGGCAGAAGAGCCTGACCCCTCCGTGGGTACAACCTCCTCTCAGGGAGTCAGAGAGTGAGAAGGTCCCCCAGGTGGGGGTCGGGCTCTGCTCTCAGGGAACAGGGACAGGAGAAGAGGGAACGGGCTCAGGATGGGACATCAGGAGGAATTTGTGCCTGGAAAGGGTGGTCAGGCCTTGGCAGGGGCTGCCCAGGGAGGGTTGGAGTGCC
>JAWWMO010000178.1:690154-705279 GCA_035047845.1 Dendrocincla fuliginosa
GCTGAGCCCCCCCAGCTCCCTCAGCCCCTCCTGCTGCTCCAGCCCCTTCCCAGCTCCGTTCCCTTCCCTGCACACTCTCCAGCCCCTCAATGTCTCTTGCCTTGAGGGGCCCAGAACAGGACACAGCACTCAAGGGGCCTCAGCAGTGCCAGCACAGAGATTTTAACATCTATTGGTCTTCCAAAACTTTTATATCCTTAAAAATATCTGATTATTACCGGTAACTTCCAGAGATCAGAGCAATTAATTTTTGTCAAATGTGACTGAAGATTAATAGACACAATCAGAAATAATTTGGTCAAGATTTATCAAACACACGAAAAGCAAAATTTGTTGTTAAGCGAAGCAAACACAATAAAAGAGCAAGTTCCATGAATGAACAGCAACAAGACACAATTCATTAACCAAATGCCCAGGAATATTTCACACCTGAGAAATCTACTGACATACTCAGAATATCCAAGAAAAGGATAAACAGAGATTAACTGTAATAATTTCTGTCTGCTTTACAACTGCATTTCCTGCCACAGTGTAGCAGAAGCAGAAGTTAAAAGATCCCAAGTTCTTTTTTTGTCACGTTTTATTAAATATAACAATCAGGTTGGAGTTTGGGTGTACCTCCCAATGGACAGACATCACTACTTTATCCATGTCAAACTATTACACCTTCTGGACAAGTGCTTTCCAACTCAAACTGCAAAACACTCCTGGAGTCAGGTTTTGCCTCTGTTTCTGGGGTACATCTACAGGTCAAAGAACCTGAAGAACTTTAGGGCTCTCTGCTAGGTTTTACAGTGGGGTTTTTTCCATTTTAGTTTCAAAAGCACAAACAAGGTCTCTGAACACAGAATTGAGGTTGTTTGTGTCTCACTGGCTGATTGTACTGAAAATGACAACTGAGGGAAAACAATACAGGACAAACTTTCCTCACGAAGTTTTTACATGGTCTTTTGGATAAAAATATGATATTCTGGAGGAACATATTTAATACTGCTATTAACAGCAATAATATTAATATTTAATAGCACAGGAGCTGATACAGGCACAGCACCCATGTGTTCTCATCTCTGTACCTGCACATCTATTCTCATTAAACTTGTAAAGGGATTTATTTTCACTGAAAACTCTCAAATTTGACTGAGCTTGCTGGCTGATTTCAGAGCTGCTGTGTGAGAAGGATGACAAAAAATGGGCACTGGTTCCTGCAGCCCCTGGACAGAGCTTTTCACATGTGGGACCAACTGCACGAGGGACTGGGCAATGCCTGCTCATCCACTGGGCAGCAACCCGTGTCCCACCCACCCGCATCCTCTGCACAGGCCAGTTGGGACTGAGATGAGCTTTAAGGCCCCTTCCAACCCAAACCAGTCTGGGATTCTCTAAGTCAGGTAAAAAACATTTGCTTAAACTCAATTTTCCCTCAAACTTTATGGCTTTTATGGGAAGTTAACATCAATCCTAGGGTTCCTAGTAGCCTCTTAAACCAGTTACCAGTTAATTCCCCCAGGGTGGGGCAATGGGAGCATGGATCTGCCATTATGGACCTTCGAGTCCATTGTACCCTCTGAGAACAGAAGTTGTGTAACCAGCATTCAGAGCACTCCTCTACCTTCAAGCCAACCTGATTAAGTTTATTATAAGGAATAATCCTGCAATTGAGCCCTTACCTCTGGTGGCTGCATCCAGAGCACAGCCACAGCCTGTTGCTCCTCCTCCTATGACAATGACATCAAACTCGCTGACGGTTTGCAGGGCCAAAATCTGCTGCTCTCTCGTGGGGAGATGGTTCTTTACTGGAACATCTTCTGCAGCCTGAACCTGCACCAAGGCACCCTGCAAAGATGAAACACAGCCCATGACAAAGGGAAATAAAGGGGAAATTAAGATTAAGAAAAAACAAAGTTTGGCAATCCCTAGCATGACCACTGGCTTTTCCCAAACACCTTGCTGGTGGTTCCCATGGGATCACACCCACTCCAGCAGCCCCAGCCCTCCTGGGGCATGGCCTCACCTGAGAGCTGCATTAAGCTCTCACCCAGCTGTGCCCAGGCTCAGCCACCCCCTGCAAACGCAGGGAACAAAGGTCTCCTCATTAGAAGCTGTTTAAAGCCAGCTCAGCCCTCAAACAGAGCCACGCTCCAAGCACACACAGACGGCACAGGGAAGCAGAGAGGTGAATCCTGATGAGCCTCCCCATTAGTCTCCCTTTGCTCTCCCATGTTTACACACCAACATGTGGCTGCTGGCAAAGATCACCGGCTGAGGGACAAAATTTGGGCACTTCAAGGAAATTCAGCTTCCATGTTATTCATCTGGCCATGGAATTCTTCCCATTTCCACATATCACTGCCTCTTGCCCTACTCTCTCCCCACAGCCCTGGTCTCTCTAACAGTGCTAAAAACTTTTATACCCCACAAACTATAGCAGAAACATATCACAGAATCCCAGACTGGTTTGGGCTGGAAGGGATCTAAAAGCCCATCCAGTGCCACCCCCTGCAACGAGAAGGGACACCTTCCACTAGCCCAGGTTGCTCCAAGCCCTGCCCAGCCTGGACTGGGACACTTCCAGGGATGGGGCAGTCACAGCTTCTCTCACAACATAATTTTGCATCTCAGAGGGGTCCAACCTTCAGGGATGAGGAGCCCACAACCTCTATAAGGCATCAGAACGTGTTTCTCAAGGGAGTGACGGACACAAGGATGGTGACAGTGCAAGGATCCAGCTGTTCCTGTCTACACTCCTTCCCCACTGGCTCTAAGACATCCCTCTGCCCCAGGCTCCACAAAACTTTGCTGTGAGCCTCCCAAAAAGGGACAAGACTTCAAAGACTGTCCCATTGAACACCCCAACGTGGTGGCAGCACCCTGGGCTGCAGTGCCAGGGTCACGGGCTGGCTCTCAACATGTTCCTGCTGCTTCCCCTTGCTGAGCAGCTGCTGCAGCACTGCTGGAACATCCCAGCCAGTGCAGACAGGCAGCTGCTGCCAACTTCCCAGCGTCCCTAAACACCACCCTGTGACAAGCAGGAAATTGGGAACACTAAAAGCACCCGAGGCTCAGTCTGGCACGTGTTTTGGCTGGCCAAGCTCAGCCACATGTGCTCAACTTCCGTAAGCTTTAGCAAAGGGAAAATCACCACCTCCAAATTAGCTTTGCACTGTGTTTCCAGACAGTTTTCCTGGCATACAACTTAACTTCAGGAAAATAGGAGAACAACAGAAAAGCCAAACTCAAGAGTACAAGAAGTACTGTGGTCAGTTGGGTTTGACTGTATGTTTTGGTTTGGGTTTAAACACATTATCTACAACAAATGGCTCAAAGCAAAACCTGTGCAGAGTCGGCAGCACCCAGCCCCTGGTATAGCCAGAGTCTGGAGATTAGCCCTGGAATATAAGCAGAGTGATTAGCACCAGGAATTGATATAGATATGATGCATCTTGCTGTCAATTAAATGGGGGAGTGAAGAAAAGCTGCACACAGGGATTCCATCTGCAGTAACGTGATTAGTTTGGCAGTGAACAAGTGTGTTTACTGAAATAAGCAATTGCTGTTTATATCTACAATTTCTCAGGCAAGAGTTCCCTGAATGGTTTTGATTACGCTCTTAGTGAGAGGAATTTAGTTTGGCAGTTTGAATTTAATCATCAAGTTACAAAGTGATCTAGTAATCCATAAGCCAGCGCTCTTGTTAATTTGCTACTGTAAATCTCCAGGTAGGTTTGTAGAGTCAAATTCATCATCCTCATTCACTTAAACAAAAAAATAAAGTAATCAAAACTCCCCAAAGCAGACCCCAATGCATTATCATATTATCATGCTATTGGATTCACCTTGCTGAGCCATTCTCACTGATCTGCACAGCCAAGGTTAGGGGTGCTACCTGTGCCACTCTCCTCCCAGCACACCCAGCAAGGACACCTTCAACTTCTCCATCAGAAATTGCCAATGCTCCTCCCTTTCAGTGGGCAAACCACTCACCAGTGCTCAACCTAAAATCCAAATGACTTCCTCGCTGTTCTTAAGGGCCAGAACTTCACCACCCCTTAGCTTCTCCCTTGGAACTACCTGGGACAGCCAAGTTTCACATGAAAACCGTGGAAAACAGACAGGCAGATCACTCAGCCAGGGTCTGTATTCTGGCGCCCCCAGTTCCAAGATCCACAGTACCATCAGTCCCTGAGTGAAGCTGTACAAACATGGGTGAAAACACTGAGCATTGTATTACTGTCTTATCATGTGATGGATTCTGTCCTTGAAAAAAACCCAACACATTTCCTACAGCTTATAGCCAATTAGTACATCTTGGGGCAACCTCCCTCTCTCACAAAGGATCCAAGCTCTCTGCCCCAGGAGCTCTGACTGGCAGGTGTTATGAAGGAGGGGACCCTGGGGCTGGGGGACATGCCCCCAGCTCAGATGACCCCCCTGTGCCAGTGCCCCAGTTTGTCCCATCCGCTGTCCCATAGGAGGTGTTTAAGGCCACAGCTCTAAGGGAAATGGGGAAGTGGGTACAACATGACACAAGGCCCCATGTGCTCAACAGATCCTTGTGATCACACAAATGCTGGGAATGTTGAGATCCCTTGCTGACTGATCTTGCACAACAGGTTTAGAAACCAGGGGGACAAGTGGTTCTGTCATTCTGACACCATGATAACATTCAGTAAAACCCTGGGGTTCAGTTGGTCTCTGGAAGTTCGTAACAGCCATCCATTCCCAAAAAATGGGCATTCTTTGAGTTCTGGAGTACTAAACATGCAACAAGTGAGCTCTCCAGGTGACTTTTCCTTTACAACTCCTCTTATTTAACAGTCCTAAAATTTGCAGCTGGCATTTCTGGCAGTAATGAAGTCACACTGTAAAACCCTGGGATAAAGACTCCGGAGAGAGTTCAAAACAGCACTATCAGCTCAGAGCAAGGCAGGAAGCCTGATGGGGAGCTCACTTGAGACGCTGGGGTTTATTTTCTGCAACAGTATCTGAAGCTATAAGGATCCTGGCTTATCCACTTCCCAGCTAGGCTCCCCAGAAATGACTCATCTCATTCCCAGCTGCTCCTCCTCCTCCCCACAGAAACGGCCAGAAGAGAGATTTAAAAGCCATGTGGATGTGGCATTTGGGGACATGGGTCAGTGGTGGCCTTGGCAGCTCTGGGGGATGGTGGAACTCGATGGTCTGAGAGGGCTTTTCCAACCTACACGAGTCTGTGGTTCTGTGATGGAGAAGGGAGTTATGGAGCACAGCCACTCTGACCCTGCTGTGGGAGCAGATATCCCAGTGACACCTATTTGCTACCACAGCAAGGTCCAACACACAAACTGACACAGGAATCTACTGCACCTTTCTGCTACCACTACCTGATTGTAACAGCAGGTCTCCAACACCTTCCGGACTCTGTGATGCAGTTACCTTGGGGACAGCCCTGAAGTGACCCTGGGCTCACCAGTGCTGTGCCCACCAGGGGCAACAGGAGCTGTCCCACAGACTTCCTTGGCACAGATCCTGCCCCCGAACTGTTTCCAGCCTCGTGGACTGGACATGAGGTGCCATCATGGCTGTTTTGAAGCAGACACAGCACTGGTGGTTTCACTTCCACCTTCTAAGCTTGAAAACACTGTCCAGACTCAGTGCTTATACTTCCATCAGGACTTTCCATTCCTGCAACTGAGTAAAACCCCCAGGAGCACCAAAGGTCACTTTTTAAATACCAAAAATGACTTACAAGCACCACACTCCCCCACGAGTCACATACCCACGCTTCTGAAGCAGCCTCCAATTCCATCCCCAGAACAGCAGTGCCTGCCAAACCAAGCCAAAAGGCTCTTGGCACTCCTCCCCAAACAAAACTATTCCTCCGAGCCTGACATATGCTCCAACAGATTTTAAGTTTCATATTTTATCAGAAATCATAATTAATACTTACGTGTTTGTTTCTATACTGAGAAAATTGAGAGAGGCCAAAAACTGTTGCTATGGCACCTCCTCCAATGAGAGCAGTTCCTTTCACTGCCTTCCGAAATGCCATTTTTTACTGAAAGAAAAGAAGATAGAAATTAATCGGCAGATTTACCATGTCAGGATCTAGGCTACACGGAATAGACCATTTGCAGAAACTAATGACAATGTTGTGACAAGTTGAAATTTAGAGTAGCAATGTCTTAATTAGCAATTTTCATTGCAATATTAATAATTTCTAAACAAAGTCTAGACAGAAGCAAGCCAGAGTGCTCTGGTGCTTGCTGTGAAAGCTGAACGACCAAAGAGTATTTAGATGTGAGGAGATTTGTACACACCCTTCCAGTGACACTCCTGTCTGTGACAAGTACGTCCAACACCAGGGCCAAAGGCAGACCAAGAACACCCTGTCCTCGGCCACAGGACCACCAAATCCTTATCCCAGCACCACAGCAGATCTGCTCCACAACATCACCTTTAGCTCCCCTCCCATCCCACCAACTACTGCTATGATCCCATTGACCTAGGAGCACTCCATCCTGCTTTCCAGCTGGGAATTGTACACCAGCACAGCCCATCCTACCCCGGAATGATGGCTGGTCAGAGCGCAGGCCAC
Organism: Dendrocincla fuliginosa; assembly: GCA_035047845.1. Taxonomy (NCBI): domain Eukaryota; kingdom Metazoa; phylum Chordata; class Aves; order Passeriformes; family Dendrocolaptidae; genus Dendrocincla; species Dendrocincla fuliginosa. Next base: position 696,729 of record JAWWMO010000178.1, read on the forward strand.
TCAGCGAGACGCAGCAGCACAGACAAGGACAAGATTAAGTGGCTGGAAAGCAGTACAGCACTTTATCATCCAGCTCCAGAGGGTTTAAAACCAGCCCTATGTGGGTCAGGCAAATTCTTAATAGACCCAGTGTTCGGATCCTGAATGAAAAATTTGCATGGGACTGACCTGAATCTTAAGCAGGCACAACCTACTCCGCCTTCCCCTGCCCGTGGGGTTCATGCCATACTGGAAACAACACACATCCCATGGGAGGGACTCCCATCAGCGCTCCAGGCCCTCTGCAGATGGACACACCTCTGTCCAGGGCACAGACTGCCCCAGCAGTCCCCAGGTAACAGATTTAGCACCACTAAAGCCTAAAGCAGACATGGGCAATGTGTGCAGCCCTGTGCCAACACCGGAACACCAGTGGATTTACAACACAGCGGGAGCAGCTCCGGGCCAGGAGCAGGGGGCCAGGACAGCTCCCCAGCCTGGGGCTGGGCTGGGGGGGCCCTGCAGCCTCCCCTGAGTGTGTCAGGACACAAACACACAACCAGGGCACTTCACTAGGCTGCTCCTGTATAACTGCACGTGCTGCACACAGACACGTGTTCCCAGGCTGGATTGTCCCAAAGGAGGGGATCTTTCCCTGGGAGGGTGGGCAGGCCCTGGCCCAGGTTGGGCAGAGAAGCTGTCGCTGCCCCTGGACCCCTGGGAGTGTCCAAGGGCAGGTTGGACGGGGCTTGGAGAACCTGGGACAGTGGAAGGTGTCCCTGCTCAACCCAAACCTTAACCTCATTCCCATAAGCACAGCCAACACTCATCCCTGCTTCTGTCCCCTCGCTTAGACCTCTCCTGACACTTCGAAAACCAGGGACATACTTGGCAGTTACACCTTTACCTTTTCATGGAACTATAGCAGCACAAAGTACACAAATCACTGACTAAAAGCCTCAGGGATCATTGTCTACACCAGCTTGCTTTAAAAATGCATTTTCCCAGACAGCTCTGAATGTAATTTTTTTTTGTTTTCAAGCAAGAAAGTAATTATCTTAGGACTGTAAGTTCTACTGGACCTTTTTCAACAGGCATTTTATCAATACTTCTAAAAAACCACCAAAAAACTACCCCCCTAAGTTTTTAAAACTAAAGAAATATTGTAGCTATTTGACCTTTATGCCTTTAGTTTTATATTAAAAAAATATTGCTGCACCCATCCAAATCTACAGTTTCTCACACTGTCAATAACACTAGAAACGTCACCGCATATATACAAAAAAAATCAGAAACAAAAATCCCCCAAATTGCTGTAGTAGGTTTCTAAGTTGTTTGTAGGCCAATTCTGCACAACCTTATGAAATCAACCAGGAGAAAATCAATGTCACACAACACCAGTGCTGAGCCACAGATACCTTCTGCTACATGCCAGCACCCAAGGAGCTCCACTGTCAATTTTGGCCATTAATTGTCCCTATGTGTATAAATAAAGGACAGCCAGCCTTCAGAATTTAAGCAACTGTTTACAGCAACTCAGGGAACACCCACAGCAAGCACAGGACACAACCATGGTGGGCACGAAGGTGCAGGCACATGGGAAAAGGTGTCAGGATCACTCCCAGCAGGAGCTGACCCTGCTCTCTCTGTGGATATACCTGTCCTTCTATGCTGAAGTGACTTTAGATGTGCCACAGGGAACAGTTTTGCCACTTTGATCATGCAGGTAACATTTATAACACACAAAAGGGGCTGGGTGGCAGCTGTGCAGGAAGGATCTCTGGCCTCACTCTCCTCAGAGCTGAGAGCCCCATTACAGGCAATTCTCCAGAGAAAGGAACTCTCCCAGGAGCCCAGCTGCTCAAATTGCCACATTAATCTTACACACCATCCCTAAATGCAACTTATGCAGGGACAGAAAGGAAAACAGGGCTTAGCATAAGTCACTCCAGTGCACAGACAGACCAGGCATTCCACCACACAGATGGTTCTTTTACACCTGGAACAGCTCAGCTGCACCCCAGGAACCCACAAAGCCCCCACTTGGGAGACCTGAGCAGATGTGTCTGGATGAGCTCAGGGCATTAGCAGGGGCTGCAGAGCCCAGACAATCCGCTGGCACCAACTTACCAGGCTGGCCTGGCCTCTGCCCCCAGCTCCTCCACTGCTTCCCACAGAAAGGAACAGCACTGCAGGTGGGAAATGGTACACAACAAGGCTCCTCTGAGCAGGAGCACGGATCCAACACTCCCTCAGTGGCCACAAAGACAGAGGGAAATTAGAGGCTGCAAACACACGCCTGGGTTTTCCTCAGGTGCTGTCCCAGATGGCTGGGAAAGGCTGCAGTCGGCTCCGAGCAGGAGACACCAGGGCACAGATGAAAGGGGAAGGAATGCAGCCCACGTCATTCCCAGGAAGGCTCTGCACAGGGAAGGGCCTACGCTTACAAACCCTTCCTCTTCTGGGAGCAGGTACTGGAACCTGTCACTTTTTCAAGCTGAAATCAATAGCTTGTGATGCAAAAGGAATGTTATTTTAACAACAATTACAATAGCAACCAGCATGAGAAGCACTACAGTCAGAAATAAGTCATCTTTCCATCACACCAATATTCTGAGTCACCTTCCAAAGCAGCTCAAGCAGTGTTCAGAGTGTTTTAGTGCTGTCAGTGCCATCTGACACTGTAAATCTGCATGTTAAGCCTGACCCTTGGTTTTGATAGAGGCTGTAAATAGCACTTCTGGACCCATACCCTCACTTGGATGGTGGGCTGAGGCCCCTGACAGGGTCTAGAACAAGCTGTGGCAGGAGCAGGAGCCCCTGACTGGCACGGGAGGAGCCAGGGGCATGTCACAAGGAGTGGGTATTGCACAGAGTGATCTGTCCAAGGAGTTCAGTAACCCCGGGGAACAGTTCCCAGGGAACCAGCTGACCACTGGTAAAGATTCACAGGGACATTAGCTCAAACTGCTACTAAAGGAGCCTGATAAGAATAGCCTTTAAATTTAAAAGGAAACAAAGGTGCAGGGAGAGTTAGGCTATGTGAAACAGAAACTGCACAAAAGATTTGTCACCACAAGTTCCTTCTTTCAGTTTGCAAAAGTTAATATAAATCACCTCACAGTAGGAACTGCTCCCTCCTCAGTGCATTTCTTAACCAGCAGCTGTGTCACACTCCCTTGGACTACAGCAGCATGCAGCAGTCACTTCCAGAGGAGTCTCCCACTCCAGACCCAGGCTGGTGACCAGCTCCCTGCCCCAGCAAGGTCCCAGGTGACCTCACCAGCAACCAGACCCTGGGCCTCCTGTGTCACAGGCAAGGGCTCTGCTTCATCCCTTAATACACTTTTTACAGTGCTCCACTTTCAGTCCCATGGCTCAAACCCAAAAGCCTACAAACCACCACTTTTTAAAGGAGGGATTTCGACACCTGTCATCAGCAGAGGCTTCTGAACAGAGCACCCCATGTGACAAACCTTGGCCACGCACAGCCCTCATGAGGCTGGGATCATGGGGGAGACCTGCTTTCCTCACTTCCCATAATTCCTGGCCCAGGCAGCTGTCAGACTGTTGGCTGGCTGTCATTTGGAGTTGTGTAACCCACTCCCACCCCAGGCAACAGGTGACTGTAAGGGAAGCACTTCTGTACTCAAGTACTTTCTAATTACGAAGATACAGGGCTGGATCTGAGCAGTGCACGGCCAAAGCTGGGGGAAAGAACGAGAGGAATGAGGGCAGGGTGGGGAATTCAGCCACAGACCCACAAGTCAGACCAAAGCAAGATGACAGTTTAGCAGGAGTGAAGGCACAGATGGATCCAGGCAGCAGAGCTCCGGCGCAGGAGCGTGTGCCGCCATCAGACACAGAACCTGGTAAATTAAGAGAAGAAACCCAATCTGTTATGCTGTACATCCATGTGCTTCACAAGGCCATTACCATGGAATCCGGGTGCTTCGCATTCCACTTCCAACGAACTCATCTAATAAAGTGAGTCACTCAATGCAAGACTTAAAAATAGAAAACTTATAATCATCTCCACTACAGTTTGCATAACTTGCCATTGGTGCTGTGTTGTCTAATTCCGTCTTTTCCCTTCCTTCCCAAAGCTCCTCAGGTACGTTTGGGAAGATGAAAGGCCCACACGGATGTCCCTCCAGGCTGAGCAGAAAGTCCTGCACCGGCCCTGCTTCTCCAAACAGCTGCAGTCTCACCTCTCGTTAATGCAGCTCTCCTCCCTCTTGCAGGACAACTTCACAGGTGGCCACAGTGACAGAGCAGCAGCACAGCCACAGCCAGGTTCTGACTGTGGGTTACTTCAGCCTTCAAAGCTGTACCCTTCTGTTACTGGCAGTTTGCAGGGTGTGTCAAGGCAGGAAGCAGCCAAATAAGGAGAAAAGGGGATGTAACCACAAAATAACCCAATTAGCACCCCCTTAACCGGGTCATCCACCAGCTGCCTCTCATTTACTTTCGAGAAGCTGGGAGTGGTTAATGTTACACAGCATGTCAGGCCAAACTAACTGAAGTAGATTAAAAAGAACTGATTAAAGCTTAAACCAACCCAAACCGGAGATGCTTCCCCTCTGATCTCTGATAAAGGACAACACACCCAAAGAGGAGTTTCAGTGGGTCCCAAACACATCACGGCAGTGTCCACCCTTCAGGTCCTCTCCTAGAGCCCCCGATGGTTTTTCAAGTCCCCAACACAAGTTCGAGCACTGTAATTGAAGTCGTTATCCAAGAGCCACCTCCCAAATGAGAACAGCATCGTAACCTGCAATTCCCAGACAGTTCCCAGGGCCACTGGTCCCCTTCAGTCACAGACCACCCCAAAGACTCCTACCCAGAGAATTTAAAATCCCAAAGCCCCCCAGGCCACCCTGCACTGACAAGTGGAAGCCAAGCAGCACTTTACCATATGGGGAAAATCCTTCCCACGCTCCAGTACAGGCAACCAGCTTAGCTCTCATGCCCAAAAGTGGTTGTGGCACTTGTCAGGCACAAAAACAAAGGAGGAACAAAGCAGAAAACAGGTGTCCTATCCTCATACCTCCTCATGGTCCCACTGTTTCCAACCACTTCATCTGCCTTCTGTACTCAGACACCAAGATATTTCCACCCTTCACTAGATGACAGAACAACTGCTCTATGCTGCCATCCTACAAGGAACAAACTTTTTTGGCTCCTCTTTCCACTATTTGCTTTTTTAACCTAACCACTTCTTTTGCTCCAGTGTCATTAACCAGCAAGAAAAAAAAAAAAAGTTTTGCAAATGATGAGGGGGAAAGTCCAATGTGTAAAACCTTCTTGGGATTTCAATAGCAATAGTCTTGCCAGACAGAGCAGCATGTTCCTGGGAACAAGGCAATACTACACACAGGGATGGCTGTAATCCCAAGGACTGTACCTAAGGACTAACAGGAATGCAAAGAAACACCAACGTCAATGAGTATTTGGAGCTTTCCTACCATACAAACATCACAATATATTTATCAAGTTCTAGATGAAAGTATTTCAATTCCCTCCTGTCCTACTGGAAGGAGTGGGAAGCCTGGTCTCCAGCCCGAGCACTAATGTGTGTGGGATGATTTCCGTACCTTTGCGTTCTTGTGCAATCATTGTTTTAACTTAAACAGTTCAAATAGTCATTTTTGCTTTCCCTGTTGGTGAGGGTTAATATCACCCAGAAAACACACCACACACAATACAAACACTATAAGCCAATTACTGTAATTAGAAAGAAATGTTCTTGTAAGTGACAATTTATAGCTGTTTACCATTTTTTTTCTGGTATTCTTCATTCCCCTCATTTTTAATGGAGATATTTTAATAGACAGTCTACCAGTTCAGCTTGATCCTAATGCTGGTTTTCCTTCCCCTCCACAGCCAAACACTCAGGGAGAATGGATTAGAAAATAAGGTGTTTTGTTTATTACAAGACTGGACATAGACCTGCGCATACAAGCAGGAACCTACTCAAAAAATAGCTACAAATTGGGTGATTACTTAGGTGTGGCAAGGAAGTAGCCTAGTTTTATATCTTGGGATAAAGATTGAGACCTGATAGCACATGCAAATGTAACCCTGGAGGAGGGGCCTGCATTCCGAATCACTCTGAAATCAGAATCAACACTTGTTTTGAGAAACCCTTTGCCAAGCACATAAAACAGCCCAGCCCAAGACCTTGTACCCAGCCAGCAGGGAGCCAGCCCCGTGGGCTCCATCCACAGCACCCGGCTGGGCCCGGGGGTGAGCTCACCTGGAAACCCCTTGGACACAGAGCTACACATTTGCTTGGGAACTTGGCTCAGGGACAGTTATTTAGGGACAGGGAACGTTTCCAAAATCAATACTGTGATACTGTGGAAGAGGTTTGATTACAAACTGTCTGTTTGTTACGTAATAAAACCCGTTTCCTAAAGCAAAGCTTTTTGGCTGAAATGGGCTGCATCTACATCACCAAGAGCTAATTAGTGGAGCCCCAAAGCCCAGCAGCTGCTGCTGAAAATAGCCTCTGTGGTCTCTGTGCTCCACACTGTTTACTCCCAGTAGCTCCAGTCTGGACCACAAACACTCATGGAGCACCAGAAGTGCAGGAATCCTTCCTTCCTTATAGGGTGATCGTCCACTTCTGTCCCACTTGCTTCAGTTTTGTTTTTCTAGCCTCTAATTTTTGTTTCACAAAATCCCCAAATCACTGAGGTTGGAAAAGCCACCCCAGACCATCGAGTCCTCCCTGCACCCGATGCCCACCTTGTCACCCAGCCCAGAGCACGCACACCCACGATGATACAGCTACTTCCTGGAAAAACACAGGTTCAAACTACAACCGGAAGGCCAAGAACTTACAGGAGATTAGTTAATCTATACAACTAGACTATCAGAGCTCTGGGTTAGTCTGAGGGCAGCACAGGCCATAAAAAGGCAAAGGAACTCCCCAAGTTCCATTTGCCAGCATGTAATCAGGCATCAGGGTGCAAGGAAGCTGTTGCTTAACTGTGCTACTTGGAAACACCAAGCCCTGTTTTGAAACCAATAACGATAAGTGAAAGGAGAAAGTCACAACTGCAAACTGATGGCAGAAAAAGCACCTCTCTTTAAAATATTTCCTAAAGCTTGCAGAGACTTGTGTGGAGGCAAAGCAGGCAGCAGCAAGGAACACATAGGAGCTGTCCTTTGGGAAACTGCCCTGCATGAATGGCCTGTGAAGCAACCACATCCAGCCAGCTTTCTGTGTTCCCATCAGCGACAGTCACCAGGAAGAAATGGAGCTCTAGGGAAAACCCTGTATGATGCAGCAAGGCCTAGCTCACAAAATTATTAGTACTGTGCTCCTGTGCACACAAGTAATGAAACAAAATGAAGGGTGAATCCACATATACACAATCAAAGTAATGCTTTAAGTTACACACAGGGCGTGTGCATAATTTTACGTTGTAGATGTGCCTACTCAAAACTTTCATCCAACATCAGACTAAGTAAACTGCTAATGGTCTAACGTTAAAATTAATAACATCCTGGTTGTTGCTGTTATAGAAAAGGCAATACTGAACTTTGTTTTAGCTACTGACATGTAAAGATCCTTAAGTACCAGACCAAGTCTTTACCAGCTAATTGAAGTCACTGCTCATCACTGAAAATTCCTGAGGAACTGTCACTGTGAATAAGGGAGGAAAATAAAAGTGTAGAAAGGAGCAGGGAAGAGAAGAAAACACAACTACTGAGTGGAGCAGAGTCCCCAGCTCCAGCAGCAGGTGAAAGGAGCTGCTTCCAGCACACCTGTACTACCTGTTTACAGTGGGGGGCAGAGGAAATCTGGCTGGCTTAAACCCGAGCTCTCCACACACATATTTACATTTTTTCCCATAGTATCAGGCTACAAACGTTTACTGATTGCTTAGTAGAGATAAGAACTCAAAGAAGGTTAGGACTTGATGCGCTCTCACCCCGCAGCAGTTCCCATGAGTATACTCAGTGCTGGTAGGAAGTTACTTTCATTTTCCAAAGTTCAGTGTAACTACAGATATGCTATTTTTTTTTTGACCAGAATTCGTATTTTCCAGTGCTAGGAGATGCTGTTTCTACCAGCTCCATCCAAGAAAGAAAATATAGTTAAAGAGCTCTGCAACCCCTCCTTATTTGTTATATATAGATACCTATATAGGGTGCTGGAGCAGCTGTCCCTGGACAGGGAGACACAGGGTGGGATTGCTGCTCGTGGGACTCGCTCAGGGAGCACCCGGGACAGCTGCCAGGGGCTCTGCAACACTGCCACAACACTGCCACACACTCCTTTCCTTGGCCTTTTCTTTTCTTCTTCTTTTTTCCCATCCAAAAGCTTAAATAAAACAGTGGGAGGAGGCTGGGAGCACTTGGAGCGAAAGCTGCTGTGTAAGATCATGGAATCACAGAATGCTCTGGGCTGGAAGAGACCTGAAAGCCCATCTCATCCCACCCTCTGCCATGGGCAGGGACGCCTTCCACCAATCCAGGTGGCTCCAAACCCCATCCAACCTGGCCTTGGACACTTCCAGGGATCCAGGGGCAGCCACAGCTTCTCTGCCCAACCTGT
>JAWWMO010000178.1:731606-746958 GCA_035047845.1 Dendrocincla fuliginosa
CCCGGCCGCTCGGCCCCGCAGCCCGCCGTGCGGGGCGGTGCGGGAGCGGTGCGGGGCGGCGCGGGCCGAGTCTACCTGACGCTGTTTCGTTTGCAGCCATGCCCTGTGTTCAGGCTCAGTATGGGTCCTCGCCTCAAGGAGCCAGCCCGGCCTCCCAGAGCTACAGCTACCACTCGTCGGGAGAATACAGCTCCGATTTCCTAACTCCGGAGTTTGTCAAGTTTAGCATGGACCTCACCAACACTGAAATCACTGCCACCACTTCTCTCCCCAGCTTCAGTACCTTTATGGACAACTACAACACAAGCTACGACGTGAAGCCCCCGTGCTTGTACCAAATGCCCCTGTCCGGACAGCAGTCCTCCATTAAGGTGGAAGACATTCAGATGCACGGCTACCAGCAGCACGGCCACCTGCCCCCCCAGTCCGAGGAGATGATGTCCCACTCGGGCTCCGTCTACTACAAGCCCTCGTCGCCCCCGACCCCCTCCACGCCCGGCTTCCAGGTGCAGCACGGCCCCGTGTGGGACGACCCCGGCTCCCTGCACAACTTCCACCCCAACTACGTGGCCACCACGCACATGATCGAGCAGCGCAAAACGCCCGTGTCCCGCCTCTCCCTCTTCTCCTTCAAGCAGTCTCCCCCCGGCACCCCCGTCTCCAGCTGCCAGATGCGCTTCGACGGGCCCCTCCACGTGCCCATGAACCCCGAGCCGGCCGGGCCCCACCACGGCGTGGACGGGCAGGCCTTCGCCGTGCCCAACCCCATCCGCAAGCAGCCGTCCATGGCCTTCCCCGGGCTGCAGCTGGGCCACGCTCCGCAGCTGCTGGACAGCCAGGTGCCCTCGCCGCCCTCCCGGGGGTCCCCCTCCAACGAGGGGCTCTGCGCCGTCTGCGGGGACAACGCCGCCTGTCAGCACTACGGCGTGCGCACCTGCGAGGGCTGCAAGGGCTTCTTCAAGGTGAGCGGGCACGGGGCTGGGCAGGGGGCACGGCGGTGGGGAGGCAGGAGGGCAGGGCAGGGGGTGGGCAGGGGGCAGGAAGGCAGGACAGGGTGCTGGAGGATGGACAGGCGGGGTGCAGGCAGGGCATGGGCAGGGTGCAGGCAGGGTGTGGACAGCGCACAGGCAGGGTGCAGGCAGGGTGTCGGCAGCGGGGGACCCGCCGGGGCGAGGAGCCCGCAGATGGAAATCGGTTAGGACAGAGAACTGCGTCTGAGCTAACCATGTGGAACAGAATTCCCTGTGGTAAAATTAAGTGATCTCTTTATTTCACCATCCTGATTGAATAATCTTATCATTTTAAATAGAGAAGGTCTCCAAGGAATGTAAATAATATGAATGCCCACGGATTTGTATTTACCGAGCGTCTCCTTCCCTCCTCTTGGCATATAAAACGCGGCCAGGAGCTGCGAGGTTACCGGGGATGTTAACGCTGTCAATTTGCTCCTGTTAAATGCCCCGGAAAAAAAAAAAAAAAAAGGAACGAAAAGAAAGGGGGAGGGCGAAAAAAAAAAGATAGAAAAGGAATAAGGAAATAAAGGGGGGGGGGAAAGGGAATAGAAATTAAGGGATAAAAGGAAAAGGAAATAAAGGAAAAAAGGGGAAATAAAATAAATTTTCAAAGGTGAGAAGAAAAAAGGGGGAAAAAGGAAATAAAGGAAAAAATGGGAAAGGAAATAAAAAAGGGGGGAAAAGGGAAAGGAAATAAAGATAGAAAAGGAGGAAGAAAAGAAAGGTAAGAAGAGAAAAAATAGAAAAGAAAATAAAAAGGAAAATGGAAAAGAAAATAAAAAGGAAAAAGGGAGAAGAAAATAAAGGAGGAAAAATAAAACCGGGAAAACAAAATAAGGAGAAAAGGGAAGAAAATAAAGGCAAAAACGGAAGAGAAAATGCAGGGGGGAAAGGGAAAAGAAAATCAAGGGCAAAACAAGGGAAAAGAAGATACAGGCGGGAGCGGGGGAGGCGGCGGCGGCAGAGCGGGGCCCGCAGCCCTGTCCCGCCGCTCACGGCCCCCGTCCCGTCCCGTCCCGTCCCGTCCCGCAGCGCACGGTGCAGAAGAACGCCAAGTACGTGTGTCTGGCCAACAAGAACTGCCCCGTGGACAAGCGCCGCCGCAACCGCTGCCAGTACTGCCGCTTCCAGAAGTGCCTGGCCGTCGGCATGGTCAAGGAGGGTGAGTGTCCGTCCGTCCGTCCGCCCGCCCCGAGCGCTCCCCGCGGGGCCGGCCGCGCTGACCCCGCTCTCTCTTGCAGTGGTGCGCACAGACAGCCTAAAAGGCCGGCGGGGCCGCTTGCCGTCCAAACCGAAGAGCCCCCAGGAGCCCTCTCCCCCCTCTCCCCCGGTGAGTCTGATCAGTGCGCTGGTGAGAGCCCATGTCGACTCCAACCCGGCTATGACCAGCCTGGACTATTCCCGGGTAAGCGGCACCGAGCTCGCGGAGGGACCCCCGCCGCCGCCGCCGGGGAGGGGGGGCCGCCGGCCCCGCTGCCGCTGCGGGGGGACCCTGCCCGGACCCTGCCCGGACCCTGCCCGGACCCTGCCCGCACCGCCGGGGCTGCCGGGGCACCGCACCCGCAGCGCTGCCGGGCGGCCGGGGCTCGGCTCGGCCCCGTCGGTACCGGGGGTCTGCTCAGCCCCATCGGTGCCCGAGGGCTCGGCTTAGCCCCGAGGGCTCGGCTCGGGCCCATCGGTACCGGGGCTCTGCTCAGCCCCGAGGGCTCTGCCCAGCCCCATCGGTACCCGAGGGTTCAGCTCAGCCCCACTGGTACCGGGGCTCTGCTCAGCCCCGTCACTACCGGGGCTCTGCCCAGCCCCGAGGGCTCTGCTCGGCCGCGTCGGTGCCCGGGCTCTGCTCAGCCCCGAGGGTTCAGCTCAGCCCCGTCGGTGCCCGGGCTCTGCTCAGCCCCGTCGGTACCGGGGCTCTGCTCAGCCCCCCGGCCCCGGCGCCGCCCCGGGATCGGGCCCCCCGCGCACGGAGAGCGGCGGCCTCGGAGCCCCGTTCCTAATCGAATTAATTGCCCCGGAACATCTAATTTCCTCACCGGTCAGAGAGAGGTTTAATTGTTATCCCAGCCCGCTCCCTGGCCAGGGACGGGGTGGGCAATTTCACGGGTTATAGACTTTAGAGAACCTCATTAAGGGCTTTTTAAAATGAATTTCCAGTTCCAGGCTAACCCCGACTACCAGCTGAGCGGTGATGACACCCAGCACATCCAGCAGTTCTATGATCTCCTGACCGGCTCCATGGAGATCATCCGAGGGTGGGCAGAGAAAATCCCGGGCTTCACCGACCTCCCCAAAACGGACCAGGACCTGCTCTTCGAGTCTGCCTTCCTGGAGCTGTTCGTGCTGCGGCTGGCGTACAGGTGAGCGGCGGGCAGGGAATCAGACCCCTTCAAGGTCCACTGATCTGCATTTTATTAACTCCTCGGTAATTAGGTGCCTCTTAAATCCTACATTTATTGCTCCTCAAGTAATTAGTTGTTTAGCTTTTCTCCCCCCATCTTCTCCTTTCTTATTTTTTTAATTTCTTTACTCTTTTTTTCTTTTTCACCTCCTTCCCTGTTTTATCTTTCTCTCCCTTCTTTCCTTTTGCTCATTGTCTTTTTCTCCTTTCCTCTTTTTTTTTAATCCTTTGTCTTTTTTTTTTCTCATTCTCTTTCTTTTCCTCCTATTTCTCTTTCTGTCTAATTTTCCTGCCTCTCTCATTCATCCATCAGTTCATTTTGGGGTTGTCCCCTTCCTTCCAGGTCCAACCCCGTGGAGGGGAAGCTGATCTTCTGCAACGGGGTGGTCCTGCACCGGTTGCAGTGTGTCCGTGGCTTTGGGGAGTGGATCGATTCCATTGTGGAATTTTCCTCCAACTTGCAAAACATGAACATCGACATTTCTGCCTTCTCCTGCATCGCTGCCCTGGCCATGGTGACAGGTCAGTGTCTCCCCTTCCCGCCCGGCCCCAGCTCCTGTTCCCCTTGCCCGCCTGGCTCGGTGTCAGACCCGTAACATCCCGCACCCTTCTCTTTGCAGAGAGGCACGGGCTTAAGGAACCCAAGAGGGTGGAAGAGCTTCAGAACAAGATTGTAAATTGCCTCAAAGACCATGTGACTTTCAATAACGGGGGGCTGAATCGCCCCAACTATTTGTCCAAACTCTTGGGGAAGCTCCCCGAACTCCGCACGCTTTGCACGCAGGGGCTGCAGCGCATTTTCTACCTGAAACTGGAAGATTTGGTGCCACCGCCAGCAATAATCGACAAACTTTTTCTGGACACTTTACCTTTTTAAGACTCTTCCTGTGCGCTTCCACTGACCCGAGGAGAAGCTCCACCTGTCTGAAGGGGAGCTGGTCTGGGCCCAGGGCAGCACCCCTGGGTGCCAGCTCCCACCCCACCCAGTGTTGCAAACTCCTGCAGGCAGAACGTGATGGGCATTTTGGCTCTGGGGCATCATGGATGCAGCTCATGGACTACACAAACACCATGGTATAAACTTTTTATTATCGGCTTCTAAATGAATTTATTATTAAGGACTTCTGATTCGAAAGATCTGGCAACGCCGGGTGCGCAGCTCAGACTCCCACGGTGACAAACCGAGTGTTGAGGTGACCCACAAGTCTCACCCTCCTAAAGACTAAAGTTTTCTGCTGTAAAAGAAAGCTGTAATATACCCAAACCCCAAATGTTGCGTGGGTGGTGTGGCATTAATGAAGGCGAAGGCTTGTAAATTTATCAGATGCAGTTTGGCTTTTTAAAAAATTATTCTGTGCCTATTTATGAAGAAATACAGAAAACAATTAAAAAAAAATTTAAAAATAAAAGCTAAACGTGTTTGGAAAAAAAAATAAATTAAAAAGAGGGGAGAATAAAGAAAAGAGAACCCAATCTGTCCGTACCAGGGAAGCATGACGACTCCAGGGTGACAATGTTATAGGCACTTGCTATTTCAGTAATGTCTATATTCTATAAATAGTATTTCAGACACTATGTAGTCTGGTAGCTTTTATAAAGACTGGTAGTTATCTAAGCTTCAAACATTTTCTCAGTTGTAAAATAGGTGGGCACAAGTGTCACCCCCCCAGATCCCCCCCCAAAGGGACACATAGTGTTTGTAAACACCGCCCGACACCCCTTGTTTGTAAGTGTTGTATGTACTGTTGATGTTGATTAAAGAAGAAGTTTATATCTTGATTATTTTGTTGTCTAAAGCTAAACAGATCTTGCATGCAGCAGCTTTTGACTGTTTCCAGAGTGCTTATACTATACATAACTCCCTGGAAATTACTGAGCACTTTGAATTTTTGGTTTGTTTTGTTCCGTTTTTTTTTTAATGTCTAAAAATTGTCGGTTAATATATTATTTTATGTTCGAGTAATATTTTTAATATTGCCATATTCTGTAGTATTTTTCTTTGTATATCCCGGTTTGGCACACGGAAAAGTCGCTGCCTTTTTTTAATATGGTGTAAGACAGTTAGAGACGCGGATTATAATTATTATTATTATTATTATTTTTTCTCCCGAGAACTCTTTCTTTGAGAAAGACAATTTTAATGTTTACAACAATAAAACATATAAACGAATCGAATTTCGTCTCCTTTCTGCCGAAGTGCGAAGCTGCCCCGCAGCCCCCGCCGCACCCAGGGGACAAAAGCCTCTGCCCGTGCGGCGATGCCGGAGCGGCGATGGACGGGGCCGCTCCCGTTCGGTGCCGCGGGAGGAAGAGGAGGAAAGCCCGACGCTCGGAGGTTGGTCCTTTCCCAGGTTTTTCCGCGCTCGGTCCCCACCGCATCCCGCGACACCCATCCCATATCCCTCCCTCCGTCCTCCCGCGCCGGCGTTTGGTCAGCCACGTCCCTTCATCGCAGGGCTGGTTCCTCCGGAAAACACCTCTGATTTAAGGGATTTAATTCCCAAACATGCCCCGGCGGCTGCGGAGGGGCTCGTGGGGGCAGGACGGGCAGCGCGGGATGCGGGGTACCGGGGGAACTGGCTGACCCCCGAAGCCTCGGGGGTCCCGGTCAGCTTTGGGGTGGCGCGGGGGCTTCTGCAGCCCCGACGGGACCGACCCCGAGCCCAGAGCCCCGCGGGGTCCCGGCGCTCGGACCGGAGCACCGGGATGCGCTCGCCGGGTCCCACGCGTGGAGAGCGAGGAGGAGGAATCAAAACTCCGGTGTTTCGTCCGGGCATGGACAGAACTTCAGCCCCCTGCCTCGGCGAGACACAGCGATGCCCGTGGGAGGGTGGGGGGATGCCAGTCCCGAAATCGGTTTTAATCCGCTCTCTGCCGCGCGTCCCGCGGTGCCCGAGCCCCCCAAAAACCCCCTCACGGATGCGGAGTTAAGGGCGGGGAGCATCCCGGTGCTGCATCCCCATTGCCGGGGCACGGGGGGCTGCGGGCCGGGCTCGGCGCCCCCGGTGCGGGCAGCCCCGAGCACCCGGTCTGCCGGGGGAAGCGGCTTGGCGGCTCCACGAGGTGAAACACTTAAAATAAAGGGTCGGAAGAAGAAGTCAAAGCCGGCCTCATCGCCGGCGGATGCGGGGGGCAGCGAGCGGGGCTGGGGCAGAGTTAGGCGCTGCCTAATTCATGCCGAGTGGGGTCTTGAGCTTGGGATTGCCACGGACGCGGGGCTGGAGCAGTTGTGACTTTAACCTAGATAATATATATGGAATATAAGTGTTCCCTAAATACGTGTAAGTAGATACAGAAGTGTAAACGTCTATGCTATAGAAGGGGTTTAAAATGTAAATCCCTCCCCGTTTATGGAAAGGATTTAACTACTCGACCCCCCAAATATCCCCTCACCTGCTCCCAATTCTCCCCACAAAACAGCTGCATCCGCCACTTTCCTCAGCGCCTATTGCAGTAACTTTTCTAACAAGTTTAACCCTCCACACCTGGGGAGAGGATGATTTATCCTTCCCAGGCAGCCATTTCACATTTCCCTCGGCTTGTCCCCCCAAGCCCTCCCCTCTCCCCGCAGGTTTCCCCCGTTCCTCAGTGCCCGGCGGGTGATGGGGCAGAGGAGCCCCCACGGAGGGACCCTGCCCCCCTGGGCACGGGCATCGAGGTGGGCTTGGACAGGGAGAACGGGAGGGAACGCTGCCAGGGGCTCGGGGTGGGGGTCTTGTTTTAAGGGCAGGCTGAGAGGGGAGGGCTGCTGAGGGTTCTGTGGTCCCTGGGTCTGCTGCTTCCCCTGCTCTGCAGGCTCTGGGAAGGAAGCAAAGCAAGAAAGTAGGAAGAAGCACCGAGCACTGTAGAGAGACATTGAGAAAAATGTTTGGAGTGGGAGGTCAAGGCAGAATACGGAGCTGAAGGAATGACTTTTAACTGGTGGTATCAATGGGAGGATTTATTAAAAGATTTCACTTCTCTAGGCTTGCAATATTCCAGATCAATAGCTATCTTAATAATTTTAGCTCTGTGCTGCTGCTGCTGGAATTTGTTACTGCTTGTTCTTCTGGGCTTGTGTGAGGAGCAGCCAGACCTGTCCTGGTTTGTTCCCTCGAGATTTCAGGTTTTGTACTTTGTTATCAGCCCACTGGGCTGATTTGAAACCAAATTTTTTTTTTTTTTTACTGATACAATTGCACTATTTTCTACATCCTTACTCCTCTGATGCACTGATGTGTCAGAATGGAGCCTGTTTGCTCTGTCTGGGAGTCACACTTGTGTTCCCAGTGAAGCCTGAGCCAGGGAGGGCCTCACTGTTGAGGCAGAGCAGGGCACCTTTCTCCTCCTGGTGCTGATGGATGAGGAGGTTACACCAAGCCACAATTTTCCCAAACATGCCGAGATTTCCAAACCTGGCAGATAAATTGGGGGTGAATCCAGGTCGGGTGTTTGCTCACACAGTCCGTCGTGTTCCGCTTGTGACATTTAATTTCAGCTTCATTTATCCGAGGGCCTGGGCAAAGCGATGCTGTCCTGAGTGTTTTGTGCTCTGAGTCCCATAAAACTGGGCTGATATAATTCCAATATAATTCTCAATCAGTGACTTAGGGACAAGAAGTGTCGAGCCATGTTCTGAATCCGCCTTTCTGAAGATAAATTACTGCAGGCACGAGACCTGTGTGGGAGCTTTATTAGTTTGGGATTGCAATCGGCAACACTTGCTTTTAGTCCTTTCCCTAATTATCCTCATTGCATATGTCACGGACACCGGGAGCAGCCAGGAGGAATATATGTCTGGGGTAGTCAGAGCTGGGAAAATTGTGTTTTATGTGATTTTACCCTCCTGACTTTCCTTCAGTGGGAGAAATCCCTGGACTGGCTGCATGCAAAAAGCACTTTGGATGCACCTGTAGCTGATTTTTCATGTATAAGTAAACCCAGCGCTGCATAATCTGCACTTGCTGAAACGTTAGCCCTAAGTAACCTTTGCAGCTGGGGACGGTGCAGAGGGAGATGTTGGTATTCATGAATGTTTTGACATATTTGACATTTTCTGTATGGTGTGCTTTCTCTGTTTTCCTGATTTCCTCCTGTCTTTGCTCCCCTGTTTCAGCAGTAAATAGTTGCCTTTGCTGGCATTGTGGTTTGGAGGCACCAGGATGGATCTGTAGAGAAGCTCAAGCTTTGTGCATTTTTATTTTTAATTTATATTATTTCAAAGTATGTGTCTAGCTAAATAATGGGATTATTGCATTTTAATGGGATTAGTCCGTTTCTGTGGAGTGCAAGGATGGCCAGGAGAGCTCGTTTTGACAAAGCAGGTGATTTGTGTTCTCCTTCCAAAGCAGCGTGGCCGGAATAGAAACCTGTGAGATCTGAAGGTGAGGGATGTCTGCATGACTGGAGCTTTCTGCAGATGCACTGTAAATGTACTTGGTTCCTTCCAGCACTAGCAAGGCAGCCCTGCTTGATCCAGAGAGGAGGTTTGGGATTGCTCAAGCTCCCACTGTAATGTTTGCTGCAGGATGAGGAAGGTGCCAGGCTGAGGGAGCGAGGAGAAATCTGGTTTTGGACAAGTGTAAACAGCACATCTTACTGACCAGGCCTTGTGTCTAGTCAGAGAACTTCTCATTTTTACCCAAATCTATGTAATTTTCTGTAAGAAACCAAATCTCATTTGTAAATTGGTGACCTTCGTTAAGACGAGAGAATTTTTAGGGTGTGATTTGGGTGTTCTGGTCCCTTCACTTTTTCCTCCTCAGCTCCCTGACTTACAATTGAGCTGCTTTCAAGAGGTGGGAGAGTTTAATTCAGATGAATGTTTCTATTTAGGAGAAAAGCTGTTTGAAGGAGTTTTGTGTGTGGGCACTCAGCTTTCCCCTGTAACCCCCTGGGAGGGGCTGAGGCTGGTCCTCTGCCCACAGCACTGGGGTCGCTGTGGTGGGTTTTTGGCAGGTGCTGGTTGTTGCTGTGTGTGCTGGGTTGATGCTCGGGATTGCAGGACTTCAGCTCTGGTGGTTGAGTCAGTGGCTTGAATAGGACAAATCTGCTCTCCAGCACTGACAAAAGCAGCTTTTAATGTTTGTTGGGTGGTCTGTTGAAGGCACAGGGGGTTTGCACATGTTAATGAACACTAAATAACATTACTTAGCTCATTTTTCTTGACTGATCTGGTTTTCTACAAAGAGACATTAGCCCCAAATTTTAATTATTCAATCATTTGAATGTTCCACGTGAATTGCACAGTAAACTGCAACAACCCAGTAAGAACTGCAGACAATAAAATGTAGCTGTAATGCAGGTATACAATAAACAGTCAGAAGTCTTTTCAGCGTGCTCCCAACCTCCAACCAAACCTGTGAACGAGGCTGGGTTCGCAGTCCCGGGGAAGTGCCTGTGTTTGGGCCCCGAGGGAGCTGCTCCAGTGGTCAGCTGGTCCTTGCTGTGCTGGTCCAGGGTGCAGTGCTGGGGATGCTCTGGGGGTTCAGTGGGGACAGGGCTGGGCCCGTGGCACTGGCTCGGCTCTCCGGAGCAGCTCAGGTACGAACCTCAAACCAAGACACCCTCCAGCTGCTTCACGAAGAAATAAAGGGAAGCGACAAGCTCTGGAGCTAAACTTAAAAGGCCAAGGATGCGGGGGCTCGGCTGCGGGAGGAGCGAGCGGCCGCCCTCAGCCCCTCTGGGAATGTTCTGACTCTGGGCAGGGAACGTCACCGTGAGCCAGGGATGGGCTCAGGTCACGGCGTGGGGAGCAGAACCTCTGCTAGCAGAGGATGGGTTTGCTGTTCAGACCAAAAGCACAGTCGCAATTTTCACTCGGTTGTCCTCGGTCTGGCTTGGCAGGCAGAGAACAGCAGCCAGTGATGGAGCGAGCGTGGCCCAGGGGGTGGGCAGGGCTGCTGCACCCCAGGGTTCCCTGGCACAGGGGCATGAGGGCCAGAGCCCAGCTGTGTGCCAGATGTGAGTCCCCGTGCCACACTGAGTCAGGGAGCACACGCAGTGGCTTCTCTGCAGGGAGAAGGTCCTGCAGGTGTTTGGTACCTCCAAGGCACTGACGTTGCTCCTGAAACACTGACGTGCCTAATCCTGTAGAGTTCCTTCTAAATCTTGTTCTCTTTAAGACTGTCCCAGCTTTGCACAGGCTGACATTTTTCTGTCCCAAATATTTCTTCTGTTTTCACTTCCACTCACTCCCTGCCAGTCTGCAGAGCAGCTGTAGCTGCCCCACCCCTGGAAGTGTTCAAGGCCAGGTTGGATGGGGGTTGGATGGGGCTTGGAGCCACCTTGGCTTGTGGGATGAGAGGGACTTAACCTTCCAAGCCAAGCCTTTCTGGGATTTTGTGATTCCATGGTTCTAAAAGCCCTTTCTGTAGCAGCTGTGCCATTATTGCATGGTTGGTAATTTTCTTTCAGAGCCATCTAAATAGTTGGGGATCCTTAGCTTTGGATCATGAAACAGGAAACATCCTCATGTTTTCAGAACATGATTCCCTAAGGCTGCCATCAAGCATTTTGAGAAATGAAGTGATTAGGTGCTATCATGTTTTTTCCTGTTTAATTGGGTATTTCCCTGGATGTGTCCAAAGAAAATGAACATGTTTCTTGAGTGATGTGGTTTCCAGTACCTGGCCATGAATTTCCCAACCTTAGCCATGTGAGTATGTGGCATCAATAAACTGCTCAAACTCAGGACTAGTCAGTGCAGCACTGTACCATTTTGTATATATATTTAGAAAACAAATGACTGAGAGTTCTGAAGAGTAGAATGCCTAAATAGTCTATTTATGATATTTATATCATGAATAATCTACTGTTTAACAGAGAGCACAAGAAAGGACAATAAAACACATTTGTGCCTATTACAAATTAATGTCAAGTCACATACTGATGTCTTTTGTCCTGAAAACCTCTGTAAAAATGATACTTAGTGCTAATTCCAGAAGATAGAGTTTATAGAACTGAAAGAACTGCTACTGTTATGTTTTTATTTCATGGCATTTCCTGACACAAACAAACACATTTCATGTGTTCACAACACTTCCATCATCTGTAAGTGAGCAGCAGGGCCATGGGGATAAATGCAAGTTTCCTAAAATACGTTTCTTTAGAGTTGTAGTTTTAGCAGATTTGCAAAACAAGTAGGAATTAATGGCATAAAGTTACCAGGAAGAAGTTGCTGATATTAGTGAGGTTGTGCTAAAATGAATTCCAAACATCTGCTCTCTGCCTTCGGTGACATCTTAGGGGAGGAAGCTCCAGGTTCAGTAAACCCGGGGCTGGAGAGAAACCATGAGCAATGTAATCCCAGAAATACCTGTGGGGCTGTGGAGACTTGGAGCAGGTTTGGTTCCTGTGGTGATCAGAGGATGTACAAGCCCCGAGAATGTTCCCAGGTGTCTGTGTTGGAGTGCATTTCCAGGGAGGAATCCTGTCCTTTTTATTTGTCCATCCCCAATCTTTCACAATTAAAGCCAATATTTAATGGGGATTAATACCACAATGAAATTTATTTAGAGAAACAGGAAAATAAAATAGGAGGGGTTGGCTCATTTGGTGCAGAAGAAGCCATGCTGTGGAATCCCTTGGTTTAGACTGACTTTCAGCTCAGAACACGGAAATGCAGATGGGAACATGCTGGATCTTCTGATGCAGTGTCTAACAAAGCCCTGCTCGAAAGAGGAATTAAAGAGGAGTGGGCTGGGAGCACTTTTCCAACCTTTAAGGAAGAAGGTTGTTTCCAACCTTGGCAGTTCTATGAAATTAAAGCTGGAATCGTGCTCTGAGGTGGAGGGGTGAGAGGGAGCAGCCTGGCAGAGCCCAGGGGGAGGCAATGCCGAGCAGCCCCGTCTGGGGGGCTGTGTTTTTGGAGAGTCAATATTAACATTTCTGTTGAGCTCCTACTCTCGCTCCTGGTCATGCAGGGTTGTTTCCTGCACTGCCCCTGCCTGCTTGTAGGAACTGCTGGCTCAGAAGTGCAGCAGGTGATGGCAGCGAGTGTGTCACCACCGTCAGTGGGTGACACTTCCCTGTTTAACCTGAGTGGGCTTTGCCAGGCGCTTTTTCATGGATTCTGTTTGGCCAACAGGCTCTTTGCATGGATATTCCTCAGGATCTGATTTGAATGAGAAAAAAAAATTCAGGTGTGGCCACTATTAGCTCATGGAGAACACTTGCTGCCAACTCCTAAACCCCTTGGAAAACTGATTTTTAAATGCAAGTGTTAATGTGGCTCTAAGCGTGTTGTGGCAGAAATGGATAATTGTACTCGCTGCCATTTGAAAAGACCTGTTTTCAAGCCCTGCTCGAGTCGCAAACAGAAGTGATCTTGAGAGTCCTCCTAATCCCTCCTGGATATCCCTCTGTTCCATAAATACTAACCCAACCTCTCTGCCACACGGTTTGGCACGGCGAGGCACAATTGGCAGCTCGTGCGGCGCGGCGGGCTGGGAGCGGGCGAGCAGATGTGTGGAGAGGCTGCTCCATGGTGCGGGGGCACAGCTGGGCGGGGGGCTGGCACGGCTCATGGACACTGGGCTTGGCTCCAGTCTGCAGCTCCTCCAGCCTGGCATCCTGGACGCAGTAGGATGAGGAAAGGTAAGGGATCAGCCCGTGCTCTTTCTTTGCAAATAGCGGCGAGAAGAGATGATGCTGCAGAACTGTCTTTAATGAGTGTGTTTTGCATAAACAGCCGTGTTAGAAGTAATGGGGGGAAAAAAGGAGCAGTTGGTCATGTGAAAAGTATTTCTTAATTAAGCTGGAGAAATGTTACAGAGAGCTGAAAGATGTGGGTTTTGTCAGGAGGGTGTTAGGAATGGCTCACTCCAGTGCTGAGGATGCTCTGCTGGTCCCAAACACCGACGTGCTCCTCTAACCACTTCTCCGAGCACGGGGTGACATCCTGCCAGGATGAGGCTGAGGGGATTGGCTCCGTGGTGCGCTCATTCCCTTACCTGTGGTATTTAATGTCTGCACACCTGCCAAAGCACAGTGCCCGAGCACCAGGAGCACTGAGGCCTCAGCACGGGCGCTCAGGTGTGTGCTGCTCAGTGGGTAGGGCTGGAACCCCACATGGGTCCTGGGTGTCTGGTCAGTTTTAAGTGGGTACCAAGTCCCTGCCGTTCCCAGGAGGGTGGCAGGACCATGCTGGTGGTGCCTGAGGTGTGGTGCTGGGGTGGCAGTGCTGCCAGGGAGGGGCAGAGGCTCGGGAGCAATCACACCTCCATGTCTGCAGCCCTTCTGCCTGGCCCTGGCTTTGGCAGCTCCTGTGACACTGGGGACAGCAGCACCTGACCTGCTCGAGGAGCCAGGCTGAGCTCAGGCTGAATTTCTGCTGCTCCCTTTGCTGGGCTCGGTGCAGTTTGCATTCCCTGCGCGTGGATTAAAGTGTGTGACTTCATTTGCTAACTCCTCTTTCCCTCTGAGGTGTTTGCAGAGCCGATGACCTTTGCAGGAATGTGTCTTAGCCAGAGCTGCTGGAGGATGGCTGCGTTTCCCAGCCCCTTCCCAGACAGCCTCGCTCGGATGATTTCTGCCTTTTCTGGGCTTTTTGGGTTCTTTTGTTTTATCTTTCCCCAAGTAAAGCTCATTGGAAGCCAAGACGTGTCTCTTTTTTTTCAGAACTAGCTCTGGAAGGGCAAATTGAATTGGGTAGAGGCAGCAGATAAAGAAAATATCTCAAATAACCCTCCAGTCCCATCCATTCTACAGGGACAAACCTGCACTTGCTATGCTGCCAAAACAAGGTATTTTCCCCATTAAGATGGGGAGAAAAAGTGCCTTTTCTGTGACTAAGGGAGGTTTTTTCCCTGATTTTAATCAAGCAAGTTAAGAGTTGGATAAAGGGAAAGCTTTCCTTTCAGTTGTCTGCCCATGTTTTAATTTTAGTTTTCCCTGCCATGGCAGGAGTTAGTCTCACGTGTCAGAGGCTGTTTCCACAATTATGGTTTGCCTAATGGTCCTTTTGTTATAATTCATAGGCTAATAGAAGTCAGAGATGGAAAAGACCTGTTAGATTAGGGAGTCAATGCCCTGCAAATGCAGGATATAATCTCTGAGATAGAGGATGTATTGGTTATTATTAAACAGATTTTACACTTGATCTTCGCTAAATTATGATTTGGAGTCATTCAGTCCCTTGAATGGTGCAATAACAATGGCTTCATTTCAGGGTTTGGGAGAGCATATCTGTATTGAAGTTTACCATTTGGCATTTCTCTGTCTTGCTTCTAGATGAGTCTGATTTCCGAAGGGAAGACTAGAGATTCCCATCAGACAGTAAAATAAAATCCATCCAATATCTCTAAAAAAGCTCCTACGTTTTCCTGGTTTAAAGCAGTGCAAAATATCAACTTTTTAGGGTAAAGAAAGATGAAGGAGAAAATCCTCATCAACATAAGCATCAGCAGTAAGTGTTTACTAAACCCAGCTGGTTTGGCTTTGGTGTTTTGCTGAGCTCTGAATGCCTCTGGATTTGGGCACACGTGAATGCAAAATATTAAGGGAAATGAAATGAATGTAAAATATTTTTAAAACCCCCAAACAACGAAACAGAAAACAAAACAAAAAACCCCAACCAAAACCAAACCAGAAAACAAACAAACAAAAAAAAATGCACCAAGGCTAAGCCTACACAGCCCTAGCTCGATGATTTCATGTTGAGATGTTCAGTTTGATGTGAAAGCACCTGCCCTGCCCAAGCACAGGGAGCAGGAAGGGCACGTGTGGGGCACTGGAGCCCCTTAGGCAGGCACTGGCTGGTTGTTTTGTTACCTTGTGTTCCCAGGATTTGCATCTTAGGAGATGGGGATGTTTCTGTTCTAATTCTTGGTCATTGACTCCCAGAATGGTTTGGGTTGGAAGGGACCTCAAAGCCCATCCAGTGCCACCCCCTGCCATGGCAGGGACACCTCCCACCAGCCCAGGGTGCTCCAACCTGGCCTTGGACACTCCCAGGGATCCAGGG
>JAWWMO010000178.1:780657-790973 GCA_035047845.1 Dendrocincla fuliginosa
TCCCAGGGATCCAGGGGCAGCCACAGCTTCTCTGCCCACCCTGTGCCAGGGCCTGCCCACCCTCACAGGGAAGAATTTCTTCCCAATATCCCATCTAAATGTAGATAACTGAGGGCAGTGGCACTCCCAGAGTGCTGGTAAATCCCACCCCTCCTGCTCAGAGTGTCCCTGGGGCTTCAGCACGTGTGTACCAACAGGTCATCAGAGCTCCTTGCCTTGTCCAGGGTTTCCTTCATTTGCCATCCTTCCAGGTGCAGAATTGTATTTTTTGAGATTGGTTACTGTATTGAATATTGAGATTGTTCAATTACGGTAGAAAAAATAAGGCTTCTAAAATTAATCCTGCTTTGCCTTTTATCTTGTGAGCTGAACAGTTTGAATCCCTAGAAAATGAATACAAACAAGGAATAAAATGCAAGACAGGTGATGATTTTTTTATATATATTTTTAACTTTATTTCACGTGTTGGCTTCTGCCTCAGGTGCAGGTGGTGGGATGATTACTGTTGTCATGCTCAATCAGGTTTTTTAAGGATGCCTGCTATGCATTCCCACTGCAACTCTCCCTCCTCCAGCACAGCTACACCTGGGCCAACAACACATGGGCATTTCTTTCTGTGGTCTTGGCACAGTTATGTAAATTAAAATAGTTGTTACTTTGCTGTATTTAAATAATACAGTTCTGACAGTTCTGTGAGGAGAAATGAGGTCTGAGGTACAGCTGGGATATTTACTTTCAGTGAATCACAGAATCATTAGGGTTGGAAAAGACCTTTAACATCATCAAATCCAACTGAGCTCATCAAGTCCAACCAGAATCCAACCAAGACTTGATGTTCAACTGAATTTTTTCTGAAAATACTGTTGCTGAAAATGCTGAAAATACTGTTGTGACATGTCTGAAATAATATCTGACATCAGGCAGGGTCTGTACAGTTGGTTTGACTGAAAAGGGAGACATTTTGGAAAAAGAAGACAAATTTTTTTAATTTGACATTTTCTTTCATGGTTTTCCAAATAGAAAAATTGCCTTTTCTTTTTTTTTTTTTCTCATTTAGCACTGATCAAAATAAATTGAGAAAAATAAAAGAACTAAATCATAGAATCCCAGAATCCCAGAATGGTTTGGGTAGGAGTGGACCTTGATAGGGCCAATGGCCAGGGTGGCATCCTTGGAATATCATAACAAATGTTGCATTCATTTGTGATGGGTCCAAATTTTGCTCTGAAATCTGTCTCTTGTCCAAAATCTGGTCACTCTGGTGATGAAGGGCTGAAGCTGTTGCTTTGTTCTTGTGCCCCCTCGTGCTGAGGAAAACAGTTGGTTGAACCCTGGGAATACTGGAGTGTTTGCTGTTCATGAATTATGAGACAAAGTCCGACCACAATGTGAACTGTAGTCTCACTAATTCAATCATGTAAAATCTCTTTCTCACCTAATGTGTTAATAACAGCCTGTGTTGACTCCACACAGATAATTTCATTTGGAGAGTAGTTTCTCTGAGGAGCTCGTGGGAAACTCTCAGCCAGATCTCTGGGAGTAGGTATTGTCATCCCACGTGAGGGCAACCAAGTTCTGGTCAGAAATAGACACTTTTCAGATAAAAATTACTGGTTTCTCAGAACGTGGTACTTGGTCTGTAACAGCAGGAGTAAGAACAACAGAATAAGTAAATATTGCTACCCCAGCAGAGGAAGTTTGAAAGGGTGCTGAGTCATTTATAGAGGATTAAAGAGCAGACACAAGAAATTGTGCTCACCATTTGTTACCCTATTCAGGACCCACTTTATTTCACTGAACTTCTGCTGGGAGTGGCTTGTCCATCTGTGCAGTGCCCTGCTGGTTTGAGGTGCAGGGTTAGGGTTAGGGTGGGAGCTGCTGGACCCACCCCGGCTGCTTTACCCTCTCCAGGGAAATGGGAGGCACCAGCTGCTGGATGGAGAGGCTGGCTCTTCCTAGAGTCATGGGCTCTCAGACTGGTTTGGGTGGGAAGAGACTTAAAGCCCATCTCGTTCCACCCCCTGCCGTGGGCAGGGACATCTTCCACTGTCCCAGGTGGCTCCAAGCCCTGTCCAACCTGGCCTGGGACACTTCCAGGGACAAGAAATCTCCCACTTGTCTGGCCAACCTGTTCCCTTGGTTGTGCACACCCCTTGTGGAATGGTTCCTGGTGATCTGTGTTTGTTATTTCCGTGCTTTTCCTAAAGACAGTCCTGGTAGGAACGTGCAGCCAAGTGCAAACTCCCTGGCATTAAGGAGCCCAAGCCCAAACCCAAGCCCCGTGTGCGGAGCAGCTTTGCTGAGCTGCCTCCTCACATGGAGCTCCAAACCCATGGTGTTAATTCCCTGCCAGACAGAATGAGTTTGACAGCAGAGAAGGCTCAGCCCAGGCTCGCTGCTCTGAGCTGGGGAGAGCAAACTGCTTGCAGAGCCCCCTCTCACCCCCGACTCCCCTGCCTGCTCCATCACGATGCTTTTTAATCCTGCCCCCTCAGTCAACACCTGACACAACTTTGGAGCCCTCGTCACTCACAGGGCGCTCAGTCATGCTTTGATAAGGTGTCTGTCATCGTGCTGGAACAGTCATGTGGTGACACACTGTATGGGCACGAACATGGGTTAGAGAGGAACAAAAAGGATTGGCCTTTAAAACGAGGCGAGAGCAGCATTTCCTCACAGCGAGAAGACGTATCATTTGAAATATTAGTGTGTCAATAGTGCTTATGGGAAACTGTGGTGGAGCAGGAGTTCCAAACTCAGCCTTCAGCAGGGCGGGAGGAGTGAGGAGCTCTGTCCAAGGAGCCCCTGGTGTGAGCACAGCTCCCCAGATGTTTGTGGTGGCTGTCCCTGTGTCCTGTGCATGCTCAGCTGAGTCCCAGCTCTGTTCCCTGGGCCTGGAAATACCCTGTCGTTTCAGAGGGACTGGGGGAATGGTTATATCAGGTGCAAAACCTCACATTTGGGGTTTTCTGCACGTATCCAGTCCCGAGCTTACCCAGTGCTTTATCAGGATCTGTGTCTGCATATGGATTGTAGATGTAAGCTTAAGTGAGTCCACTCGTTAAACCACAGGTTATCCACTTCTACCCCAAACAAACTGTCCAAACTGGGGGAGGTCACTGCTAATACAGTGAATAATTAAAAGTGCAGAATGCTGTAAGGGGGTTTGTGACCACTGGACATCACGCTGGAATTGCTCATTTCACCAATTTAGCAAAACCCCAAACATCTGGAGAGTTTTATTTATTTAGATTTGGATTCTATATTATTTAAAGATGCTTTATTAATGTGATTTTAAACTGACTAATTTAAACCTCTACAAAGAGGAGATCCAGGCCTCATAGTGATTTACTCTTTTTTTCATCTCCTGGCTCTGTATTCTGTTTGTGAGAAGCTCATATTTCAGCTCAAAGAGGAGAATTTTATTACTCTAATTATTGTTTGCTAAATTACAGATCTGTTTAAATGGTGACTAAATAGTTCTTGTACCACATCCAAGTTAAAATAGTTGGTAATACTCTATGTAAAAGGGATAATTTCAGCTGGATATAAGGGTGTATCAAGGCAGTTAATTTAGGAGTTTGCTTAATTTTCTAACTGCTTCTGTTGCCTTAATACATTTCTGCTGTAATGTGCTCTAAACATATTAAAATGCGTTATCAGTCGCTTAGCAAACCTCCCTAAAGATGTTTGTATTCATGAGGCAAGTGTAAGCAGAAGAAACACAGCTTTATTTCACTTACTCCACTGCTTTGTTCATTAAGCTAATTACTGTATTCTACATCCCTCTTTTTCATCTCACTTGTTTCTGGAGCTTGATCCTTTCCCAACCCTGAATCGACTGTTACTGAACAGTTGAAGCTGAACAGGAAGGAATTGCAGGTGTCAACTCACAGTTTACAAATATGACATCTCCTCTGGCATAGCTGGAAATATGAAATATTGATTTATGTGCAGTAAAAGGTCTTATAAAAATGATCACATACACATGAGAGATTAATGCGCTGGAGATCAATAGAAATTTCATTCTTGACGCTCGACTGTCACCTATGGTGAAATGCTAAAATACAGAAATCAATATTATCTATGAAATGTCAAATTTATTATAATTATGAGGATGAAAGCTGGCCAAGTGGCTCCCAGGAGAGAAGGAAGGATAGGTTACTGTGCTGAAGCATCCTTCATGTCCCTTGTTCACTTGCTGCCAATTTGAGAGCAATATTGGTGCAGGGGGTTTTCAGGCATTATGTATCACCGTGCAGGAACAAATTCCTCCTGGAATATTTAACTCTTGGATCTGACAATAACACAGGCGTCTCTGCAGTCAAACGGTTCGGGGGGCTGGGGGAATACAGGGCCTGGGGGGTGTCCATGTGCCAAAGGCAGAGACATTTCCCAGCGTGGGTGAGCCCAGCCTGCCGAGGGGGCTGAGCCCGGGGGGCTGCTCAGCACTGGGATGGTCTCCCTGAAATTCAGGGCATGGGCTCTTCTGTCCTCCACAGGCGTGTGCTGGGAGGAATTTATCTGGTACTGGAATGACATTGTACTCTTAGACATCAGCTCAGCTCTTAAAACATTGCCCACGCAGGGATTCCCTGAAGGGATTGGGAGGAGTTTGGGGCGGCCAACACACCTCGGGTATTGGGGTTACAGAGTCTCCCAAAAACTAACCCAAGGCTAAAATGCTATGAGCTCTCAAGAAAAGGGATCACAAGTTCCTCACAGTTTTTGTCTTGTTTTAGAGCTCTGGTTTAAGTGGGAATATGCAATTAGTAAAATATGCAATAATATAAAGTATAAACCATTTGTACATGAGGGCTCTGCACCAGCCAGGGATCCCTTCTGAGATTTGGGAATGCTGTTAAATCTCTGATGCCACGGCAAAGCTCCTGGGTTTGACCTCTTGCAGGTGAATTGTGCCTTTTCTGATAGCACTTATGTTGCCCTTTATTTCTGTTGCATAAGGTATTTGATTTCAATTATCCAGTGGAGAGAATTCCCTTTGCATTCCTTTTCTGCCCTGTCCCTCTTTGGTTCTGCTTTTACACCTGCCCAGCCAAAACATCCTCCTGAAGTGTCTGTGCTTCCCACTAGGGTTTTGTGTTCCATGAAATGCCCTTCTGCCTCTCAAGCACCACAGGTACCATCTCTAAGCCTTTTTGAACATTGCTCTGTATAATTTTACCTTCATTTTCAGGGCCTTTGCTTTACTTTTCTTCTTTCAGCAGCATCCTGTAGACAGGAAGGTGAGAATACACTCGCCATGCAACGGGACCTTGGCAGCTGCTGCCTTTGTCTTTGAAAGGAAAAATATCTTTTAGCTTATCAATATTTCTTTCCTAATCTGTTACACACAGTTCTGATTCTGTCTGCCTGGTTTATGGCTTGTTTTGGGGCAGCAAACTGGTATTGTCGTGGATCAGTAAAGGAATATACCTGCTGCTGCAAAAGTAGTGACAAATTTGGGATACAGCAGGATCTGAATTGCCCCTGCTCTTTGAATGGGCAAATAGCCTTAGAAATGTTGATTTATTATTGTTTTCTGGTTTTTTTTTACTAATCAGAGAAACGACACTGGTCCACATACCAATGCCAAAGAACATTGTGTATTGTCACACCCCTGGCCTGCAAGTGACACCTGCAGTGGTGCAGGCAGAGCTCCTTCCCAGTTAACGTGTCCTGCAGAGGGCAAGTCCTGCTTTTCCACTACTTTGACATGCTGCAAAGTAATTGCCAAGAGAATATTGCTTGGTCCTCCTGAGAAACCGGGTTAGAGCTGGAAAAAGCAGTTAATACCGTGTTGTTTTCAAGGTGTGATCATTCATGAAGAATTAGGTGGATCCCAGTTTTTTTTGCCAGGGCAGCACAGTGTGGGCCCAGTGTTGACATGTAGGTTTTCAGCTGACATAGAAATGTTTTTACCCCATTTTACAGAGGATAACATTGGTGCACAAGGAGATTTAATCCATTTTTTCCAACATATTCTGAGTTTAGATGTGCAACTTATTAAACCACAGAATTATTAAGGTTGGGAGAGACCTCCAGGGCCATCAGGTCCAACCCTTGACCAAACCCTCCAAGCCCACCAAACCACCCTGCAAAGCAGCACGTCTACTCATTTTTCAAACCCTTCAGGGATGGTGACTCCACCACTGCCCTGGGCAGCCTGGGCCAGTGCTTACTCACTCTTTGAGGGATGAAATTTTCCCTGATATCCAAGTTGGACCTCTCTTGGCACGACTTGAGGCCATTTCTTTTTGTCCTATCTCATGTCTTAGCACCATGAAACTCCAGTCTCTTCCCTCGCAGTCCTTCTGGCGAGGGATGGTCCAAAAAACACAGAGACTTCTCCTCCAAGGGTGTCTGTGCACTTCCACACCTGCAGTTCCTTCATGAGGAGATTCAGCTGCTGCTGTTGACAACTGAATGGACTAAGGAGATCATTCAGTGAGAAAAGAATTCTTTACCACCTTTAATTGTGAAATAATTTCTTATTCATACACATTCATTTCATAACACCTTCCTTTTCCAGGACCTTTGCATTTTAATGCATTTCCAGTTAAGCAAACACGCCGATGGAGTTTATTTCTGCTCATAATACACACCACCCTTTTTTATTTTTCTTTTCACTTGTGGGAAGAGGCAGAGGAGGAAGAAAAAGATATATATTTTTTATTACACTGTAGCATTTACACAGTTTTTCTAAATAGAGATTTGGGGAGATTTTTTCGCCTTTTTCCCAGCTTCTTAAGGTTTTTCTGTACCTCAAGTAGCCAAAGCAGTTCAAGTTAATACTTAATGCACCACACTTTAAGAGATAGGCATTTCTTGCAGTCAGGTCTCAATTAAGAGATAAAAGACAAAAAGTGCAAAGCACTTGATAAAGCTCAGAATACAAGGACCAGCATGGAAGTGCTTGAAGCTGTCCATAGCGATAACTGGATAGCCAGCTGGAATCTTCTTGAAATGAAGTGGGTGCTCTAACTTATCAAATTCCACATATGGGGAAATTATTGGTGCCCACAGGGGTGATTAACACCACCTCAGTGGGTCAGAAACAAGCTGGGATAAAGGTGAAAACTGTATCTGACTATCACCACCAAATAGAGCCATTTAGAGGGAGATAGCGGCGGGGTTTTCGCCTCTCTCTATATCTCCAGTGGTGCAGGTTGTCAGGGGAGTGGCACAGGGGAAGCTGCATATCCAGAGTGTGCTGTGTAATGTGCAAATTGCAGTGCACATTAAAATGTAATCTGTTTTAATAAGTCATATTAAGATTACATTTTAGGTAATTGTATGTTTATCTTATACAACAAATATTTGCCCTGCTGTATACAGACCCTGTCACTCTCTCTCTCTCTTTAAATTCCAAAAGAGAAAACAACATTAACTGATAGAGTGAAACAATCAGCTGGAGCTCAGGTGAGCAAACCTGGGAGGTGACATGGGGCTTGCAAGTCAGTGTGTCACCACCCAGGCCCCTGTGGTGGCACAGAGCCCTGGTCCCCATCCATCCCTTGGATAAAGCCATGGGCAAGCCGGCCCCAGTGGACCTTGGGACTGGGCTGGGCCACTGAGGTGGGTCAGGGATGTGGGGTCCAAGCCAGGAGTGATTGACAACACTGACAGTCACTGAGAGGACCCGTCATCCTGGGGTTTGCGGACTTGGTGGCCCTTCCAGGTGTGTTCTGGTGGTTCCCATGGTGAGGAGGGGCCCGTGTCCCCATCCCATGGGCAGTGCTGGGCTGCACATCTCTCACCAGCAGCCCCTGGGCACCATCCTGCTCCTCCCTGGGGTGCCCATGACACCCCTGCAAAATCCATGGAGTGACTTCACTCTCTGCCTTCAAATCCCTCCTTAAATATCACCTCTGCCATGATTCCTCCAAGACACTCGGCAGTGGGGAGGCAGCTCCTCTGCCAAAATCACTGCTGCTACACTCTCAGCACCTTCTTCTGGCTTCTCCCAGCTCCTCCCCTCCCGAGCTCCATCACTGGGGCTTGGGTTGATGGATTTTGGGGGCTTGGTGACCTTTGTTGTAGAGTTTATACAGCATCCAGCCCTCTCCCTGTCCCCACTGCTATAAAAAAGCATAAGGCAGAGGTCTTGCTGTCAGGCTTAGAGCCTGGGTTAGCTTGGTATCTGAGGCTTAATTGTGAAATTATTGGAGTGGAGGTTCAGGAATAGTAATATTTTAATAGTATAATAGTACTATAATAGTATAACAGATAATAGTAGTAAAATGCCAGTTTAAGGCATTTGTGGTTTCCTCATCGTGTCAGTCCTGGTTGTTTTGTGGTTCCTGTTTTTCACTGTCTTTTTGTTCCCTGAAAGCACAAAACTGTTGAGTTTTCTGTGAGCTGCATGAGTGAGGCAGGAGTTGATCAGGGCTGAAACCTGAGTGTTTCAGAGGTGCTCAGGACAACGCTGAGCCACAGCCCTGACCCAGGGAGTCCTGCAGAATACTGTTACTCCCATGGTTTAACTCATTAATGCGTATGAATTAACTATAGTTGCTTTGAACTTTTGCTCAGCAGAAGCTGAGGATTCAGATAAAACAATTCCTGGGTACTCTGGAATATTCAGCTGCTTATTTCTCCTTCCCAGACCGTCACAAGCACCGGGCTCCCCTCGAGCTGGGGCTGGGCTGGTACCTTGTGTTGTGCACACACTGCACGGGTTATTTATTCAGCCTCAGAGCCCATCTCCCTTATTTGCTTATTCCACAAGCAATTTTTGTTCATTTCTGATAGATTTTTTCCTACTTTCTCAAGTACATGGCAATTTCAAGGGCAGTATTTGCTCAGCTGACAGCAATGTAATCGATGACTGAAAATAAGGCTAAATATCAGCATTTCTGTTCTAAGAAAGTGTTTGGGAACAATCAGATGAACAATGGTGTTGGCAATAAAACTTTGAGTGAAATTGGGCTGGCATGGGCTGACCCTGGCTGCAATCTTTGTTCTTGCTGTTGGACTGAATGTCAATAGGTTAGTCCTGGTGACATCCCTCAGCCCGGAGAATTGAGGGCACCAAGCAGCTCCTTCCCTGGCCACAAACAAACTAACAACTTCAAATGCCTCTTAACCTTCATCTCCATGAGCTTCAAAGGATCAGCATGAGATGCATCTTCATCCCTCATAGCAGCAGAAATCCAAGGACAATGTGATCAGTGGGCTCAGGGGCTGTGCCTCCTCTTCTGCAAATGTCTCCTTTTATTTGCCTTCCCTTAAACAGGAAGGAGAGGGGAAAGCAGGGAGTATTTTGGTGTAGACCCTTATCTCCTGCAGGTATTTAGATCTGTGCTAAAATGGATCCAAATTAGTGATGTGAAAGATGGCTGGGGAGACTAAGATCTCACCTAGTGCATTTTTTTTGCATTTATTTTCTATATATTGCTTATAATCAAAAAGGGACCATTTTGGTGCCCAGTAAAATTTTCCTCTCTTTGTGTTTTTCTTCATTTCCCTTTGGTGTTTTCTCTTTTTGCTGTGAAAACTGCACACAAATAACCACACGTTAAAGCAGAGGCAGGTTTGAATAATTTAGCATTTCTGAGTCAGGCCGTTCAGAGGGTGAGATGACCACCTGACATGTGTGTGCTTGATTTCTTTTCATTAACGCTGCCTCATTAACTCTGGCCCCCTATTAAAAAGGGAAGCTGTGATCTGCCAGGGGTAGGGAGGAAGTGGAGGGGCAGCTCCAGTGTTAACGTGGAGCAGTGGAGGGGACTGGCACCAGCTGCTGCTGGATGGGGGTGAGGCTGGCAGGGAGTGCAGCTACACTAGGAGTACCTTCTAGCACTTGCTTAATATTC
Organism: Dendrocincla fuliginosa; assembly: GCA_035047845.1. NCBI lineage: Eukaryota > Metazoa > Chordata > Aves > Passeriformes > Dendrocolaptidae > Dendrocincla > Dendrocincla fuliginosa. The sequence continues at coordinate 790,476 of JAWWMO010000178.1, forward strand.
CATGGAGGTGTTTCGTGTTGCTCGGGCTGGTGCCTGGGGAAATACCATCCACTCCCTCGAAAAAAAAGGAAGGAAACGTCTCCAGGAGCGTGTTATACTCTGAGCAAAGTAAACTCTGAGTATAGGAAAGGTTAATCAAAGTTGTGTCTTGCTAAAAGGAACTTGAAAGCTTAATTGTGCTCCTTGCACACGTGGCCAGAGGCTGCATAAATCCAACAATATCAGTAATATTGCAAGTGTTAAAGTCACCGTGTTCGCTGCTTGTTGCTGGTTGGATTTACCCAGTGGGTTCAGTTCCAGCTGTTTAGTGATATTTGGAGTCATAGAATCATGGAATGCTTTGGATTGGGAGGGTCATTAAAGCCCACCCAGTGCCACCCCCTGTCATGGGCAGGGACACCTTCCCCTAGCCCAAGTTGGACCAAGCCCCATCCAACCTGGCCTTGGACACTCCCAGGGATCCAGGGGCAGCCACAGCTTCTCTGCCCAACCTGGGCC
>JAWWMO010000178.1:795625-808381 GCA_035047845.1 Dendrocincla fuliginosa
CCAGGGGCAGCCACAGCTTCTCTGCCCAACCTGGGCCAGTCCCTGCCCACCCTCCCACCCACCAATCCCTTCCCAATATCCCACCCATCCCTGCCCTCTGGCAGTGGGAAGCCATTCCCTGTGTCCTGTCCCTCTATGCCTTGTCCCCAGTCCCTCTCCAGCCCTTTTTTTAGGTCTCCTATTAAGGATGGGGATCAAGCTACTCTTTAAAACTTATTAAAACATGGATTAAAAATTAAAGAAATCAAGGTGTTCAAACTTTTTCCCAGGGCTGGAGTTTCACTTTTGCCCTCCTGACCTTCCCAAAACTTGTGTGAATGAAAGGCAGTGTCAGCTGTGACTCTGCATTTCCCCATATTTGTCAGCTTGTGTCACAACCTCAGTACTATTTAAATGAACTATTTTTTTATTTAATTTTCATATTCAGCTATGCAAGCCATAATTTCTGTTAGTAAAACTGACATTTTGTAAAGTTCATTATTTTTTTACGGAGAAAAATCTCCATCACTTTAAAAAAATAGACATTAAATAACAGCCCAGTGGTGTCTCCAGGCTGGCAGCCACCCTCCAATTTGTCATTTTAATTCCTGAGTCCCTGTGAAACAGAATTTTGATAATACCTGGGTTATTTAGCCTGACCTGGCTGCCTGACCTGTTCAGGTACACAGAATTCAAATAATAATTTGCTGTGTTTAGGAAGCAGGTATGAAAACCCACGAAATAGGGGGAAATTGAACGCATTCCTGATATTATCAAAACATGGGGTATATTTAGCCTACAAGTAAGTGAAACTAATCTTTGTTGATGTCACTGGAGCTGATCTTATTCTGATTGTATCACACTGAGTCTGCGTGGAAATGCTGCATTCATACTAAACTGATTGTCTTAAGCCATTCTGTGTTTTAGATATTTTTATGTTTAGGTTCTGGTCTCAAAATAATTTATGAATTTTAGGAATTAAATCTTTGGCTGTGAGCTATTCCTGGCCCTCAAGGAGGTATTGGAGACCACACGACAGTACATTTAGGGCGAGGGGATAATGCAGTTCTAAAAGGTGCAAGTTGTCTGAACAGTTATGGATTTCTGACAGAAACAACAGAAATACATCTTATGTCTTCCCTCTTCTCTAGTTCTACATCAGGAATCCAATTTTAATTTTTTTTTTTTTTTTCTAGAGGAGATAATTTAATCTATTTTAGCCATTTTTTAAATGGGCCACAGCGACTCCTGGAAACTATTGTAATGTCTTCTGATACAACTATTTTTATGCAAGAACATCATATTCATGTATTGCTTGGCATTCAAAAATGTGGGCGAAAATCAAGTAAATTCTTGCTCGAAGCCATATTTCTGAGAGTAATAGCTTCAGTTCATTCTTTCTGTAGCTCTTGGTAGTTCCTAAGGAAGCTCCAAGTTAATGAATATACATTCCCCAACTTGTTCCAGTACCGAGGAGTGCCCAAGGCAGGATTTCACACACTGCTGGTACTTTCTGTTCGAGTCCCCAAGCACCAATTCTAAAAGTACCACATTAATTAATGCCCTGTAACATTGTTGTGACAATAAATATCCTACTTTTCAGAAAAAACAAAACCCAACCACAAAACCACGTGAAGAATGAATATGAATTAATTTTGAAATCTACATACTACAAAGAAAGGTCAAATGCTCCAGAGGTGAAATGCCTGATACAGGAAGGATGTTTCCTGAGAGCTGAGTGAAATGCCTGAAATTCAGATGAAATCTTAGGTTAGTTTCCTTTAGCACTCAAAACTTTATTTTTTTAACAAATAATTTGTTGAAATCTTTACAAGTGTCATGTTGTAGATCCCATCTGGAATCATAAAATGATATTTTTATTTATCTTTGAGTGATATTTTAGATTCCATATACTTTGAGGTCCCATTTCCTAGTAACGGACAGAACATCCTTGAACACCATCCCTGTAATTATTTACAATCCACAACAAGAATGTAAAAGCCGCCAAACATAAAGGCAATGCGAGGAGCTGAAGTGTGGCTGCTCATAGAGCAGAGGCAACATTCCTTTTAGGAAGAGATTTTCAAGGGATGAGGAGGGCAGGCAAACAGAGCATCACAGGGGGAGGCAGGACTGCAAACACCGCGTTTGGGTTTTGCAGGAGCCTCTGTAGCTCCGGAGATTTCATCAATATTCATCAAATAAGGAACTTGCAATTGTTGCTGTGTCTCAAGAAGAAGGAAGCACGAGTGCCTTTGCCATTCGGGAGGGAGCAGTTTACTGTGCCCTGGAGCTGTTTCTGGGAAATGGCAGAGGGTGTGTAAAGGACACGGGGAATTTTCAGCTAAAAGGATGTTATTTATAGTTATATAATAATTATAAACCAACACGTGTGCCCAGCATCCTCTGGTTATTAGAACTCTTGTTACATGTGTCACAGAACTGTGCAGACACACAAAGCCCACAGCCAGCCTGCCCAGTGACCTCCTGCTCGTGGGGTTTTGGAGAGGACCAAGAGCAGGTGTGGAAGCTCCTGGGAATGCTTGACATGGCCCAGGGAAAAACCAGCTCTGGCAGCTCTGGCTGTGAACTGAAACCTGAGGTGCCTCCAAGAGTGTTCTTGGGTTTTCAGACTGGCTCCAGACATGGACAGGGATTCCATTAACCTGCTTGCAGAGGCCAGTGTGATGTGTGGAGAGTAGCAGTGAATTTAGATAAAATACCAGTCTGAGGGTGACTTTGCCCAACGAGGAGCATTATTTGTTAGGAGTGACCTCTAGGAAGGGAAGAGTAGAGTGGTCTCAGGTGTTTTGGCTGAATTGTAGCTCAGATATTTAAGGTTTAACTGCTGGACAAGTTTCCCAGATCATCTCTCTGGTTTACTGTGTGTTCAGAGCACTGGAGGAACAGCCTCTCCCAGTACCTGGAGTGGGCAGTGGGGATGGTGATACCTCTCCAGACTCACCTTGGACACCCAAGGCACCACTGGCTGTGATTGTGCTTTAGGAGCCACTCACACCTGCAAAGAGGATTCATCCTCCCTCCCCATGGAGCTCTGTCCTCCTGCTCAGCTTTCCATAGGGTGGCATTTGGCCATCCTTGGTGGCATTTCAGGAGAGCTCTGGGTCGGCACTATGATAACACACACCTTTAATAAAATGACTTAAAATGGTAACTGAGAATATGGGACCCTCTGAGGAAGGAAGAGAGGGGGATCTGTTTGTCACACTGTGCCTGGCCACTGTCACCAGCTGGTTTCTGTAGTCTCTGAGCAGAATATTATCAGGCTTTTAAAGGGGCAGGTCCCCCCTCAGCTGCGGCGATGCTCCGTCAGGTGCCCGGTGTCACATCCCTTGTATGACAAACATTTGATGTGACACTTCTGCACGCAGGTTGCTCCAGAGATATTTTTATAGGTCAGACTAAATATCACACATCCAAGCCTTCAGTCAGGTAGTGGAGCCGGCTGTGATTGCAGCTAATGGCCTTGGAAGTTGCTATGGTTCCTGGTAAACAGCCTCCCGTGGCTCTGCTGCCATCCCTGCCCGAGCTCAGGGCAGGGACCAGCAGGGACAGCCGGGGACTCGGGGGCAGCATCAGCCCCGGGTTCTCGGGACAATCAGCTAATCCAGCCGGCCGTGATTTGTGTTTGTGCTCCCTGTTGGGAGCTCACCTGGTACCCAGCCCTCCTGACTGTGTCCAGCTGCCCCGGCCCTTCCCTGGTCACACAACCTTCCTCCTCCACCTCCTCCTCCTCTCCAAACCTCTCAGGGTTCTGTGTTCCCAGAGCTCCCCGTCCCCTGCCAGGTGTTTTGGGGAATGTTTGGAGCAGGAGGATGTGGCAGCGAAGCCAAGGAGAGCACGGGCACACCTGGATTGCCTGAGCGCTCAGTGGGGATGAGACAATTACAAAGGATGCAGCAAAGCTCCTCCTTGTCGGAACGCCCCGGCTTTGCCTGTGTGTGATTTTGGGAGACCTGGTGGTGCCTTGGGTGTGTTGAGTGGCCAGTGGGGCATGGAGATAACACAGCATGTCCTGCAGTGTGCAGGCCCTTCTCTTTCCAGTCCTCATCCCAAAGCTGCACCCTGTAACAAAGAAGTGTAAAGTAACATAAAAGCTCGGATAAAGAGAATTTTAATTATAAAAAGTTACGAATCATTTTTAGCATCCTATCATCTGCAGAAAGTAACTAAGGGCAGGGATGGTGTTTAGAAATGTGCATAAAACAAATACGTGACAGCTTTTAATTTTATTTTAATCATCTCAAAGATCAATTTTGGCTGATAATTGCATTGTGTGTTCTCCTGATATTCCTCTGTTGTGTTTTGGGGGACTCTCAGAGAAGGGAATGTTGCAGCACTGAGAGCAAGTGAGCAGTCGAGGAACCCTCTACTTTATCCCCGCTCCTCTCCCACCCTCCCAGCCTCGGCTTGGGAGGCAATTCCACCCAGGAATCTCTGATTAGCTCCATTTTCAATTATGCTTTCCCGTCACCTTTAAACAACCGCTGCTTAACCCATGTTACAGAGAATGAGTTGCAGATTCAGAAACAGATATCCAGCCAATTATCTTCTTTTATGTATTCCACATAATGCCGAACAGGTTTGCTGTTTGCCTCCGTGGGTTATTCCCTGCTCTGTGTGCTGGGGGTGGTTTTTATCTCCAGCTGACACTGCAGGGACTCCATCCCAACGTGTGGCTGAGAACAGCTCTGTCTAAACACCTTAAATGCTCCTCACATAAATACAGAAAAAGCCTCCATGCAGCAATTATTAAACCAGACAAATGTTGCACTGATTTTAACATCGCTCAAGTGGTAGAGGTTTTTCTCTTCATTAAGATAAACAATGGAACTAATTGGAAAGCCACAAAAAACATCTGTTAAGTAAAGGGAGTATTGGAGAGCTGAGGTGACCAGGGGAAGCTGTGTGGTGCTGGGACAGGGGGAACACACCCCACGTGGATTTGAATGTACGTTTGAATTTAGGAAACAAATGTAATTTACTGAATTTTAGAAGTGTGAAACTTGCAAAAAGATGAGAATCCACAGCAGTGATCTGCTCTCCAGATTCACTTGGATAGGATGGGAATGGCACATTCATATTGCAGTGAGAGCCAGCAGCATGAGGCATTGGGGTGTCCAGGCAGTGAGATGGAACAGGTTCAGCAAGTGGGATGGGCAGGATCCATCCCTGAAGGCGCTCAGGAATGGCTCGGGTGTGGATGCTCTGTGTGGATCTGTGGGGGAAAGCAGTGCAGTGGTTTAGAACTCCAGGGTTGTTACTGGCGAGGACTAAAAAGTGGTTCAGTTATTCCTGCGTAATATCTGTTAAATCACCTGCTGCAAACAAGGTTTAGCTGCTCTGCAGGTCTCCCTCTGTCACTCAGGAGAAAAGAATTTTACTTTTCTGTGTGAATTCTCACTACATCACAGCTCTTTTCCTTGTAGTTGTTTTATGAGACAGTAAATAGTAATGCACACTTGTTCAGCTCGTCCTGACCTGTGGTTTCACTCTGTACCAGGTTTCAGTGCACATTGGCTGCTTCTTAATTCAGGGACTGGGGCGGTGCAAAGTCCTTTGAGGTCCAGTCCAGCACAGCAGCAAGTGAAGATCTGCTCCTGCTATTTTTTCCTGGGGTTGCCCAAGATTGTGAGAGCAGGACTGACACCAGGTTTGGAGGGTTTTTTTGCTGAAAAATATCCAGAAAAATGTTTAAAAGGTTGTGGTCAATGTGCTGCCCCACCCCTCTGGTCTGGAGCAGCCAGTGCTCTGCCTTTGCTGCCCACCATCACCAGGCAGGCTCTGGTACCTCCTCAGCACGGTTTGTGCTGTTATTATTGAGTGTATCAAACTGCTTTTATTGAAAATTTTAAGCTTAGGTGATTGATAGATTTTTCTGTAATTTCTTTATAATTTCCTAATAATCCTCTGGTTTATGTTTTAATGGCCTCCATAGATGTACTGTAGGGTATTTATTGGTGCACATAATTGATGCTGAATTTGCATTTTGAGTTTCATTCCTGTTTTGACAAACTGTGCCTCCTCACCAGGTACTACCAGCTTACAATGAGCCTTCTCCCCTCAGGCAAGAGCTGAAACCTTTTCCTGGGATGGGAGCAAGGGACTGGGACCTGTCCTCCTGGTGCTCTCCCTCCTCAGGAGCCCTTCACTTGCATCAGGCTTCCCAAATTCACAGGGTCCAGACTGCCTGTCATGTGGGACTGATGTTAGATTTACCCCAAATTGTTTGAACAAGGCTCAGGAGAGGAGGCGGCTGTCTCCAGACTTGCTGTCTATGCCTTTTATCCACTTCTGACATAATTTATTGGAAATGAGAGGAATTGTTTCAGAACAAGCGTCTCTGACAGCTTGGCAGATTGATAGAGAGGTTTTCTGATTTCATCTCTTTTTTCTTTCTGTTTTCAAATGATGCCTCCCTACCCCTTGCCAGTCTCTCAAGGAGCATTGGTGTCACGGTATCAGGTGCCAAGACAGCAAGTTCCTGCAGTAGCAGAGCAGGGAGGAGGTTCTTTCACTTACTCTGAGCTGTCTCTTGCCTGTTTATCCTCTTATAAAATCCCAAATATTTCTAGTGACATGTAGAACACACACAATATGAATTTATTTAGCCTAGGAAGGACCCCACCAGGTCACCTAACATGCCATCAGTGCTGAGCTGAGACCTGGGCATGCTGTGACATTTGGGATCCAGCCCTGAAACAGGGAACGAGGCAAAATTCTCACTGTCTGCCTTGAGTGCACTCTGTGTTCCTGTTCCCCGTCTTCCAACGTGTCCTCTCACAGCTCTGTGTTGCAGGAAATCCCACACTTTGCCAGAGTGGAATGGCAAAAATGAAACTCCTGACTTTTCTGGGTTACTCTGTGGTGGCGTCACTGAAATAGTGCTTGGGTCTGTTGGCTCGGTTGCCCCGAAAGAGCAGGGTGTGGAATGGCTTATTGATCCCACCAGCTGCCACTTTAACAAGACACCTTAAAGAACTGAAAACCAGTAAAAGCTGAAAATGCAGAACGTGCCCTATCACCCTGAGGACAGCGAGTCCAGAGGCAGGGCAGGCACTGCCTGGTACCCTCTCGAGCAGTTCAAGACGTTCCTCTCTCTGGGGGTGTCTGAGGTTTGCATTTTGCATGTCCAGCCGCCCTTAAAGTCACTTTGAGGGCTGTGCCTGGTAGAATTTGGAGGTGTTTGTTATTCTGCTGCCCAGGTTCCTCCAGATGTTTAGCTACAGGGTAGTGCTGCTGCAGAGATCAGTGCAGCTGCTTGGGAGAGGCTGGGAGAAGGAAGAGCAGCATCTGGGCTTTGTCTGGGGAGCCTGAATTTCAATTCATTAAATGTGCACCCAACTTGCAAGGAGCTTTTGCATTTCAGTGAAACCGACTTCAGAGCACACCTGAGATTTATTCCTGCCTTTCAAATGAACTGCCAGATCCTCAGCTGGTAGAAACTGCTGAGCCTCTCTTGGCATCAGGAGAGCTGAGTTTACACCCAAAGGGATGTGGCTTGTGGCAGAGAAATAGCCTTTGTGTGAGTCCAGGCATGACTTGGTCCCCTTGGTTGCCCTGTGGAAGGAAAACGTTTATTTACTTGAAAAGCAAAAGAAAGCTATTTATTATTTATATTTTCCATTGTTTTTTTCCCCTCGCTAGGATTACCATAAAATGTGTATTTGTGAATTTACAAGTTTAACACCATTTTAGTATTTTAATTTAAAATTGTTATGTAGAATTTTAGGATTTGTTTTTATTGTGTTTATTTTTAGTTGCTGATTTTTAGTTAGGATTGTACTTTAGTTGAGAATAGTGAGAGGGAGTCAGTGATTTTTTTCCCCTGATAAAATGATGTTGGCACAATTATTTATCACAATCACAGCTGCCCCCTGAATCCTTTATGGTCATACCTGTGATGTTTAGATGAATTCCTGCCTTCAGACTCCATCAAAAGCTCTTCAGTCATTCAAATATTTGGAAAATGGGTTCTGATGGAAAGGCAGTGTGATGCTGCATGCTACCAAAACTTTTTCCAGAGTATCTGCAATAAATTAAAGAGCTTGATAGATAAATATTAGGTATGAAAGAAGATAATTTAGGAAGTACAGGACTTGGCTAATGACACACAGGAGGTAATTTGAATGTATGTCACCTTGTGGGAGCAGGCAGGCTCGGAGCACTCGTGGCCCCTTTCCACCTGGATGTGACTTCCCACGGTATCAGTCCTGGGTACAGCAGGGCCTGAGCATGTGAAATAATTAAAAGTCTCTTCCCTGCCCATCCCTGGGGCAATTCTCTCCTCCACACAAGTGCTGGGCACCAGCTCTCGAGGGACTCTCCTCTGCTCCCTTGGAATCCCAAGGCCACCAAAGCAAATCACGGTTCCTCCAAGTCCTGGGAGAAACTTGCTCGTAGATTCCCAAAACTGTGTCTCTTTTCTCAACATCTCTGCACAATTATCACCTTTCCTTTGGTCTTTTCTCTGGCACCACCAGCCCCTGAGCTGATCTGCTCCAGGAACACAAGGGTCTCCATCCTCCCCCGTCCTGCTGGAGGCACAGCAGGAATCAGAAAACCCTTTCCCCCTCCAAAGGCAAAGCCCTTTGCAGCTTCTCTTACATAGGTATCAATACCTGGCTTTTACAAACAAGAGGAATTAGACTTCGTAGCATTTTGCTATTTGAATGACCTACTCAGTGGAATTACAGCAGCAAACTAATCCTTTAGGAGAGATGGCTCTATCAATCTTTGGATTTTTCTAATGTGGAAGCTACTCAATTGCATCTCAGAAATCAGGGAGGTAATTACTCATGCAGACAGCACAAAATGAAAAAAAAAAAAGCAAGTTCTGCTGAGTATCCCTTTTAGAACAAGCAGTGGAACAAGGAAAACAGCCTCTATAATCAGTCAAATTCTTCCACTAATTTTTCAGGTGTTGAAGGCTATAGTGAGGGTACATGCCATGAAAGTTAACAAAGCAAAGTGGCTTTAATGGAGGGTTTTACAAAAGAAAAATGCCTCTTATTAGGCAAACCTACTATTTTAGATGTAGTTCCCTATGTTACAACTTCATTGTTTAAAATAGACATGTTGTGAGATAAATGCTTTTCCAGATCCCTCCGGAGGCGTTTGGCTGTGGTGACAACACCCGACTGGGACAGGGGCTGGTTGTGCCTGAGCAGTGTCACCAACGTGCAGGTGAGGCCGGGCAGGTACAGCCTCACAGGAGCCCTCACACCCTGTCAGTGCTCAGAAATGAGGCTGATTCAATTTTCAATTCAAGTGCTACTAGGTTGATGCGAAGCATGCATAGATAAAGAAATACAAAACTCAGAAATACTGAAAAGAAGGAGTATTTTGTATATTTTGGATTGCTTTGAATCCTGAGCAGATTAGGAGTTTAAAATATTATTATCAGGTTGGATAGACCCTCTTGCAGGAGAGGTTGGGATAAGGAAATGGGTTCCTCTATTGAGTAAGAAGCTTCTCATCTGGGGAAACCTTCCAAAGCAACATCTAACATGAACACCAGTGAATTTTGGGTTCAGATGGGAATGGACTAACGGTCCAATGTGATTCCAAGAGGCCATAAAAATCTCCACATTTCTCTCTCTTTTGCTCTGATGTGACTTTGGGCTCCTCCACCAAGGCTAAATCTTGTGCTGCACTTTCCCACAGCTATGAGGGGGACTTTGGGTTGCTGAAGGCAAGTCATAAGATCTGAAATGGTTGGGAAAGCCCTCTGAGACCATCAAGTCCACCCAGCAGTGCCAAGGCCAACACTAACCCCTGCCAGCAAGTGCCACATCCATGTGGCTTTTAAATCCCTCCAGGGATGGGGACTCCACCCCTGCTCTGGGCAATTTGTTGAGCCTTACTGAGTCTTGCAGGACCAAGGAGAAAAGGGAATCAACTGCCTCAGCCTTTTCCATGTCCTTTGTCACCCTGTCCCACTCAGCAGAAACATTTTCCTTGGTCTTGCTTTTGGTATTGATAAAAACACATTAGGACACTCACCTGGACATGGAGCTGTTCAAACACACCCAGTGCTGAGTCTTCCCAGCAAAGTGTAAAATATGTTTTTAATGTGAGTCACAGACCTTTCCAAACCCCCTGGAGAGCAGGACAGTGTTAACCCAGCAGTGGTGGCCATGGGCTCCTACTGGTGCCAGCATATGTGAGGGTTTTCCTCAAAAATTCATGAGGGGAGAAGTCCTGCTCTTGGTTTAAACCTGGAGGCTGCTGAGGACAGAGGGAGGAGCAGGGCTGGTGTGTTAACTCCCATCCATCAGCTTTCCCACCACAGCAGGTCACTACACTGTGCTCGTCTTCATCCTGGGATGAACCTTATTTTGTAGTTTTGGAGCTCACAGGGCTTAAAATAATTCTTTTCACCTTCCTGAGGGTGTAAAGGACTGTTTGCCCACTGAGGCTGAGTGGGGTGAAGATTTAGTGCCTGCTGGGTGAGGCTCCTCCAGCACATCTCTGGGGCTGGGCTGTGGGAGGCACATCCCTCAGGCTGCCAGGAACCTCTGCTGAGCCCTGCCCTGCACTCACACCTCCTCTAAGCTGGAACCTTGGGGAGAACTCGTGTCTTCCAAAGCTCCCAGACCTCATTAGGCTCCCAAGGCAACGTTCTTCTGGACCAGGTGCATTTCACCTCTTGTTTTGTGTAGAAATTCAAACCAATCAAACCAATCCTGTTCCATGAGCAGCTCCATCACTTTTTTATGTGGCACTGTATTGATGAATATTTCCCCTTTAGTTAATTTGCAGAAAAGAAAATCCAACTGACCTTCCCTCAGCCTCCCAGTGATTTAGCAACTGTAGATCTCCACAGAGTTACCATCAATTTATATTTACTTTTCATCTCTCTCTCTGTGCCTGTGACACACCGTGAGACTCCTCATGCCGATCCAATAACATCTTTCCAGTTACTTCTCCCCTAAAGAAAAGTTTTTATTTATGACTGTGCCTCCCTCTCCCATCTGCCCTTTAGCCGATGTCAATCCATTTTATGTTACATTTATGTCCATTCCACTTCCCTTCTTTCCTCAGACCTCAATCTCTGTGCAAAGACCTTAATCTCTGATGTGGAACTTTGTCAAACACTGTCTGGGAGCCTGAGTTCAGCTGCCCACCACGTCCTCCTCCAGCAGCAGACACATGGCTGGCTGGGGGAATGCTGTGGGCTTGCTTTTCCAAAAGTTTCAAGGAAAAGTGGACTAGTGAGCCTTCTCCACCCCCCTCCAAACACACACATTCCCTGTGGGTTGGTTCCTGCTCATGCAAATCACCCGTGGCTTGATGCAGTTGGTTCTGCGCTGGGAATATGACATTTACTAACAAAATAGCTCAGCTAAAATTGATTTTTAGAAGGAACACTTTGGTCCCTCTATTTGAGCAAGTATGGAAGAGCTGGTTGTGATCTTGCCTTAAATATGCAGCAGAATAACGACAGCAGAGACTTGTGTCGGTTCAGGAGGTGTTTTCAAACATGTTACTGGGCATTCGGATCTGTTAAAAATGTTGATTTTTAGCATTACCGCATTGTGTAACTATTTAATTTCAAAATTGCTGTTTCACTTGGTCCACCTTTTTCTTCCTTCTCTGTGGTTTTCTAAGGAAACACAAAGATATGGACTTTAGACAGAATGGAGCTATGGATGGGGGTCTTTGAGTGAGAAATGTGTGTGTGTGGAGGGGGGTTCTTCATGATTTCCAGTGCTGTTAAATACATACCAAGTGTTATTTGCTTGAACTGTATTTGTGGAGAAAAGTGAAATTGAGGGCAGGAAAAGTTGTGGGTTTGTTGTATATGTTTTTTTAAATATCAGATTTAATTTGTTTGGGAAGTAAATGTTATCACATTTGTGTAGAGAAGCACTTGATGTCTGGGGCACGCTGTCACTTTCGTCACTGCCAAAGGCTTGGGAAGTCTCTTAATCTTCATGTGCATCAGTATTTATAAAATAGGTGATGTTTATCAGTCGGGGTGAGGGAGGGGTTTTGCAGCCTTTGCAAGGGAGATGTCTTGGAAATACCAAGAGTTTTGGTGCCTGGAGTTTCTTGCTAAAAGTTCCTGCTTTCTGTCTCATCTGTGATTTAACCCAAAACTTCTCCTAAACAATAAGCAGAGCAGCGTCACAAACAATGCAATAAACAAGCCCTTTTACTGGCGCCACCTCATCACACCCGGCTCCTTCCCACGTGCCCGGCCAGACAAAGGGGGAACCCGAGGACCTGCATGGCCCAGAGCTGGCCAAGGCACATGGGAGCCAGCTGGGAGCGGGGCCAACGTGGTGCCTTCCTCAGGACCCACCAGCTGATCCTGCCTCGCCTTTCCACCTCGGCTCTCCTCCACTCCTCCAGGGGCTCTCCCTGCTCAGCCTCACGGGGTTCATTCAGCCCACGAAAATATGTTGGGTGTTGCAAGCAGAGTTTCCCCTCTGCCCCCCAACTCCCCCTCTGCCCTGGCCACAAGGGTGGGGTTCTCCTCGTGTCCCCCTCGCTGGTGAACGCCGCTCTTTGCCCAGCTGGGTTCCCTTCACGCCTCCTCCCTTGGTGAGAGCAGGGAGGTGCAGAATGGACTGTTGCCCTCTGCGGATGGAAAACTCCTGGTTTTAACAAATCCTCTCCAAGCGCTGCTCTAGACACTATGGAGCCAGGCTGGGAGAGCTGGGAATGTTCCCCTGGAGAAGGGAAGGCTCCAGGGACACCTGAGAGCCCCTTCCAGTGCCTAAAGGGGCTCCAGGAGAGCTGGAGAGG
>JAWWMO010000178.1:810292-822453 GCA_035047845.1 Dendrocincla fuliginosa
ATTGCTGGCTGGGAGGGTGGAGAGGGCACTGGCACAGGTTGCCCACAGAAGCTGTGGCTGCCCCACTAATTCCACTCCATAATTTCCACAGATATACTTTAATTGTAACTTAAATGCTGTGTCATCCCTAATAATGCAGAAGTTAGGGAATAGTTGGTTAGTATCCTGCAGGTTAATAAGAATTCTTGCACTTCTTTGAAGCTGTTCCTGCCATGGCTGATCCTTGTAGCCCAGTGCTCCTGTTTTAAACATGCCTATGGCACCTCTTCTTTTACAGACACCTGGTTTGCTGCTTACCTTATGAACATAGAGAGACACTCTGGCTATAATGAATAAAATTACCTCAATATTGGAAAACTTTAAATCAGAACCTACTAAAATAATTTTTAAGTTGTGGGCAGAGTGCATTAAAAATTTAATTTCAAAAACCAGCAACAGGTGAAAAAAATCATTTCCTTGCAATATTTTCCTGTACCACTATTGCTCAGTTTGGGTTTAATTCAAATAGAGCCTGAGCCTGTTTCTTCCCCTGTTCTCCTGTTTTATTAGGGAAGATGCTCGTCTGTATCAGCCACTTATTAGATAAATACAGGAAAACTGCTTGTCATTTATGGGTTTCCCCATTATCATCTCCTCCAGCAGATAGAGTAGCCTGATTTCAAAGTGACAGCTGGTGGAACCTCTTCTTGATACATGCTAATCCAGTTTTTATTATGGAAAAATTGCCTGTGCTTTCAGAGAGTGAAAGGCAGTTACCAGACGTAGCTGCTGAGGGCGGCACCTTGTGATCTCTGCTCTAACAGCCTAAAAATGAACCATTATCTCCCAGGGTAACAGGATCCTGCTGAAATACGGACAAGGGATATTCTGTGGCATGAAAATATCAAAATGTGCAGTTACTAACTGGTTTTTTAATGTGGTAAATAAGGAATGCCCAGTTGTCCAGTGATGATGGTTCAGGTGGTGGGTGATTTCGGGGTGGGGACAGAGGGGCACCTCTGGCTGCATCTGGAGATAGCAGGGCACTGGGAAGGTGCCTCCCAGCCCTGTGCCCGGGGTGGGAGGGAGCACTGCAGAGCAGGAGGATTGTGTGATCCCCGAGGGGGAGGACAAGGGTCATGGCTGGAGCTGGGGGGTCCTGCAGGTTCTCACTCATTAACCTGGATTACCTGGGGTGTGATTAAGGAAGAACCTGGAGGTGGACAGAGCTGAGATGGGCCAGTTAAAATTCCCAGTAAAGTCAGGATAAATGTCAGAACCTGGTTGGGGAGGATGATGAGGAGGTGAGCTTCAAAATGGGAGACAATATTCCATAGTACCAAACCCTCTTATCTCACAGTGCCCATAACACTGAGCCTCTGCTCCTTCCCAAAACCCAAGACGAGGCGGCTGCTGCCCCTTCAGTGCAGAGAAGCAGCTTCTGCTCTGGGAAGATCAGCTGGCTGTTCTATTCCTCCCCAATTATTAATTTATCACTAAAGTTATTAAAAGTTCCCAGATAACAGAATCTTGTTTAATTGAGAGAATAATAGATGTTCTAAACCTTGATTTTGCTCCCTTTGACTTTATCAAATCTTGCTCACTCCAATGTGCCTGTTCAACCTCTGATTTAAGTCAAACATGCTACTTTAAATTTGGAATTAGAAGAGAATTAGCACTGTGTCATCCAGGCTTGACTCGCCTTCTGAGGCTTAAATAAAAAGTTTTATCAAAGCAGACAATCTGTGGAGGTTAAGTGCCCCTGGATGTGCAGACCCTTAAAGACACTTTTCTTAGAGACACTAAAAGGAAAGAAATACTCTCAAATTGAGCCATGTTAAAAGAAAAAATACAAGGAAAAAAAAAAAGGAAGAAGACACAGAAGATTCTGGAGGGATGAAATGTTTATTTCTTCCCCATCATCCCCTTTTCTCTCTCCATTGGAACTATTTCCAACCCACCCCAAACTTGTTAGTCAGTGCAATCATCATTTGACTGAAACATGTAATTACCCTGCCTTGATTAATTTTTGGGTTTTTTCACAGTATAGCAAAATCCTGTGAGAATGTGGCTTGGCACTTCAAACCCCAAGTGTTAATTCCCACTGACTTTCTACAAAACTGCAACTGATACACTTAAAACCTTGAAAAAAACCTTCCCAGGCTCTGGAGGAAGCTGTGAGCTGTTCAATTGATGGACCACATGCTTGTGCAGGGCCAAAACTGGGGATGGAGCTGATCCATGTCCAGAGGGATCCGGGATGGGGTTCGGTTGTGCTCGGAGGGGCTGGGACAGGCTGGGGGTCTTTGTGCCCAGGGCTGGGGGTCCAGCCTTTGTCACTGCTCCTGTCTGCTCCTGGGCTCAGGACTAACTGAGGAAGTGAAACACTAAAGGAACACTCTGATCCCCTTTGGATTTAATGGTAGTGTGGGAGGATCGTGTCCACTCCTTAGGATTCCTGGGGAATGAAAAGGGATTCCTGTGTGTCTTATTTTTTTCCCTATTTTAAGTGATTTTGGACTCTGAAGTAACTGTTGCCTGTCCCTGCACCAGCTGAGTCTGAGGACATTCTTCCCAACATTATTTATTTACTCCTGGCTCCTCAGTGCCACGACTGATGCTGCTCTCCAGCCTACTGTGGTCTCATTGATTGATGAACACACACAGTTTTCTCAGGGATTGCTGCTGTAAAACCCTGGTTCTGCTGCGGCCAGGGGCACTGGCAGCTGCATTTCTGCCCTGGTGAATGGGGGGATCTGGAAGAGCTTGGAAAACAAGCCAAGTGTCCCCCAACATCTCCTCCAATTCTTACCCAGATGTGGCCAGGAGCCCCACTGAAGACTGCGGGAAGCTCTTTCCAGAGGGGTGTTTGTGTTGAATTAACTGGATTTGGGGGGTCAGTTTGGTCTGGAACATCTCCAGTTTGCAAACTGTCTTTGTGTAGTTCAAGGAGCCTGCCAGGTGTCATTGGGAGAGCAGGATTTGGGTGTGGAAAGGCAGGTGGGCACTGCCCTGAGTAAGCCCTGAGGGAAGCCCAGTGAGCTGGTCCAGTCTGGAAAGGTCAAACTACGAACAGGAGATTAGGGGTGACTTTGAGAACATGGGGAGCTGTTGTTCTGGTGAGGTCATCTGAATTATTTCATAAAGAAATCAAGTGGGCAGCCACAGATTTGGCTTTAGATGCTTGGGAAGGAGCTGGGTTAAGCTCCTAGAAAAAATTTGGGATTGTATATGGGAGCAGAATTCACTGCTGTGGCTTTCCAGGAATAAACCAGCCCCTGCACGCTAATTTGGGGTGGATAACTCCCACTGCCCCTCTCCCATCCTGGCACAGCTGGCACGCTGGCCCTCAACTTTTAGTGAAAAGCACACTGTGAACTCCAATAAAATTCTTTTTGGGGAATATTGTGGGGTTACTGTGTTGGGAAACTGCCTACAAGTTGGTGTGATGATGCTTAGAATATTCCATGTTTATGGAAATCATCTCATTCCCTGTGGTGAATGTGCTGAGAGGTTTGGTTCTGGCTTTGGAAGTGAAAATGTTCTGTTCCACAAGCCTGTTTCTCGTACATATGACATATGTTCTGCTGCCTTTCCTGTAAAACACAGACATCCTAAACCTTTAGGAAAATGAACGGGAAGGATCTGTGGGTCCAAGCTCAAGCCATGGCAGTGCAGAGATGGGGACGGTCCCACCACTGCTCCCAGGGCTCCCAATTGTGACTGATCTCATCTATCACAGGCTCCTAAATATGGATAAGGATATATAAATAGGCACATGGGTGAGCTATGGATGGCGTCTCATCCCCCGTTCTGAATTTCCTGGGGTTTGTGGATTTAACTTATTTGAACACAGTTTTCTGTGATTTAATATAGAATTATTTTAGATCAAAAACTGGTAGGAAAAGAGCTGACACTCTCTTTGCTGCTGCTTCCCCTCCTGCCCCCCCTTTTTAAAGGAAAGAGCTTTATCTTAATTAAAGTTTAATTAAGGATCACGTTTGGCAGTACTTTTCACACCGATCTACACCAGCAGATTTTCTAAGGCTTAACTTTATCGTGCAGAAAATCCTCTTTTATTACTCCCAACCTGTTGTAAAAGCTGTTGGCACAGAGCGGTGGCTGCTTCATTCAGTGGCCTTGTTTGCCGCTGGAAAATTCCCAAGTCTCTGGAGATAGCACCACTGTGGTTCAATTTAATATCTGTCCTATCACTACAAGACTCTAGCTCATTATTAATGATACTATTCATTAATTTCTTGTTGGGCTGATGTTGTTATTTATTAAAATATTAAAGAAAGCTCCTGAGACACATACATAATGAGGGACACCTCCATTTCCTGAGCGGCACCAGCTGAGGGGATGAATATCGTGGAGATTTACCCCCTCCACCAGCCTCTCCCTCCCTCATTAGTCCTCCCTCGTCTCTGAGTGACACTGTAAATCCATTTTGTGCTCGGCCCAATCGGCGCCTCATACAAATGGGGGGCTCTCTTTTTTTAATGAGCCATTCCTATGCAAAATGAATTGACTGCTGTCTAACTCATCTAATGTGCCCGGGTTTGGGGGAAGGACTAAATTGCCTATATTTATATAGGGAATAAATAAAACGCGACATATTTTTTCCCTTTCCGGTCTCGCATTTGGAGAATTTCAGCGTAATAAATTCTGCGCTTTAAGGACCTGCCACCTTAGTTAACTAAAGCCCAGCATGGCATTTAAAGGCGTGATGGTTGTATTTAAAAAAGCCTCGACAAGCAGTTTGTGCCCGCCTTGGCCGGTTGATGCCTCCCCTCCCGCGCTCAGGTATCGCCTCCAGAAATTCCGAGGGCACTTGATGTATTGCTCACCCTTTTAATCAGAGGGATTGCAGAGCACATCTGCTTCGAGCACACGGGGCTGGGCAGAGCCCCAGCGAGGGGCTGCGTATGGCAAAATAAATCAAACAATCTGGTAATTAATTTAGCCATGATGTCACACTTCTGGTTTGGTTGCTGGAAGAGGGGCCGGTGTTAAGGGTCCTTTTTTGGCTGGCTGGAAATGATGAAATCTGCATAACAATCGAGGTAGCATCTGAAGGTAAAGTTTTAATTTGTTCTATATGGTTGTTATTTTCACCCCGTGCAAATAATTGCTGTGGGGAAGAAATACCCCCCTGCTTTCTGAGGATTAACGGGGCATAATTGCAGCCTGTTTTGATCCCTCTTTTAATAAGGGCCCCTCTCCAGCCACAGCCCGTCCAGCAGCTCCGTGCGGATCGAAGGCTCCTTCCAAAGCATTCAAACAGACCTACAAGGCCTTTGTATGATGATTTTGGAGTCAGTTGTTTCTGAGGAGAAAAAAACCTTGTTACTTTGGTACTTCAAAGCAGAAGATCCGTGGCACAGGACCCCGAGCCCCAGGGAAAGACAAATAACCAGGAGACTGACACTGAAAGCTCTGCTCACCTGGCAGGGAACAGTTCCTTAGAAAATGGACTTCTGGAAGTTGTTTTCCTCCTCCTTTTGCAGCAAAGTATGAGTTCCCTGAAGCAACTACTGTACTGCTTTAGCAAGGTGTCTGTAAATTTGGAAACTCCCCCTGTTTGAACAGAGTTAAGCCCTTTGTTACGTGTTTCTTGCTAATAGTGTGGTCTGGCCACGTGACTTAGCTCTTTGATTCCTTTTCTCAAAGTTATCACAAATTTAAGGCACTTTCAGATGCTGTGTTGGTGCATGTCATCGATGGTTTTGCAGATCTGTCACTCCCAGGTGACCGATGGCACAGGGATGTCCGACTCGTCCCTGGGTGGAATACTCCTTGAGGAGGGTCACCGTGGAAGTGCTGCCCTCAGGGTGACACCACGGGACGGCCCAAGGCTGTGATCCATCACACGACCAGTTTCGCAGCAGCACTGGGCTGCACATCTCCAGCCTGCCCTCCTTTCCCCTCCCTGCCCTGTCCCAGGGGCTGCTGGGGGGCAGCTCAGCCACACGTGGGGTGGTTCTCCATGGGAGGCTGTGGGTGCCCAGGGTCTGGCCCGGCGTGATTAACACTCATTTGTGGCAGCAGGGTTTGGCTGCAGCTCCCCTGATGGGGAGGTCCTGGCAGACTGGTGTGGTGGCACGCTTGTTGAAGGTGTTTCAGCCTGAAGTGGAAAGTTGAACAAGCTTGTGTTTTCCCCCATGATTTTGAGCATAATTATTTTACTGGGCAGGTTTGAATTTGAGTTTTCAGTAAACATTGTGAGAGGATGTTTCCTGAAGACCCCCCTCCGGAGTGTTTTCAGGAATCTCATTTAGGCTGTGGGGTCAGCATGGCTCCCTTGCAGGAGGGTTTTCCACCTGCCTTTCAGAGCCTGTTCAAGTACAGTCGTATTTTTGACAACTTGCTTAATACTCTGTTCACACCATCAGAGTCTCTCTAATGGCTGTGTGTGATGGGAGGTCACCAAATGAGACAGTTCTGCACCAGGAGGTCTGGGGGTGAAGTCTTAATTTTCCCGGGATGAGGAAAACGTCTGTTCTGAACCTAAAAATGAGCACGTGCCACTTGACTCCACCAGAGGTATTCCAGGGCTCCAGTAAGAACTATAACCTGTGCTTGGTGCTCAAAGCCAAAGCTCGATATTAATAATGATAATTAAAAAGATTGGAAAGTCTAGAGTTCTCCAATAGCAGAGGATAGAGCAGATATTAAATGAAACTACTGAAAGCAAGCAGGTTCCAAAGTCTGTGTGCCTGAGACCTGGGAACACTTGGGGGAAAAAAGAGATCCCTGCCCTTGGACTCTGAGGGTGGATGTCTCTGACCAGCTGGAGGGTCCAGACAAGTTTCCTCATGTATGTTAAAATACTCAGGCTCTGGCAATTTAAAGTAGTGAGGGGTTTTTGGGCTAATGGTCTAAACTCAGTTGCACAGTCAGAGTCTTTGGTCACTTTTCTGGTGTTTTATTTTCGAGGCCATTCCCTTGTAGGGGCTTCTTTTTGGGCCCATATTTGCAAAGGTGCAGAGCTGCATCATTGCCAAGTCAGGTGTAAAAACCATCATGGGATCACCCCCAGGAATTTGCTAAATAATACTAAAACCTTTGCATGCTTTTCTTTGAACAATGTATTTTCACTTGAATAATATGTTTCCATGTGAATAAACCATATCCACTTCTCAACATGGTCTAGTGGGCATGGTGGTATTTGGTTAGACTTGATCTGGGAGGCTTTTCCAGCCTTAATGAGTCCATGATTCTATTTTGCTCTTTGTGTTTACCTTACCAAGCATTTTAGGGTGCTCCAAGCTTCTCTCACAGAAATAAGCCCTGGAATATACCCCTATTTTGCCATATTCCTGCATCTCTGGAAGGATCCAGACTCCTGCCATGTTCCTGGGCTCGTGGCTAAAAGTCAGCAGTGCTGGAACTGCTCAGCATCAGTAAATCCCAGGCACTGTCTGTGCTGTGCCCTGAGTGCAGCTGCAGCAGCCACTGCAAAGCCCTGTCAGGAAATGCATCTGGAGCACAGTCCTTGTCCTGAAACTCAGTAATTCCCATTGGTGCAGTCAGAGGGGCCAGGAATTTGAATCCAGAGCTGTAATTAAACAGCCCCATCCGTGTGATGGTGAAAACTCACTTGTGAGTGTTGCACGAGGAGCTGCCGCAGCAACACAACATTTTTATTCCAAAGGCTGTGATTTCTTTTTTTTTCTCTGACTTCTTTCAAGTAGCTGTGCAGGTTTTAATCTGACTCTGGGTGTGAGCTTTTACTGAAAGTATGCTGCCAAACCACCGGAGCCCTCGGAGCTGCTACTGCATGTGATTTGTGGGAAGGGACAATTTGCTGGAGGTCTCCGAGGCTCTGTGGGGAGGGTTAATAACTCTTGGAGAGGTGGGAGAATAGAAAGAATTTTATGTCTCCTGCAACCTGCAAGACTATGAAATGTTTCCCAGTGTAATTTTCTTGAAGTTAAAGTTGAGGTTATTAAGGTTCACTTAGCAGGCAAAGTTTGCCACAATTTTCTTGGTATCTCTGATCAGATGACAAGATTTCTAATTTATAAAAGCAGAGCAGGATGTTGGGGGCTCTGAACCATGTTCAGGGGATACACTGAGGGCCTCTGAGCTCCTCTCCTTCACAAAGATTTTTATTTACAAGGAAATTTGAAAGCAATGTGCTTGAACTTCACTCAGTAACCCTCAGAGCTGGTTTCAATTTGTTTGTCTGTAAATATCTGTATCACCATAGCAGAGGTCGGGAGCTGGCAGTCTGGCTGACAGTCCAGATTAGGGTGCTGGCATCCCAGACCTGTGGAATTATTGCATTCCTGACCATTTCAGAAATGGCTGCTCTGTTGACACTGCTGGCAAAGCAGGTTCCCTCTGAGAGAAGAACAGGTCCACAGAATCACAGAATATGGTGAGTTGGGGGGGACCCCCAAGGATCAGCGAGCCAGCTCCTGGTCCTGCACAGGACTATCCCCAGGAGCCACACCATGTGCCTCAGAGTATTGTCAATGTGGAGGGAAAAAGGTCAGTTTATATGGAATTTAGAGGAAAAAAGTGTTTTCATATGAAATGTGGTTTATTACTGCATTTCTGCCTTCATGTGTCTCAGTGCAGTCATTGTTCTGGTGCTTCACAGAACATGACAGGGTGCCCTGCACAAATGGGAATTTGTGTGTTACAAATACAGGAAAAGCCCAGCCAGGATTTGTTGGGGATGGTGCAGCTGGTGGAGATCTCTTGATGGCATCATGATAAAACCCAACCAGGAATAAAAAGCTCAGCCAAAATCTGCTCCTTTGATGCTCTCCCCCAAGGGTTGCAGCAATGCTACAAGCAAACCTTCTGCTCCCTCACGGGGAGTGTGAGAGCCCTGGAAGTGTCCAAGGCCAGGTTGGACGGGGCTTGGAGCAACCTGGGAGAGTGGAGGGTGTCCCTGCCCATGGCAGGAACCAGATGAGCCTTCAGGTCCCCTTCAACCCAAACCATTCTGTGATTTTAAGTTATGCTCAAGTCAATTCTTAACCTTCTTTTGAATAACCTGAGCATGTAGAACTTCATATGTCTTTTGCTGTGTAGCTGTTCTGCAGAATTCAGTCACTCCCTTCACACTCCTCAAGATCTTTAATTCTTGACCATCTATTTTTGAGATGGGGACCCTAAAGGAGGACAGATTTTCCCACTAATGGT
Organism: Dendrocincla fuliginosa; assembly: GCA_035047845.1. Taxonomy (NCBI): domain Eukaryota; kingdom Metazoa; phylum Chordata; class Aves; order Passeriformes; family Dendrocolaptidae; genus Dendrocincla; species Dendrocincla fuliginosa. The sequence goes on from JAWWMO010000178.1 coordinate 819,434, forward strand.
CTCAGTAACACAACATCCATTGATAAAACCACCTTTCTATTTCTACTTGCTGCTCAGTTTCCTGTCACTGACATATTGGATAAAGAACTAGAGAGAGCAATGAAAAGTTATTTCTGTTATCTTGCAGTTTTATTAGCGTAAGGGAACAGCACCTTTCATATCAGCAATGTTTGTTGTATTAATGAGGCAAAAATAGCCATTAACTGGCCTTAAGCATGCACTTGAATTTCAATAAGAGGTTTCTTTGCCTCGCCAAGAAGAGATTACACATCACACTCAGCAGCTACTGGATCTGGCCAATTTTTAAAACACAGACACTTCATTTGTAAGGGTTTCTAATGCTAAGATGAAGATCTTAAACGAAATACTCGACCATCTAAGCTCATTCAGGGTTTGAGTTTTAGGTCTTACTGCTTCATCCAAGCTAAGGAGGAAAAGACAGGTGTTAAAAATGTAGAAATATGCTCAGTTACTCAGCCAGCTCTAATTGCCTAATGCCCCTCGACACGTTACTTTAAAATGGATCACGACTTAAGCAGACTTATGTATATTCCACAGATAAAATTTATTGATTTCTTGCTCTCATGGTAGAAGAAAGCACAAAGACAGCAGTGTCTCTCATACAGCTGTTTAAATCCTCCCAAACACCTCAGTCTGAGACAGAACACAACCTTCTCAGTCATCGCCAGACACTTAAAGCCTGAAAAACACACATTCCCTCTCCTGCTCTGCAGAAACAAGAGCTTCAGGATGGGAAAGCAGCAGCAGGGACCCCCTGGGGCAGGCAGTGCCTCCCTCCTTGTGAATGGCACACATTAGGAGCTTTGCTGGCTGCTGCAAATTGATTCTGAGTGCACCTCTGTGCTCCGAGGCCCCGGAACGCAGCTGTCCATCAGCCAGGGCATGGCACGGCATGGCATGGCATGGCATGGCAAACTAGCACAGGACACAGATTTGCTGCCTCGTCGTGGCCCCAGCAGTGCTTCTGCCTTCCCTCTCTCCCCGTTTCCAAGCATTGGGTGCATTTCCCAGCCAAAGCCTCCCCAGGATGGTTCAGCATCACCTGGAGAGCACCAAGAAAAGCAGTGTATGGCCCCAGCCCCCAAGGAGAGAGTGGCTGATACAGGGCGACCGTGTCCAGCACAGAGGACAGGGACATGACTGCGGCAGTGTGCCCTCAGTGTTATTTTTGTCCCTTCCCTCAGTGTAACCTGTTCTTGGGACGTAAATCATGGGAGGAAATAAATGGAGCCTCTCGGGCAACCCTGCTCTGCCTGAGGTGTGGAGCCCCAGAGAACTCCCCCCTGCCTTCCAGGAGGCAACAATTACAGCCAGAATGCTGCCCTGCCACCTCCCCTTACCTGAAATTAGGGCAAGACTAAGGTCTAAGGAGTCTGCTTGGGCCAGGGTTTTAGAAATAATGGATGTCTCCTTGAGATTTCTTCAGCATTCCAGGATAGCCATTTATTGTTGAGTTTTTGCTTCTTGCCACACTCTCAACCTCCCATCTTCCACAGTTAAAAAAAGGAAAAGTATAAATCTATGTTTCTCAAGTAAAAATTTGGTCAATATGTGTTTCAAGGCATGGATTTATGTGTGTATTCCAGTCCTTACAGGCATATTTGGTTTTGAGAGACATTTCTGCCAAGAAAATGTGTAAAGATGGTAGATTCTCCCTTTACTTATATTCATTAAATTGGTAACTTCTTCTGTATTAGTTCTAGAGTCATGCAAAAATATGTAGACTTAGAATCATAGAATCACAGAATCATGGAATGGTTTGAGTTGGAAGGACCTCAAAGCCCATCCAGTGCCACCCCCTGCCATGGGCAGGGACACCTCCCACCAGCCCAGGATGCTCCAAGCCCCGTCCAACCTGCCCTTGGACACTCCCAGGGATCCGGGGGCACCCACAGCTTCTCTGCCCAACCTGGGCCGGGGTCTCTCCACCCTCCCAGCCAAGAATTTTTCCCAGGTGTCTAATCTAAAATTACTCTCTGTCAGGGTGAAGCCATCCCCCCTTATTCTGTCACCAGACTCCTGTAAAATGTCTCTCTCCATTTTCCTTGTGGGATCCCCTCAGGTACTGAAAGGCCACAGTCAGAATTTATGCCAGTAGAACTCTATGCCAAATTTAATCCCAAATTTGAAATTGAAAAAAGAAATGCACAGAACTTTCAGAAAGTTGCAGGGAAAAAAACCCAAACCAAACAACTAAACCCCCATGTGACTTCCACTTGCGGAACAATGAAAATCCTTTTTATTGCCTTGTCTTCAGGCCCGATGTGCATCTGTCTGGTAATTGCACTCCTCGAGGTGTGGGAGGCACAAGGTGGGAGGCAGGTGAGAAGCAGCCCAGGAGATTGATGGTGCTGCCTTTGGTTAATGCAGAGCAAGAGATGCTAAAGGCTTGTGACGCTCACATTTGCCTCTTCTATTACTGTGGGCTAAATGTTGTTTCCTCACTGACTCCTGAATGGATATTTCACTCATCTCAACTGTCTTTATTAAAAAAAATGATTAAAGCCCCCCCAAGAAAAATGAAAACAGAAGAACCAAATAATCTCACCCTCATTTTCTATGAAAGCATTTTAAAGGCTCTCAGGACGTTGTTTTTCATCTCAGATTAGAGGTGTGTGTGCTCATTCAGATAATCTCTTCTGCATACACTGTGGGTAATACAGCCAGGCAAGGTGCAGAGGGGACAGGGAAGAGATGGAGAAAGACATTGCAAACAAGGTTCTGAGGTACCTTTAATTGGATAATAACATATTAATGTCCAGCAGTGTCCTGAGGACAAGAGCAGGTTAAAAACCCCAACATTTAAAACCACATTTTCACTGTAAGGCAGTGGCTTTACTTGTGATGTAAAGAGGTGGGTTTGGCTAGGGGGGGATTGTAGTCAGGTCCACATGTCATTTGTATCACAGAGTTCCAGACTGGTTTGGGTTGGAAGGGACATTAAACCCCCATCCCATCCCACCCCCTGCCATGCGCAGGGACACCTCCCACCAGCCCAG
>JAWWMO010000178.1:822553-833742 GCA_035047845.1 Dendrocincla fuliginosa
CAGGGATCCAGGGGCAGCCACAGCTTCTCTGCCCAACCTGGGCCAGTCCCTGCCCACCCTCCCAGCCACCAATCCCTGCCCAATATCCCTGCTGGAATTGCAAAGATATTTCATTTGTCAATAGTAAGAAACACTCCACTCCTAATTTTTAATTTAAATTTTCCTTTCTGTCTGCTACCTGGGAATGTCCTGCCCTGTTTTGTGGCAAACACTAGCCAGGTTACCACAGGAGCAATGCTCATTTTGGATTGCTGTTCCTCCTCTGCCATGGAGTGCAGTCACGGAGGGAATTGCTGTAGGTCCAGAAACAGCCCAGTTTCAGTAGGGGGTTTATACTGGAGGTCCCTACAAACCCAGCAGAAGGAGCCCACCCAGCACCAGCTGCAGGATAAACCCACAGCCTTCCTCCCAGGCAGCTGAGCAGTGGGACTTTCAGCTTGCACAGAATTCATCAAGAAATGTGGCTGATTTGCTCTCTGAGAAACGGGTGTTCCTGTGCACCTGGGCACAGAGATTCCATGTGTTTTGGCTGGGTTTCTTTGGCTTTGGTTTTTGGGTTGCTATTTTTTTCTCTTTTTTTTTTTTTTTTTTGTTTTCTTTTTGTTTGTTTGGTTGGTTGGTTGGTTTTTTTTGTTTGTTTGTTTTTTTTGGTTTCTTTTTTAAGGAGCCACGTTTTAATCTGCTTTATACCAAACAGATTTTACTTTCAAAATATTTGCTGGCCCACAATTTCTCATTTTTGCAACACTCCCCATCTTTTTCTCGTATTTTAGTCCAAGGGAAAATCCCAGGACTGAAAAGTGGGCATTCTCTTCTGTTTCCCCAGCATCTGAAGAGCTAATTAACATGCTTTAAACCCTACAGGTATTCAATTGCTCCTGCAGGCCGGCGCTTTCCCCCTTTTTCTGATGTTGGACTGACAGAAACACTTTCAAAATTCCTCAGTAGCTTCGCACTGGAAATATCAGTGCCCTTATTTTGCCTGGCTTGATGAGGAACTGCTGGCACTTATTACAGATTAAAATCACATTCAAAGTCTCTCTGCTCGGAGCTTTGCAGTAATCCCGGGAAAATCGCTGGCACTCATCTGCTCTGCACCCCCTTCCCTTCCCAAAGCTTTTGGCCACCTGGGTGGAACTCCTGCTATCTGATTTTTTTTATATGCTGCTGCCATTAGAGGGAAATGATTTTTCTTCCGTTTGCTCAAAGCCAGATTTAAAGGCAGGTCCCCGAGGCAGCAGGAAAGTCGATCCCCTGAGCTACTCCCTCGTTGTTTGCTTTTTTACATGTAATATCCCATTTCTAAGCCTGCAATTTAAAAGACAACACACGCTACGTAAATACATCCCTTAGAAATTGGGTAATATGACATTTAATGGAAATTAACTGCTATTATTGTCGTGTTTTGTTGCACCCCAACTGGAAAGATGAATAAATCTGCTTTATAAAGGCAGGAATCTCTCTCAGTCTTTTCTTTTTGCCACTTCCTCGACTCTAAGTCGATGTAGGTGTCATAATGCTGCTGAGGTCAGTTAAAATAAACCCAAATATACCTGATTTTAAGTACAGCAGTCCACCTAAGAATTACACCTGCATGTCTCCCCCATTAGATATGTACTAACACCACTGGGAAACACAGGGATCCGTAGGGAAATACCAGTTAAACCCTCACCTTTATTGCAGAGCTGGAGCAGCAAAGGGTTACTTTAGCCCAGGCATCGTAAGTACAAGCAACAGGACTCCATTGGCTTTAATTTGTCCATGTCTCTCATTTGATACTCCCAGTATTAATAGCTTTGCAAGGAAATTCTGCAGTCATTAATCATAATAATTAATCAGATCCAATTATATTGCATATAAATGCGAACAAATTGCTGAAAAAATAATGATCTATCACCAACATGTCACGAGGAAAAAGAGACTAAAATAGTAATTAGAAGCAGGGATTTAGTTGTGTGCAAGTACTCTGCGAGTGATTTTAGCAGTATGATGATCTGATGATGTAATTAGTGGGAAGAAAGTCAAGCAGGCTTTTGCAGCAGACCCCTTAATGACTGTGCAACTCAGGAAAAAACACCCTTGCATCAGTGACTGCTTTTGTATTTACCATGGAATCCTTGTTGCTTTACAAAGATGATCAGAAAAATATGGCTCCAGGCATTTTCCACTGAGTTTGCATTGATACACTTCAAAAATATTCAGAACTCTCCCTAAAACTGGGGTAGGGCAGCAGCACTTTTCCCCCAGCACAAAAGGTGTAATCTAGGTGCAAATGTACTAATTCTAGTAGATTTAAATCTAGGTGTGGACATAAATGTAGGTGTAGCAGATTTCAAACCATGCCTAGATTTAAATCTATTATTACTAGAGATATATATTTTTAGTATAGGTGCAGATTTAAATCAATTATTAGCAGATTTAAATCTAGCTGTAGTAGATTTAAATCTAAGTGTAAACCTACTAATTCAGTCTAGTAATGGAAGTTCCCTGGAAATCCTCTGTACATATATTTTTGTTTCACTGCCGGGCATTGAATAACCAGTTTCTGCTCCAAGCAGCAGGCTTATACTTTATCTTCTTTAATCATTCTTGGTGTGGCACAAATGCCCTGTTGGAGTCGCCAGCTCTTGACCCCCCTCTCCCAAATGCACACATTCCCTCCTCTCCCTCCGAGGCTGATTTTCGGTGCTCTTGCCATGCACACCGTGCTTAGCACACACTGAATGAGCATTAAACCAGCCTTTTTAGGAAAAGCACCCCCAAGTCTTTAAATGTTCTGTTGGCCCAGTGGATTACACTTGAAACACTCAACTGAAGATTGATGAGCAGGTTTAGGACAGATTTGCCACTTGAAAATAAATGTGAAGTTCATCATAGTTTTCAATACTAAGCACTGCACTTTCCTCCCTTTGATCTGGGTGTTGTGACTACTACAAAGAAATAAAACCTTATCTTACCTTTTGCAGCATCTACTGCAGAAGACCTCAATAATGCATAAGAACATCTGGAAGTGCGGTAATTTCGGCTATCAGAGATAAGAATTGACACAAAACAGGTAAACCCTACAAAGTCATCATGTTGAAATGAGCTGATTAAGGTCTGGGGACATAAAACATCATGTAGAGTGTTTTCATGCTTGCTCCATCTTCCCAATTTTTATACATATATATATATATGAAGCAATACCAATTATTTAATCTTTTTTTTTCAGTGTGTTTAATAGGTTGATTAGCTGGGAGCTGTATTATATTTTGATATAAAGAGACAGAAGTGACTGCAAATCTATTGCCATCTATTTCTATTTAGAGTTAACTGTGAGTTCATAGAAAATACATGGGCATAGTAAACAGGGGTTTGAAATGACAATTTTTTACTGGTTGCAAGTGCTAATTGCTAGTTTCTCAAGGGTATAGAATTAATCACCTGCTAGATTTACAGTCTCTAGGTTGAGACCTGAGGATGGAGGCAATAAGAAAAGCTCTTGAGGGACATATCATATGGTGAGTCTAAATATCAGTCTCTATGCATATGTAAATTGGCAACAAAGTTTTTTCAAAGCTCAAGTATGCTAATTTCAAACAGGCAAGACTAAAGCTCGCTTTTAGCAGCTGTTTAACGTCTGCCTGTGGGTGGTAGAGAGAGCTTAAAATACAAGCAAACAGTGGTGCATAAGTAATTAAGCAACATTTTGCTGGGCATAAATAATTCTGTTTATATTGCTCTTTGAAGAGTATGGAATACAAAATAACAGCTCGAGTGCACCTTTGGTCACCAGAGGTTGGCTGTGCCCCCTCTTTACCTTTCCACTGCTTTCACCTCTTTTAGGGGAGAATTAAATGAGGGTCGATGCTGCTGCTCAGTCACTTGTGTATTAAAGACCTTCATTCCTCACTGCAGCAAAACAAATGCTTGGAAGTTTCAATGTAGTGTCTTTGCAGCTCAAATAATTTCCCTTCCCAGGCTTGAACTTCCCCGCCGCGACAAACTGGGTCTGAAAAGGATATTTATCTCTTCGGAGAGCTCTGCACTTTCACCAGATCAAAGTTGATAAAATTAAGCTGGATGTGCTATTTTGCTAAATTGTAAAAATTAGTGAGTCAACTCGACTATTTTCAAGGTCATAAGGCTGTTGATAATCCATAAAACAAAACAGCCTGGCTTGTGCCGTTGTTATCACTTAAATTATTGCATGCATTAAAATAATAAGATAGTTGCCTTTATGGGATTCTCCTAAAACCAAGAGTTACTGGAGTGACTGAGCACAAAACGCTCGTGTAATTTTGATGGCTGCTCTGAATCGACAGAATTGACTAAAAGCTTGAAAAACTAAAGCAGAGATTTAAAAAATATCTCATTTGATTCAGTAAAGACCTTGAAATTAATCACAAGGAAGATGAAAGATGTAACATGATTTGGAAACATCTAGTCTGGAAAAAAGGATTATAAGTACTGGCTGTGATAAGAGTCAGGATTTTAGAACTTGGTTTTGATTAAATGTTGATGGTTTAAAGAATTAGTAGTTAAAAGAACTAGTGGTTTGTAAGGCAATCCTCTGTGCTGGGGGCTCCAGAAGGGCTAATGCCACATTCTGAGTGTTCTGGCTGAGCTGCTGTTCCCAGTTTGCTGTCCTGGGCAAGGCAGGCAGGCGGGGAGAGGGAAGGGACCCCTTTGTGCTGCAGAACTGCTGATTGCATGGGGGGGTTGCCTTTGGAGTGCTGGTTCCTTTACAGGGGGTCTGCTGGGTGTCCTGGGCAGGGGGCCTGGGCTCCTCTGCCTTTGGCACTTCTGTATTGCTGGGTTCCCTGGGCAGGTCCCACTCCCAGCAGGGACCCCCAACAGCCCCCACCCTCCTCACACCCCCCGGGACTGCCCTTGGGACACTTGCAAGGTGTTGGCTCCCACCTTCTCGTGAGTCAGCCTGTTCTGCTTGTTCCCTCCGAGTCTCCTCACCTTTTCCTCCCAGTTTAATTATTCATGACCTAATTCGGTCTCCTCTCCCTGCACAGCTCCCCTGGCCATTTGTCACCGTGGCTGAGCAGGGGTTGGAGCTGAGGTGCCAATGCTGCTGTCGAGGCTGAGGGGGAATGTTCTCAGAGCCACCAGCTCAGCTCATGAAAGAGCCCAGACTGGCCAGGCTTGGGTTAGAAATGTCACCTTACTGCTCCAGATCCTGAGCAAGAAGGGGCACTTGCAATTTGGGGGTTCTGCATCAGTTTCTCCTTGGTTCAGCTCAGGGAACTGGCCCAGGGTGGGCAGAGAAGCTGTGGCTGCCCCTGGATCCCTGGCAGTGTCCAAGGCCAGTTGGACAGGGCTTGGAGCACCCTGGGCTGGTGGGAGGTGTCCCTGCCCATGTCAGGGGTGGCACTGGATGGGCTTTAAGGTCCCTCCCAACCCAAACCAGTCTGGGACTCTGTGATCCCACCAAAGGAGCATAAGGAGGAGGATTTGGTCTAGTCATGGGGACGAGTGGTTCTGGAAGAGTAGATGCCCTGGAACTACAGCTGCACAAATTACCCCAGGTTACTTAAGAAGGCAGCCCCAAGAATGGGCAGTGCCCTCTGAGTAATTGTAAAGAACAACCCAAGAAAATACAGGTGGAATGGTCCTTGAGACCAAACCAAGCAGATTTTGATCATTCCAGTTTCGTAGTCTGACATATTAAACGTGGAATTGTGTATCAAAGCTCGGTGAGAGCTGGAAATGCAGGGTTTGCTAAATGGCTGTCACAGCACTGGCTGTGTCAGGGCAAAGTCATTTAAAGTTGTTCACACTCTGAAAGAATATTATGTTAAAGGTCCCTTCCAACTGCAAATCTCCCTTCTCCCTTCTCTCCTCCTGGTTTTTAGATGCCTAGAGATTTATTTTCTGAATGACCAGCCTATATTTGCTGTCATAAGTATAGTGGTAGGTTTTTTACCTCTTCTGGTAAAGTCTCTTCTTGCCTATAAATATTACTTTTTCAGCCTTGTTTTCTTCCCTGAACCTCCTCTCTTTTCACCTGCTTTGGGGGGTGGGAGCTCTTCTTCCTCTCCAGCTGGAGGAAGGCAGTTTGGGGGTCAGCAGCAAGAAGGCAGCAGGTTGCACTAAGGACGGGTTAGAAATTGGGACATTTTTGATTTTGCAATTATTTGCTCAGAGGAAGAGGTGATAAATGTGTCCACATTTTTGTTTTTGTCTTAATAAATAATTGGTTATGACTTTCAGTCTCCCCTCAGCTGAGCAGATATTCTTTAGTTTCAGAGTATTTTTGTTTCTTTGAACAAAACCAACAGCAGCAACAAAAGACCTGCCATTCTGAAGTACAGTCATTCCCATCATGGCTTTGGATTTTAGGGGGGCCCCTCTCAGGTCAGAGATGTCGAGTGGCTTTGGAACCTGTCCCTGCTGCTGGGAAGGCTGGATGTGGCTCCTTCCCTGTTAATCCAGGAATTTATACTGAGTATCATCCCCATTTTCAGTTAGCAGTATGAACCAAGCTAAGAAAAAAAATAAAGAGAAAAATCTAATTTGTAGCCAAGTTGCTGGTTCCTGGAACAGAAGGACTCTTGCAGAAACATTGAAAATAATCCCATTTTGTGCTGGATTTGTGTTCTGGGTTTTCACTTTTTGCAGCACTTGGGGGATCTCAGGGAACTTTGGGGTGTGCTTTGCTGTCCCTGTAAAATCCAGCCATACAGGGAAGCTTTTCCTGAGGCATTTCAGCTTTGGATGGTGCCCACTTAGGAATCTCCCCTTGCAAAGCACATCCCCATCCTCAGGCTGTGCCCTCCTACCTGTCCACACCCGGCTCCTTCAGGCTCGGGAGGATTTCTGTGCATCAAGAGGGGAGGTTTTGTCCCTCAGCTTCCCTCAGAGTAAAAGGCTCATCCGTTACTGAGGACAGTAGAGCAGCCTGGAATACTATATTTTAATAGTATATCTGGAGAACAACATCCTGTATTGATTTTTCATTTTAGTTTGTTTTTCCTCAGGGCTTTTTTATTGGTATGATTATGTGAGTTTGCCTCCACCTGCTACCAAGCCCTGGCTTTCATCTTATGGGCACTAATTTACATAAAACCTAAAAGCAAGGGATAATAACAAATATTTGGCTATTTCATGAATTTTAAAATTGTTTTCATTATCAGGGAGAAATATTTTTGCATAGCCTTTATTTCCTACTGGATTTTTGACTACTGGCCTTAAAGGAAAAATAAAAAAAAGGAGATTTCCTATTTCCTTTTTTTAGTAGTATTTTGCATTTGCTTGGATGTAAACATTTTACAGGGAAAACAGTCTTATTAAAAGAAAATGAGCTGCTTCCAGTGCTGTCAGCTTCCCAATAATATTATGGTATTAAAAAAAATTATCCAGGAGGCCCCCAGTCCAGGTAGGGTCTGCCAATCCTGGGAAGATTTCTTCCAGCTCCGAGCCAGTTGTACATTATATTAAAGAAATAAAAGCCAACCCTCTTCAGCTGTCAGGCTGCTGTGGCAGAATTTAGTTCTGTTCTCAAGAGCTTCCTTGTCCCATGAGTGCAAAGACAATAGTCCACTATATAGAGAGCCAATAAATCAATTAGCTTTAACAGCCAGTGTTCAGGAAATGCATTTATTCTCTTCAATGAAAACACAGTTTTTACTTGTAGCCATACTTCATACTGTTAAGGTCAATTTTTCATGTGGAAATTAAATCCAGTGGATGAAAAACTGCTTGTATATTCCATAAAGCGGGAAAGAAGTGTTCTTACTGATGTGGGATCACAAGTTTGTTTTATTTGTAATTATCCTGCTTTAGGGTAATTGAGATTCCAAACAGTGGCTTAATAGCTCGGCGCTCTCAAATTGCTACTGCCTGGAACTTTACCTTTCCAAAAATAAGTGAGCCTTTCAATTGCAACACAACTACTGAAGCCTGGGTCATTTTAGAACAATTAATTGAGAGAGGTGATTAATAGCTTAATAATGGGCTGTTCTGTGAGCGCCGGGAAGGCGCAGGGAAGGAATATGCAATTTTGTGTCCCTAAAACATGGCCTAATTGAAAACTCAGTGGTTCGCCTCCCGTGCCTGCCCCAGACTCTGCTTTTGAGACCCTGCTTTGATGCCATCCAAGGGGACCAGAAATCTTGGCTTCCACTTTAACCTCTTGGGTGCTGGGAGCTGCAGGGTTTGGGCAGGGGATGATGGGGAGCTCCACATGGGCTGCTGTGCTCGGGATGGGGAGGCACCATCAGCCCCCCTTCACAGCTGGAGGCAGCAGCATGGAAGGCTCAAAGAACCACAAGCCTGGGCAAGGGGGATCAGGATTTCCTCTCCTTTTCTGCTGCCTCTGCTTCGGAGGTGTTCGACATCCATATTCATGGCTCTGAGGGAAGGCTGGGAGCCGCTCCCAAGGGGCAGGAAGGAAGATGGAGAGCTGCAAATGTAAAGGAAACAGCAAGTTTATCAGGGGTCTTAAATTCTTTACCTGGGAACCACCAGCTCCGAGTTGCAAATAAAACAAAGCAAACAAACAGAAAACACCCCCCCACACATACTCCCCCAAGATAAACCCCCAAACCTTAGGCAGAAAAAGACATTTTGAAGGAGAGCCACTCCTCGGGATTCTGCTGCCCAGGAATCAGAGAGGAAAACACGAGGTATTGCTGAAGGTACAGGCACAGTGACCAGCCACCAGTCTGCTTCTGTAACTGGGAGACTGGGAGGAGGGCACAGCAGAACGGGCCAGGACTGACCCTGCAAAGGCTGCTCTAGGTCTGAGTCCTGGCTCCCACTTCTGCCCTCACTCAGCTGTTTCTGACCCCACACTCCCTTTTCCCCCCTGTGGGCTGAGCAGTGTTCAGAGCCCTGGTAAGGAACTGGCTTTGCTGTGTTCCTTGGGGACCAGGGAACAGCCAGCTTGAGCATCACCGTTCTGGGTCACACTGCAAGCCCAGCTCAGCCACCCCTCTGCCCTCTAAACCCCTCAGAGCACCGTGCTGTACCTTGGGGTGTGTCTGAGACCTGCAGCAGTGCCAGGGCTTCGTGCTGTGCCTGCCCCTTCCCTCTGCTCAAAGACAGGGTCCCACCTTTGGCCAAACACCTCTGTGCCCACGAACCCTGATAGTGGTGCTGGGGGTGGGTTTTCCTCCCCCTGGGTACATGAAGTGAGCAGAGCTGCACCCTGAAGCTGGGAGGATTATCTTCTGTAAACTGTGCTTTTGGGGTCTGGCACTGGCTGGAGGTCCAGCCTGTCCCCGGGTTTTTTGCTGGTGACGGGTCACCTCCCCAGCCTGTGGCCCATTTCAGTGCTGGGACATTTTGAATATTATAAATTCTGTGCATATTTTAAATAGTTCTGCCCAGGTTGTGATCTGCTGCTGTGTTTAATTTTTCTGAAACAGAGGGGTCAGGGCAACTGCAAATTCGGACAATTTAAAAATCTCTTTTTTTAAAGGAACATGGTCAGACAGTGTTTATAGGAGAAAAAAAATCTTTACAGTCTTTGTCCTCAAATTTCTGCTGATCCTTTGTGTGTCTCATGTTCATAGATCCCTGTTTCTCACACAAATTTATCCTGCCTTGCTGCTACCTGTGCTCTTTACAGCACAACAACACAAACCCTTGCAGGGGTCCCTCCCAGCACTCGTGCCTTGGCTTGTCATTGTGATGCAACAGCCAAAGCAAGAGAGAAGAGCAGCAGTGAAACTGGAACGAGTCCCTTTGTATTCACAGTGACAGGTGGGGAAGGGGCCAGTCCTGCTCCTGCTGTAGAGAAGCCAGACCCAAGTCCATGCTGCACATCTCAAAGTGATCAGCTCTAGGAAAATGTTCTTTATGCTGGGTAGAAGTTTAAACAAACTTCATTTTAAAACCAGCTAATGCATTCATTTACATTAATTAATGCATCCTAAGCTATAGCAATTAGTTGTAATTACCATTTGGCTGGTGTACAGGTAGAACTAACTCAGTGTGACTGTTCACTCTGGTATTTCTGCATTTTCCATGGGCAAACTGATGTCTGCAACATGTGAAGGCACCGTTGAACAGCAGATACTTCTGTAGAGATTTGCATATTGCATATCAATGAAAAGATTCTCAGAAATTTCATGGAAACCAATTTAAACTGGTTTGCAGCATTACAGGAGCAATATTCTTCAGATGGTGAACTGGTCTGAGGCAGCAGCTCCAGTTTAAAAACATAAAGGCTGTGTTTGATGCCAGTTTAATTTGGGCAAGGCTTAGGAGAGCTCGTGTGGCTGAGGACAGTGAGAAAACCCAAGGAGAGTGGTAGAAGTTGCTCAGAAAGACAAGAATGCCCAAAATGCTGGAGCAGGGAAAGTCCTGCTGGCCCTGCAATGGGGAATGGGTGGGAAGGGATTTGTAAATCTCTCTTGAAGGAGCTGACCTCGTGCTGAGTTTCCTCAGAGTTGGGTCAATAATGAACACATTTATTCTCTCCTTTTTGCCAGAGAACTCCATCAGAGAGAGGGAATGGAGGTAAACAGACCAAGGCTCTGAAAAGGAAGCAGAAAATAAGATTTTTATTGTAGCATTTGCATAATAGTCATCTTACAAAATTGCCTGGGAATAATAGGAGGAGGAGATAGGGATGAATAGGTTAAGTAGAAGGAGAGTCAATTTTTAGTGGTGTTAGAAGTGCTAATGTTTTCTCCTCCCTTTGATACAAGGAGTAGTACTCCTCTTGTAAGGAGAAGGGTTTATGGCAAGGCTACGTGAGAGATGAACAGCCTGGAGTGTGAGAGGCCAGAGGAGCAGAGTGTCACTGCAGCCTGGGAGGGACCTGCTCAGGGGGGACACAGCCAGGTCACACTAGCACTTAAAAAATCAGATGTCAGAAGCTCTTACAGAACCCTGGTGCTCAGGGCTTGCCTTGGAGACGCCAGAGAGCTTGAAGGAAAGAGGTTGTACTTTGTCTGCATGTTTAGGTGCCAATGTGGGGGGTGCTCTGGCAGCAGCGTGTTCAGGGTGGGCCAGGGTGGGCCAGCCAACCCCAGGGACAGCCCACGCTCCTCGAGCTTGGGAATCGAATTCTGTGTGCACAAAAGGTGAAGAAAGAACCAGGTAGAAAGAACTGACACTCAATAATTCCCAGGATCCCTGAGGCTGGAAAAACCCTCCCAGCCCAGGGAGCCCACCCTGTGCCCTGTCCCCACCTTGTCCCCAGCCCAGAGCTCTGAGTGCCACGGCCAGTCCTGCCTTGGGCACCT
>JAWWMO010000178.1:833842-848634 GCA_035047845.1 Dendrocincla fuliginosa
CACCTGGAGAAGAGAAGGCTCCAGGGACACCTGAGAGCCCCTTGCAGTGCCTAAAGGGGCTCCAGGAGAGCTGGAGACAACTTTTTAGTAGTGCCTCTTGTGATAGGACAAGGGGTGATGGTCTTTAAAATAAAATCTTAGAGATTTAGAGTACATATTAGGGAGAAATTGCTGGCTCTGAGGGTCGGCAGGCCCTGGCACAGGTTGGGCAGAGAAGCTGTGGCTGCCCCTGGATCCCTGGAAGTGTTCAGGGTTACACAGTGGTTTGTCTCAGCTTCCTATGCCCTCACCCGGCTCTCCTTGGGCTCTGGAGCTGAGCAGCACTGAGTTCTGGGCTGCAGCACGTTACAGCTGTGGTTTGTCCCAGACACAGGAATTGTGCTCCCAGGAAGGACCCTGCGGAGTAACAGCCCGATGGGTCACGTTGGGCTCACCCAGGGAGAGGGACACAAGTCAGGCTGTGCCCTCAGCCATGCCGGTCACAGAGGAGCTGAGGAAATCTGGACGCTCCCAAAGAGCTTTATATTTAAATATAACAGTGTCTCCTGGCACACACTGGCTGTGCTGGGCTGTCTGCCCTCTGACACACTGCCGGGTTATTTCTGTCACTTCCACTAATGACAGACATTCTCCCTCTGTCCCTTTCCAGCTGTCCAGAAGCATCACACTGAGCAGTTTGCAGTTTTCTGTCCTCAGTCAGACGATGAATTATGTGTCTTCCCTGCACCAGCCACTTGATCAGCTGTTGGAGAGGAAAATAAACATGATGGCTGGCTTTATGAGAATCACTGGATGAGAAGTGTCCACACCATGACTGCTGCTCGCTCAGCCTGTCCTCCCTGTGAGCTGCTCAGGCCCTGGCCCTTGCTGCTCTGACCCCCCCTCCCTGTGCTCTGCAGGCAGCAGAGTCCTGGTCTCTGCTGGCAGGTGGCATAAAGGATGGCCAAGTCATTGCATCCAGGACCTCCTCTCATTCCTGGGTCTGCAGTTCCTTCCTGTGTCTGCTCTCTGGGTAGAAAAGCATGTGTCAAGGCTGCTCCAAAGTACTCAACAAGGTTTTGCAGCTCAGAGCCCAGCCTCAGTCTCCAAGCAGAAGGAACCTGTCATAGAGAGGTGCAGGTGGTGAGACCCTCCTCAGCCCATGGTGAGGTGGAGAGTCCTGAGAGACGAGTGGGAGAAGAGGACACCAGTGACTGAGGTGGCTGCTGGCCCCTGCCTTGCTCCAGAGCTGGGGGCTGCCTTGATGTGACCCCAGAAAGAGAGATCTGGAGACTGGTTCAAAATCTGCAGAATTAAAAAAATGTGTTTTTTTCCTGTATTGTCTGACCGAGCCTTTGGGGTTTGCATTTCAAGCTGCTTGCTGTGATCCTAAGGAGCAGAAGCCTCTCTTCTTGTTCTGCACAACCCTAGAGGTGTCCAGGACCTGTGGCTTTGGGATGACCCCAGACCACCAGGGCCAGGTGGGAGCCACTGCTGTCCCTCTGTCCCTGTGCCCTGGTGCAGACTGATCAAACCAGCTCTCTGAGTGCTGCAGTTACCATAGCAAAGGGTAAAACAGGATTGGGAAGAAGATGCCCTTTGCTAACAGCTGGTGTTGCTTTAGGCTTTTTCAAAAGCCAGGAACAACGTGGCTCTGTGGCTGGGGCTTTCTGCTTCCCTGGGTGCTTTTGCCCCACTGCCTCCCAGAGCCAAGAGCATTCCTGGGCAGTCCAGCACTGTGGACAGCCTGGCACTGTGAGATCCATGGGCAGCCTGGCACTGCAGGATCCATGGGCAGCCTGGCACTGTGAGACCCATGGGGAGCCTGGCACTGTGAGATTCATGAGCAGCCTGGCACTGTGAGACCCATGGGGAGCCTGGCACTGTGAGATTCATGAGCAGCCTGGCACTGTGAGATCCATGGGCAGCCTGGCACTGCAGGATCCATGGGGAGCCTGGCACTGTGGGCTCCATGGTGGAGGTGGTGAGGAACAGGGGCCTTGTGCAGCTCTCAGTGGGCAGAGTGGGCTGTGCTTGCTCTCTGTTTCCAGGTGGTTTTGGGACTGATTGCCAGGACTGCAGCAGCAATGGTGGGAGCATCCAGACACACACCTTGGCACAGGCAGGACTGACTCAGGCACTTTGAGCCACCTTCTGCCTTTAACCACTGAGGGGTGAGCAGTTGTGGCGGGTTGGTGACTGTGGGTTGTCCTTCTCTGGTTTCCCCCTCTCCCCGCCGCAGGACCAGTTTGACAAGGCCCCCATTGCCCCTCGTGTGCCAGCACTCTCTGGTGCAGCCGGCACTGGGAGCCCAGCCGGGGCTCCACGGTGGGATGTGCTGGTGGTGCCCCCCGGCTGTCCCACAGCACCCCCTCACCTCCCCCACTGCTGCACGGCCGGGCCCAGCATCGCCCGCGGGCACGGCCCCGACGCGAGCCCAGGGAAGGGCTGGGGAGCCTGCAGCTGGGCCTGGCAATGGGACACGAACAACATGTGTTACAAGCCCTGGAACTTAAATATTTTGCTGCTATAAATGTTAGCAACGAGAGCTCTCGTTACATTTAAATGCCAGATGACAGAAGCAGGGCCAAAAAAAGCTCCTTCCCAGCCAAGCGGGAGGAGAGGGAATGACTGAGCCAGAGGGGCCGGCAGGATGCAGGGCTGGCACTGGGGACACCCACTCTGGGCAGGAGCCGCCAGGGAGGGTGGCCTGGCCACAGTGGCTCGGGGGAGAAGGAGCCAGTGCACCTGCCAGCAAAGCTTTG
Source organism: Dendrocincla fuliginosa (assembly GCA_035047845.1). Taxonomy (NCBI): domain Eukaryota; kingdom Metazoa; phylum Chordata; class Aves; order Passeriformes; family Dendrocolaptidae; genus Dendrocincla; species Dendrocincla fuliginosa. Next base: position 836,587 of record JAWWMO010000178.1, read on the forward strand.
ATGAGCATGGCACAGGACATGGCCTGGGACATGGTACAGAGCATGGCACAGGGCATGGCACAGGACATGGCACAGGGCATGGCACGGGACATGGCACAGAGCATGGCACAGGACATGGCACAGGGCATGGCACGGGACATGGCACAGAGCATGGCACGGGACATGGCACAGGACATGGCACAAGACATGGCACAGGACATGGCACAGGGCATGGCCTGGGACATGGCACAGAGCATGGCACAGGGCATTGCACAGGACATGGCACGGGACATGGCACAGAGCATGGCACAGGGCATGGCACAGAGCATGGCCTGGGACACGGCACAGAGCATGGCACGGGGCATGGCACGGGGCATGGCCTGGGACACGGCACAGAGCATGGCCTGGGACACGGCACAGAGCATGGCACGGGGCATGGCACAGAACATGGAACAGGACATGGCACAGGACATGGCACAGGGCATGGCACAGGACATGGCACAGGGCATGGCACAGAACATGGCACAGGACATGGCACAGGACATGGCACAGAACATGGCACAGGGCATGGCACGGGAGATGGCACAGAGCATGGCACAGGACATGGCACAGGACATGGCACGGGACATGGCACTGGACATGGCACAGAGCATGGCACAGACCATGGCACCGAGTGGGTCACCAGCAGCCGGTGCCCGCGGGGCTGCTCTGGTGGCCGAAGGGCAGAGCCCGCCCGTGTGCCGGTTCTGGTGTCTGGAATGGAAAGGACCTTGCTGGCCTTTCCACTCCAACCCCAGACTCCACTGTGAGAGTTCCCATGGCCTGAGGCTTGGCCTGGCAGGGCTCCCCCACCCAGCTGCGGAGCCGTTTTCATCGTTTGTATTTCAACACAATTTCACTAAATTCCAGTTGGCTCTTCCTGAATAACACCCGGAGCAGAAAGGAGCTGCACAGCCCTGTGAAGTGAATCTTTGCAATTAGAGAACTTGAGCACTTTTTGGTGGGTGTTTTGGTGAAAACAAAGCACTGCATGTGATGGGCTTGGAAAGCACAGGACTAATTACCACAGCTATTTTAAAAAATGGCATGAAAATGAGTTATGCTGTTAATGCTCAGATGCAAGAACATGGTCTGCTTAATTTAATAATACTGTGTAATTGTGTAAAACTGAACTGGTAGCAATTACATGTTATTGTTAATTACCTGGAGCTGGGTCCTCCTCTCTGTGCTCTCTGAATCACACCTGGCTCCCTGATGCCCCAAAGTCCGTGGGGCTTGCGATGCAAAGGTGTGCACGACACAAGGACCTGACCGAGGAGACCTGTGGAAGGTGTTCTCCGGGTGAGCTCTCCAGAGGCACGGGGACAACAGGGGAGTGCCTGTCCTGTGCTCACACCGTGGAGCCTCCCTCCGGGGCAGCTGACGGGAGCTCTGCACGCAGTGGAGCTGCTTGGACAGGCCTCGCCGGCTGCTCCGCCTGTGACTCACGGCCGCCTGATGAAATACGGGTACTCCCAGGCACACTGAGCACAGCGAAATATTAAAACAAGCTCTTTAATTTCAAACCCGAGTGCTTCCCGGGGTTTTCTCAGCAGCTGTGCTGGGACCAGTGCTGACTGTACGCTGGGAGGGGGCGGTGATGAAACGTCGCTGCATTGCAACAGCCAGATTTGCTTATTTGCATGTATATATACAGAGATATATATTTAGAAATTTCCCCGAGGCAAAAGAAAACAATTCATGACAAGCAGCAGCTTGGAAGGTCACCTGGATTATTATTTCTCTACCACAGCTCACCTCGAGCACATAAGCAAAGACTTCATATCCTGTTAATAACATTAAAGAGTTAAAAACCTCAGCAGCACTGAAGGCAATTATCAGGTTGGCTTTGTCATGCACAGCCTTGTTTCGTATGCTGTAACTAAATTATATTTTACTGTGTATTTTAGGAGGAATAACAGTGTTTGTGGGTTTTTTGCTCTTGGGCTCTGTCCTGCCCTGGGGCTGTCCCGCCACGGTGCTTGGCCTGGCACAGACCCCCAGCCCTGCCCACTCCCCTCTGCTGGGACGGGACAGAGGCTGAAAAGACACGGGAGTCTAAAGGGAGATGGTTCTACCAAGTGAGGTGACTGCTCTGGGGTCCTGCAGCTCCTCGGTCTTCCAAACATTTCCTCTATGGCATCTCTCAGCTGTGTGAGCTGTTTCTGCTCTCCCAGAGCGTTGCCAAGTGGTCTGACTTGAAATCTCAGCTGTTCCAGAGAGAAGCAGAATTTATAAAGTACCAAGGCGGTTCAGGTTACCATGGAAACAGTTTCAAAACAGAGAAGTCTGATTCTGCTGTAGTCACTGTCTTGGGAGGGTTTTGTGTGTGGAAGGATGACAGGGTGAACCTGCCCCACAGCTCAAGGTGTGCTCTGCATGTGTTGTGTTCTGGGGCCCACAGACTTCTGAAGAGCATGGTATTTGCATAACATTAATGTTTTTTGTTTTTTTCTGATGTCTGTGCGTGACAATTTGAGCCCACGGTGCTCCTTTCACATGGACATGCCATTATTACACCTGATTAATGCAAACATTATCCAGGAAGAAGTTCCAGACTGTGCCATGGCATGGAGAGAGCCACACAAGGTTCTCTGCCAGGAACTGGAAGACCCCAGACTTAATCACACTCCGTGCCTTGCAGAGCTGTGCAAAGTCAGCTCTATGTGAATACCCTCACCAAATCCATCCCACCTTTCCTTGGGGGACTGTAGATTACCTGACAAGCCAGGGGCTCTCCTGCCCTCACTGTGCCAGCACAGCACCTGGGGCACAGAGACAGCCCTGTGATCCTCCCCAGCCTGTGTCGGGGCAGAACCAGCACTCCTGACTCCAGCCACTGCCAGACAGCACTGCCAGCCACTAACCCAAACACCTTGTCATGATATCCCTCTTGGACTCCAGCCCTGGTTTTCTCCCCAAATAATGTTATTACAGATAAAATTCTACTTACAGCTGGAATTTCCTAGCAACACTCATGATACTGATAGAAAAGAGAACTGAAAAAACCCTGCACCCTTTGGAAGGCAAATTTATTTGTAAGGATGCTTATGATGACAAGTAAGAAGGATAGAAACCCAGCCCTATTTACAGATTATGCTGGGATTACTTCAGTAACCTAATTCTTCCCTCTCCCTCCCCATTAATTAGAAATCAGCAGCATGTAAACTGATGTGATCCAGTTACAGGGGGCTGTGGGCAGGAGCTGCCAGGACCTAATTCCAGTTCCCAGCACTGGCTCCTCCCGTGGCTGTGAACAAGCTCTTAGCAACAGCTGTCCCTTGGTGAGCCATGCGTGGGTTACTCAATGGCAGGTTCCAGAATTCATGTTCTTCTACCAGACATGAGGTGGAAACTTTTCCATGCAAAGTGCTTCTAACCCCTGCAGCTCCTTGTGTCTCCTGGGAGCCCCACAGCCTGCCATTAGTGAGGGGTGGCTCTTACAGTGTCACCCTTTGTTGTGAGCTCTAATAACCACGTGGGATACTGTCAAAAGTGCTTTAGGCTGCAAATAAGCAGGTGGGTGTTCAGAAGTGTTGGCTGCCAGCACCACCTGTGGAGCCTCAAGGGAAGCTTGGCACTTCTGGAGACGTAGCTGTTTGGTTAGATTCTGAAAAGCTGTATTAGATACCCAACCTTTAGACTTCTCTTTTGGAAAATGGTCCTTGTTAGAGCTGCATTTTCTCCCGAGGAACACCTACACATGAGCTACTTGAATGTCACATTCAGCTACTTGGCAGTACACTATGGAAAATCACTGGCCCTGTGCTGTTGAGCCAAATGTAGACCTATTTGTATTTTTAAGGGAATTAGTATTCTTTTCTCTGTTTAAAACATTCCTATTACTCATAGTGAGTCAAATCCTGGCCCCATTTGGAGAGTGGTGCACAAATAGGCTGTATGTACAAAGGAGCTTTGGCGGGAGCTCTTCCCAAACCCTCCACACACCTGCCTTTCCCCGAGGGAACAAGCGATCGCCTCCCGGGCCGGCACCACGGCTGGGATTGCTCTCCGTGCTGTCCCAGCCTGGCTCATCCTGCACCTCCATGTCTTCTGTTCCTGTCCTCTGAGCCCCTCACCTCCCAGCTCACAGGTGCTACTGTCACTGCTGGGGAAGTGCTGCATGTGTGGAGGAAAAGCACAGCCACGTCCCTTGTCACACAGGAGCAGTGAGGCCTCTGCTCCAGCCTGAGGCAGAGTCACAGGATCATTTAGGCTGGAAAAGCCCTCCCAGCCCACAGAGCCTACCCTGTGCCCGATGCCCACCTTGTCCCCTAGCCCAGAGCACTGAGTGCCACGGCCAGTCCTGCCTTGGGCACCTCCAGGGCTGGGGACACCACCTGCTTCCTGGGCAGCCCCTGCCAAGGCCTGACCACCCTGAGCCTCCTCTTCTTCATTTCTTTGTCTTTGTATTTTTCTTTTTTTCTTTTTCTTTTTTTTTAATTTTAATTCCAGGCTTTCTAAATTTTATAATTGTGACAACTATTACTGATTAATTGAATATTATTTAGAGAAAGTATCTTGAAAGGTTTCATTCTTAGCAAATCCATCAAGCAGCTGAAGTTTCTTTACCTTATGCCATCAGAAGTGTTTCAACTATGCAAACATTACAAGATTAAAGACAATGATAATGAGCAGCCACAGTTAAACTGAGAGAAACACCCTGGTTTATTTGATGCTAATTTTTGGAGGACATTGTAAATTTTGGAAAGAATTTAAATTCATGCTTGAAATGTATTGATTAGTGGGACTTAATTTTTGTTGAGCTCTCTCTGATAGTGTTGTAAATATTTTCATTTGTTACGCATAACAAAATATACATTAATCTGTCAGAATATAAATGGTTTTCTGCTGGCCACTATGGCTTGAGGGATTTATTCCAAGTTACCCGTGTTCCTGTTTGCCCTCAGGATATATAATGTATATTTTAAGGGACTGTGGATTACAGTAAGACACTTATATTATTTGTGTGATTAATATTAGTGTTACAATGAATGGGGTCCTGTGGTCTTTCTTTGCTCTTAGAGTGACTTAATCATTTCTCACCACAGCGAAGTCATCTTAATAAAACATTCCATACAGTAGTTTGTTTTTCCTCAGATATGACAAATGCAGCTGCAGCAAGACGTGAATTTTCTGTTATTAAATATATAGTATCATGAATTTAATTTACTGTAAGACATGTACATGATATCCTTATGTAGCAGGGTGGAATTTGAGTTCCAGCCCATTTCTCCCAGCCCGGGTAGGACTGGAAGGAAGACTACAGTGAAATGGTCTATTTTTAAAGTTCACTTCTCAGCACAACTGACTTTTTCCTGAAGTTTTGGATGTGGAACTTCACATGCTGAAAAAGGTCAGCCCTGTGGAGGAGTATTTAAAGTTTCATGGGTGTAATTTGCCACGATACGTCACGAGCTCTGCCCCCCCCTCCCATCACCACGGCCCCAGCGCTGCATCTCCTGCTCTCTGCTCCCACCCCTGGTCCCTCCGTGCTGGGGTGCCCGTCCTGCTGCTGCCACAGCCCACGGGAAGCCGTGGAGCCCACGGGGGGAAGCAGATGAAGGCTGAGCATCCTGCTCCGTGCTGTACTCCTTTCTCCACAGAGCCCTGCCCCGCTGGCTGGGGATGCCCTTGGGGCTAGAACATCCCAAATGAAATTTGGGTCCTTGGTGTGGGCTGAGGGGTGGCCAAGGGCATGTTTTGCCCAGTGTCTTTCCCAAGCGAGGTGGGGACACCTGTCCCAGCAGTGCTGTGAAGTCCAGCACTGCCACACACCTCCCCTTAGAGTGGGTCACACTGCTCCCTGGTTAAACCATTGAATCACAGGACTTTTTAACTGCCATCAAAGCCTTCATGGCCTTAATGGATGATTCTTAAATGAGCTCATTCTGCATGGGTCCAACGTGGCCTTGGACACTTCCAGGGATGGGGCAGTGCCAGGGCCTCCCCACCTAAGTGTGCTGAATTGTGCCCATTTGGGTGTAGTTTAAATAGGCTTTAGGTGTGTTTTCTGTGACTGCAGCAGCACAGGGAGGGCTGGCCTGGTGCTCTTGTTCCTCTTTGAAATCCTTATGTTCACAAGATGTATCACTGGAGCCCATCAGTGTTCCATGTTTGCCTGATGGGCATCACCATGCACAGAACCAGGGAAATGTGTCTGCTGTGTTATCAACACTCAGTGACATAACCTCCCACCTGAGCAGGGGATCTGCACCCTTCCTGAGAGCCTCATCACCTGAGGCAAAGTCTGAATAGGTAAATGGTCCTTGTGCTCTCTCCAGGTTCCAGTGCAGTGGCAGGAAACACTGTCATCTCCAAAAGCCCACATCTTCAGCAAGAGACACATTAGAGCCCTCTAAAGGGCTCAGAGAAGGGAATTAAGATGTTTGTGGCAGGGGTTGTGAGACCCAGTGAATAATGGGCATCAATATTTGTGGCTGCCCCATCCCTGGAAGTGTTCAAGGCCAGGCTGGACAGGGTTTGGAGCAGCCTTGGTTAGTGGAAGCTGACCCTGCCCATGGAGGGGTGAGACTGGATGGGCTTTGAGGTCCCTTCCAATTCAGGCCATTCTGGGATTCTCTGATATTGCCCCTAATGCTGAACCTTTGGGTCTTGTGGTGCTCCCTAAGCCATCAGCATCGCTCCACAGCCAAGGAGGGATGCTCAGGCAGCAGAGTCCCCTGTGCAGAGCTCTGCAATCAGCCCCTGGTGTAAACAGGCTGCTTTGGGAGAGGATGTGGCTACAACAGCAGCTCCTGACACGGCAAATACGCATCGTGCATTTTACGCTTTAAAAGAGTTTAAATTATCAAGCTTCTGGGGAAAGTTGTCTGCAGTGCCAAAGAATGATGCTGGTAATTACAATAAATTCATCCAGGATACGGTGGACAAGAGCTTTAAAAACTTCAGAAACATCAATTAAAGCCCAAGTTCTGTGCAATAAGCATCAAAAATTGATAAAAACTCAAATTTAGGTTTTTAGATTTAGTGTTTAAATCAATCAACTGCAAACAAGATTTAATTAAAGAATATTATTTCAAAGTGTAATTACCTACTGGGATTAGAATGAACCTCTATTGCCCATAATGTTCTCCTACTGTGATCCCACACTGAAAAATGTTGAGTTTTAGATTAATATGCATCTTGTAAGTACAAGTCCTAATCTCAATCTTAAAGGACATTTAAAACACACTTGGAACCTTCTATGCAATCAAGCACAGTGTGACTACAATGTCCACCATGCTAAATTTGTGATTACATTTTTTATGTGCATGATTTAAATCGCTTTAGCAGCCGTCCAGGGAGCATTTTACCCTGCATATTAATTACACAAAGGCTTTGTCATGTGCGGGGCTCAGTGGTCATGGTCTGTAATCCAGCTCATTTGAACTGGGAGGACGGTTTTGGCACATGCTGTGCACACCAAGCTCGGCTTTAGAGCCCGGCTAGGCGGGGCTGGGTAACAGGTATGGCTCCTGCTCCAGCAATGAATGCCACTTCTTTAGGGACATCTGCAAACTCAGAGCTCAAAAACCTGAGAGGGGAAGAGGGAGCTCACAAATACACGGGAAAACCTGGCCCAGCATCCTGCAGAAAACAGCCAAATCCCCGGAAAAAAGACTAGAAACCAACCACAATTCTTACTCAAACAGAGACTTTTTAAATTCAAGGCACCGGTAGTTAAAACTACTTAATAATTAATATTTTTCTGTTACTTGCTCTCTTTTCTCATTTAAATACCCCTCCCTTTCCCTAAAATATTAACTCACCTGGTCTATATTTTTTATTCTAATTTGTCCATCTTATTTAGATCATAAACTCAGTTTAAAAGGAATTCACTGTACAAAGCCACAAATCAGCCAAGTGTGTCTGTAATAAAGCTGTTGTCAATATGTTGGACATGCACTTTTTTAGAATTTACTGCAGTAATTTTAAAGCCTGTCTTTACAGTACCTGTGAAAAAATGTCTGATGCTTAATCTGAGGAATTTGGCATCCTGGAGTACCTGTGCAGGGGAGCAGTGTGGAGATGCTCACCAATCCTATCCTCATCTATAGGATGATCAGGTTCAACAAGGAGACCAGGATTTGCTATTTCACTTTAGTCAGAGACCACGTTCTGCATTCCTTCATTACTTCTCACTTAGGAAAGCTTTGGCTGAAGCCATGAGTGGCCATATTTGTGTGATTCCAATGATAATCATGGGGCTAATTATGGCACAGGGACAGAGCTGGGACCTCTGCTCCCTTTCCTTTTGCACAGCAACAACATGAGAACAACGACAGAGAAATGGGGCTCAGAGCTTTAGAAAAGGCACTTTTTGGCAAATCAGAGAACCACAGAATCATCTGGATTGGGAAAGTCCTACAAGACCACCGAGTCCAACCATCCCCCAGCACTGCCAAGGCCCCCACCAACCCATGTCCCCAAGTGCCACATCCACACGGCTTTTAAATCCCCCCAGGAATGGGGACTCCACCACTCCCACTAAAAGGCAGCTCTTTTTCCTCTCAATTTCCTCTCTTGAAACTGGTTTTTATGAATTCTCCAAAGACATTTTACCAGTAAGAAGGAAAAAGTGAAAGCAGATCAACATGGGAAACGTATTTGTGTCATTCCAACCCTTGTCCCCAGCTGTGAATGTTCTGTTGGTTTAACCTGGAGGGAAGAAAATCCCCAAACCTTTTCCTACAAAACCTGGAGTAGGATTTGTTAGAGCTTTTCCACCTGAAATCTGTGGAGCAGTTTGCCCCCCAAATGTGGTAGGGATGAATCCAGCTGCTGGGGGAAGCAGGGGAGTGATTTCTCAATTCACTGAGCAAGCTTCTTAAAAAGAGAAACTGAATAATTTCAATCACATCATTTTAGTGGAAACTCTTCTTCCATTTTTCCATGATTTTTGAGACTACATCAATAAGCAGATTGGAAAGGACGACTGTTTCATGATGAAAAACTTTATCTGGCTTTATCTGGCTGATAAATACCCAGATAAAATATTTGATTTTCTTTTCCCGCATTAGAAGGTGTCCTTCAGATTTAGCCAACACTGTGATTTTGGTGGTTACTTTGTTTTCCCCAAAAATATGATTAGATCAAGCATAACACACAATTTTATAGCATTTATTCTTGGCAAATCCTCCTTTTCCAATGTTTCTTGGTGTGATTAGGAGGAGCTGGTTATTCCCCTGGCTGTGAGAGCCACCTCAGCGTGCCCGTGGCGGTGGCTGGGGTGACTCTGTGCCCCATCCTGGAGTCAGGAATCATTAAGGTTGGAAAGGACCTTCAGGATCCGAGTCCAACTTCCACCTGGAAAAGGCCCAGCCCAGCCAGGGCTGCTCCCCCATTCCCTGCATTCCAACACAACTTCCTTCTGCTTGGAACTTCTGCTCAAAACCCCACACAGACCTGGGAAGTGAAAATGCCATTTTCATGCCTCTAATGTCTTTTATGGCCCCTTCTAATAGAGAAGCACATTAATGAAATCTCTCCTAGTGAGTTGGGAAGCGATTTTTCTTGAAAACCCACCCCAAATCTGTGGCCTTTTCCATTAAATTTTAATCAGTCTCGAATTTTGAAATCTCAGCATAAAGCTGTTGATATCGGTCTCCTTTGATAAATTATAAAGGTAAACTTTAATGAACAGTGAATGGAATCACCTTTGCTACTTGGGGGTAATAGAATAAAAAAGCAAACAAACACATTTTTCTTACTGCCACATGCCTCTCCTTAATAATAAGTTTTGTGTCTTCTGCAGAAATAGATGCTGGATAAAGTCTCATTAAATTAGCTGACTGATGGAATAAATACACAGCCCATGGCTCTCCAGTCCAGAGCAAACTAAGCCAGGGTCTTGATATCTCCGAGTTCTGCTTATTTACACATGCCTCGGACTCTTCTCACAGATATGTAAATTATTCTGGTTAAAACTAAATGCTAAAGTCTACACCATTAGTCTTCCACTTCATGATCTCCACATGGGGCTGTTAGAGGGATAATGTACCATACAATACACGGTTTACTTTTAATTAATAGAAAAAAAATGTGAAATGAATATTAAATGTAGCTTAATGTGAAAGAAACCTCAAAGCAGTATGGTTGGGTTTCTTTTTTTATAATTTTTTTTTTTAAATATTCAGCTCTGCTTCGGCATTAGGAAACAGGAAACGTGGTGGCAGCCTGGAAACACCATGAAAGCTTGGGGGAAGGAGGAGAAGCAGGAAAGGCACTGGCAAACGGAGGTCAGGCCTGGCTTGTTTGCCCGGGAGGGGCACCTGTCCAAATTCCAAGGGTGGAGATGCTCCCAGCTCCTCAGGGAAATATTCTGCAGGAATCCTACCCCCCACCTACACAGGAACTGGGGGCTCTGCTCAGAGCCCCCAAAATCCTGAGGGTAGGGATGCTCCCAGCTCCCTGGGCACCCTGGGAGACTCCTACCAACCCACCTACACAGGAACTGGGGGCTCTGCTCAGCGTCCCTGAAATCCCAAGGCTGGGAATGCTCTCAGCATCCCAGGCACCCTGCAGGGATCCTACGCCACCACCTAACGCAAGAATTGCCAAATCTGGTATTAAATCTTAATATAAAACCCCCTCATCAAATAGAAGCATTTAATTAAAACACAAGATCTGTTTGTCTGCGTTATAATTCAACGTGTCAAAATTAATGCCCCTGTTTTTAATAAATAGAATTACCAATTCACAAACAGTTTATCACACTGTTCTCAACCACGGAATGGAATTTTAATTATAGCCCATTATTTATTGCGACCAAACAAGCACGTCCCACAATATTTGCCAAGAGCACAAGTTGGGATTTCAGAGGAAAAGCTCCATTTAGTCGTGGTTTCCTCGGGTGATGTCCCCTTTGTCTCACTTGGCTCACCTGGGATAAGGTGGGGATCTTGGAAGGAGACAAAGGCTGCGAACAGCCCTGTGGAGGCTTTAGGAGATAACAAGGTACTCACTGAAGGCACTTATTTGCAAGATTAAAGGGGTTCAGCTAAAGCCTGAAATTAGTAACTTTTCATCCCTTTCCCCGAGCAAAGCCTGTGTTTGCAATAAAACACAGAGCTGGTGTTTTAAAGCCTCCTCAGCAGGCAGAGGGTGAAAGCCAGAGCTGCTGCTCATTGCTAAGGGATTCAAACCTTCTTAATTGTGATGTTATCCATAGACATGATGGGAATGGTACTGCTGGAATCCTAAAAACCAGACAGCACCTACCAGTGAAGTGCATTCTTTTAATGCCCAGCAGCCAAATCTGTAATACAGGGGGGAAAGGAGAAGCTCTGCTGGCAGAAATACAGGGAGACACTTGGTTCTTGTAAGGAGGCATTAACTAACCTGAGCCAGTGGGAAGGCAAATCCAGTGCCTGATTCCCGAGGAAAACTCACAGGCAGGATGGATTAACTGGCCTTGGCTCTGCCGTGAAATCCCAGTGAACTCCACCTGCAAGGAGCTCAACTTCCCAGGAATATTGCAATATTTACTGGCAAACTGACGGTGTTTTCTCACCTTCATGAGGTAAAAGGGTGAAGCTCAGCTGGGGAGTGGGGGCTGCACCCAAGGGGTCAGGCTGGGCTCTTGGCTCAGAGCAGCAGTGCCTCCTAAAACATGGGATTGCTCCTGGAAAACAGGGAGAATTATAGAAGAGATATGGGCTCTGAAGAAGAAGTAGAACCTGAAGTGACAGGGCAAGGGGGAGTGGCTTCACACTGACAGAGGGATGGGGTAGATTATCATGGAATTGTAGGATCAGGGCATCATTAAGGTTGGAGAAGCCCTTTAGGATCATCAATTGCAGGCATCAACCAGCACCACCACCATGTTCACCACCAACCCACGGCCTCAGGTGCCACATCCACATATTTTCTGAACACATCCAGGGATGGGATAGGAATTATGAAGAAATTCCTCCCTGTGAGGGTGGGCAGGCCCTGGCACAGGTTGAGTAGAGAAGCTGTGGCTGCCCCTGGATCCCTGGGAGTGTCCAAGGGCAGGTTGGAGCACCCTGGGCTGGTGGGAGATGT
>JAWWMO010000178.1:877094-894431 GCA_035047845.1 Dendrocincla fuliginosa
GGGAAGGGGCTGGAGCAGCAGGAGGGGCTGAGGGAGCTGGGGGGACAGCAGGAGGGATTTGTGCCTGGAAAGGGTGGCCAGGCCTTGGCAGGGGCTGCCCAGGGAGGGTTGGATTGCCCAGCCCTGGGGGTGTCCATGGAATGACTGGCCATGGCACTCAGAGCTCTGGGCTGGGGGGACAAGGTGGGGATGGGGCACAGGTGGGACTGGATGTTCTTGGAGGGCTTTTCCAACCTTAATGATTCTGGGATTTCGATTTGAGGCTGCCAACCTGGGCTGAAGCAGCAGCTCTGGGTCTGGCTGTGGCAGGAGCCCACGGGAGGTGTTTCAGTGGTGCTCTCCAGCACCCCAGCTCAGCGGCTGCTGGAGGGGTTGGCACCATCTGCAGAAGATCTGAACAGGGTTTTTTAGTTTAGAGTATTACTGGTACCCTATCTGTGTCATTCCACCTCTTGAAAGCATTTAAAAATACAACCAGAATAAAAGGATGTTGAAGTGTTTGATGCTCAACTTGCCCCACTTGTCTTCTCCATAATCTGCATTGCTGTACGAATGATGCTCCGGGAAACAGATTTTGCAGCTGCAGTTGTGTGTGATATTCTCCAGGTAAAGGTACATCTGAGCTGGAACAGAGACTTCCAGGCTTTATCCTATTTATCTTTAATATTTCACACCACAGCTCAGCCCTGCTGTTGTTTTAATGATAAATTGTGGCTATTGTAAACAGAAGTGCTCAAATCATGGTCTCACTGCACATGTCTTTCATGACTGTGCTGCCACAATAATGAGGAATGGGAGATAATGACTTAAGGAAAAAGCGCTGGATTAAGTGGGACAGTAAATTAGGCATTTATCTCTCTCCATTGGAGGCCTGTTTCCAGTTCCCTCTGAGGTCTCAGCTGAGCCCTATTTAAAAGTAAACCACGTCGTATTTCACAAAGCCAACCCACTCCATAGAAATCAGCATATAAGCACTCACATTAAATTACCATATTACCCAGGAGGTCCTGGTTTTCAGGAAGGTCAGAGTTGAGGTGTATTCGCCAGAAAAAATAAGGTTATACCATTTTATCTTTTTACTCTGCATCCAGAATAGGGAAAATTCCCACTTACTCTGGTTCTGGTTTGGTTTTTTTCCTCCTGTGTGTTTTAAATTCTGGTAATTTTTAGACCACAAGAAAACCAGTGTGTACAGAAATCACAAACCTGCAGTTTCCCCTCAAGGGGGAAGGACTGTAATGGCATCAGACTCAATGAGGTGTGTTGGACTCTGCATATGCCTGAGCATTTTGCTCAGGAAACTCTGGCAAAGATGATTTTTATGGTTGCAAAGTCAAAGGAACTCTTGGTTTATTTACTTAGACAGTGACTCGAGGTTGTGCAATGGAGAAGCCCATTCCTCACAGGAAAGCATCAACCCCTCCTGTATGGACAAGGAGGTTCATGAAATAGGGAAGAACTGGGACATTCTTTGTTATTGATCGTTCTGCTGAGCTGGGATGAAATTACGAGATTTTTGTGGGGGCTTCAATCAATATTTCAGCCCTAACCTCAGCCTAATTTAGGGGTTGGACTGTGTGCTCTCCAGAGGTCCCATCCAGCCCAAACTATTCTCTGGTTCTGTGGTGTCTGCCAAGTTTTGTGGAGGGATACAGGAGAGAACTGGCTCCTTGGCATGTAGTCCCTGAAGTGATGCTCTCACTGTTCCTGTTCCCTCTGTCTCAGGGGGTTTCCAGGAGTTCTCTCACTGCGGCACCTCTGGGTCTGTGGAGGGACAGCACATTTGTCAGTGCTGATAAAGGATGTATTTTGTTCTGTGCCAGCAGAAGGGTCAATGGATAGCTTAAACTGAGCATTTCTTGGATCTGCCTCCTGTGACCATCACATTCCTTTCCGAAGGGATCTCAGGGAATGGTGTTTCCTTCCAGGCCTCCCACCACCAGCTCAGCCTTTTGTCCTTGCTTTTACTAAGTAGCTGATTATTGGTGAGCTCATTCCCAGAAGTTTGTGCTGGAAGTTGATCTCCTGGTTAGTTGCCTTGTAGGTCAGAACATCATTAATAAATTGCATTAAGTGTTGAGGCAAAGGTTGGAGAAGGCAGAATCCCGATCAGTATTTTACTTGGCTATAATATTCAATTAAAATATGTAAAATATTATATATTTCTGCATATATATTTTCTCTCTGTGATGTTTTCTAGAATGAATTTCCTCTGACTTGCAAAAAGGAATGCAGAAACATATTCTTGACATTACAGAATCTACATCTAAACTCAAGCAGGGTCAGAGGGGCAAACTTTTTAGGTGTCAGCACCATGGAAGTTCATAATCAGGAACAGGAGGCTGATACCATGAAAACATCAAGGATTCTAATTGCTGCGAATTCAAGTCCTGACCTTCATTTCTAACAAACTTTGCAGATTAATTCAGACCCGAGGTATTTATACAGTGTGATCTGAACTGGTTTATAACTTCCAATTTTTCAAGTCAGGGGTAATACCTTGAATGAAACTTTAACTTAGCAGCTCCTGAGCTGTAGCAGCAGCAGTACCTGCACGTAGAGGAACCTTGGCTTTCCCACACTGCTGTGTGTGAGAGCCCAGCCCAGAATCCCAGAATCACTGAGGCTGGAAAAGCCTTCCAAGACCTTCGAGTCCACTGCACCACCTCTCTGGGCAGCCCCTTCCAATGCTTGACAACCCTTTCCATGAATAAATTCCTCCTGATGCCCAAACTGACCCTCCCCTGCTCAGGGAAGGGTCTTCTGGTTGCTCATGAATGCAGCTGGACTCTTCTGAGGTGGCCTGAAAGGTGGACTGAACTTCCAGATCTCACCACTTTCTCCAATAATACTAATCAAATCTGTGTGTTGGAGGCAGCCAGTCTGTGTTGGCCTCTTTGATTCCAGGAGAGGACTCCTCCTCCTCCTCCTCTTTTCCAGATTTCCCGTAGTCTCCAGACTTGCCCAAGTTGCCCCCATGCACTGAAACTCCTGAGCTGCCAGTTTGGCAGGATTTACACCCCTAACCTTTCTGGTGGCACTGGGATTGAACTATGGTTCTTGAGAGAGGTTATTAAGCCACTGTGCCCGTTGCACTTAATTTTTGAGAGGAGGAAGGAGCGTCTGCACTGTAGCCAGAACTCGGCTCTTTGCTCAGCTCAGCATATTTTTTAATGTCAACAATTAAGAATTGCCATTAAAGAGTATCACAATCAAAGAATGTCTGCAGTCCAGGATGAATTAATGAGCTACACTAAAACCTCCACTGCGTTTTCTTGTTCCTTGAGATGCTTTTCTTTCCCCTTCCCTTAGTAAAGCCACCTGTAAGCATTGCAGTTGTTCTTAATGACTTTATACAAAAGTATTCAGCTTTTACCATGGTGATAGAAAGTAGGCAGAGGAAATGTGCTGGAAAAAAAAGAATATGGATGCATAAATCTAGAACATCCATGTCCAAACCTGCTGATGTGGTGGCTGCCTTCTGGGCTCCTCATGCTGCCTGACAGACCTCCAGCAATGAGCAAATGGAAATCAGAGGCGCATCTGAGGTAAAACGTTGAGTTCAGTGCAATGGCTTTATTGATTTATGCAGAGCTGAGGTTTGGCCTCCGTAGCCTTCATAGTTTCTGTACAGATTGGGATCTCTCTGGTCTCACCTGCGGGACCGAATCTGTGGCACTTCTGGCACAGGTGACACTTGAGTAACTCAGGAGTAAAGCTTAATTCCTGTTTTAATTTTAAAAGTGAAAAAATATATTCTAGTATTTGTTTCTGGTTAATATGAGGTTCCAGCAGCTCTGCTCTGAGCAGCCTTTTCCTGGTGACCAGCCAGGCTCAGATCCCACTGTTCTGGGAGGCTGCTCAAGCACCAGTTTTCACCATGAAATATTTTTGTTTCAAACTGTGTCAGCAAAAAACCCCCCACCAGAAAGCCAAACAACAGGAAGGAGTCCTGACTGCTTTGCCTGAGAGTGTGAATCACATTTTCAAGCAGGTTGGAAGCAATTTGCTTTTTAAGTTCTGCATGTTCGTTTTGCCGTCCGTTCTGATTACCACTGGGCAGAATTCCTCATGTCCATTCCCTTTGTGTGTTTCTCAGACTGGTGCTCGTCCTGTAAGTGCTACTCTTGGGAGGGGGGAGGTTTTTGTTCTCAGAAAAACTTTGTTCAATGAGTTTACACGAAGCTTTGTGGTGTTTGCTGCTGAGTTCTGGTCGAATGGTGGTGAGAGGAGGAGGTGATGCTGGTGCTGAGACCCAGGGGAAGGTGGGCTCCGACTTGTGCTCATCTTGGGCATCTTCACTGCAAGGCAGCAATGGGCTCCATGGGGACAGTGGACAATTTTAGCAATGCAATAGGGTACAAAGCTCCAACAGCCCCTGAAACACACTCAGTGCTATGTCCAGTTGCTCCTTGGACACCTCCAGGGCTGGGCACTCCAAACCTCCCTGGGCAGCCCCTCCCAATGCCTGACCACCCTTTCCAGGAAGAAATCCCTCCTGATGTCCAGCCTGACCCTCTCCTGGAACAGCTTGAGGCTGTTTCCTCTTGTCCTGTTGCTGGTTGCCTGGGAGGAGAGCCCATCCCCCATTTTTCTACAACCTCACAAAATTCCATGAGAACCTGGCTGGGGGCATGGACCCAAAAAGCTTGGAGGCAATGTTTGCATTTGAGTAACTTGATTTGAAGCAGTGACCAAAGTGTGTAAATAGCTTGGTTTCCAGAGAGCTCTAAACTTAATGAAATAGAATTGACAGTGTTTGTTTTTTTTAAAAATGAAACCTTGGTGGTCACAACCCCCTGGGGAATCTGGACACAGAGTGTTGGGAAATGGTTGCAATCTCATCCCAAAGCTGACAGATGGGAACACTTTGGAAGATGAGGACATATGTGGCTTTACATTAAAGGATTTTGGAAGAGAAAAAAACAGTTAAAAATTGTTCTTCAGGCTTTAAAATCACGGTTTGTTTCATGTGTGGGCAAAGGGAAGATGTAGTCAGGCTGTTGTTTTGTTTTTGTTTTTCTTTTTAAATTTTTATTATTATTATTATTTTTTACTCTCCAGAAGGCACTGGCAGCTGGGCTGCTCTGATCAATAAAATTATAGCGTGGCAGCAAGTCACAGTTTGTCTGCAGGTTCCAATCCAGCTCCAGGGAGGTAATCAATAACTTTGTTTATAATGACATCTAGCTGGCAGCGTGGGGCTGCTGCAAAGCCTGACCAAAGAAAAGTTGGACTGAGCAGGAATGATAGTGGAATTACCATGTGAGCCTAGGCACGGCCTCTTCCCATGCAGATTGACATAAAATAGCGGGGCAGGGTAGGAAGAAGCACAGGGATGAGGGTTTCTTCAAATAGAAGGGCTTAATTTTGTGACCTCTCCCACCGTGCAGATGTGGTTACACGTCCCACCTCCCTGGCAGGGCAGGGCCACGGCTCGTGAGGTCTCTGGTTGCTCACAGGGAGCTTTTCTGCTCTTGCCTCTCTTTTTGTCAAAATGATTTGAAGTGTCCACATGCTCCTGACTCTTCTCTGTTTTGCTCTTCTCAGCCTGTTTCTTGGGAGCACATTAAAATCACCATCTCTTCTTAGACTGGAATACATGAGGATGCTGGATCAGACTCTGTTGGACTGTTGTATGGAGTCTGTAATGGCAAAATAAGGCTCTTAGAAAGAATTTTTCTTTGAACTATTAAAGATCACATAACAACTTTTAAACAAGATGGCAAAACAAAAAACTTGGTAGATTTTAATTACAGCATAGTATAAACAGCCAGATGAAAGGTGTGCTGTGGCCACTGGCCTGATGTGACCAGTTTGTCCCTTAGGGATGATCACAGAATGTTCTGAGTTGGAAGGGACCCATGAGGGTCGAGTCCAGCTCTTAGGTGAATGGCCCCTGCTTGTGTTTCAAACTGCTTTCCTAATGCTTAATGAAGTGTTTTGGCCCCATCCTGCCTTTGGGGCGAGGATGAGGAGGGTGGCAGCTCACGTTGGGCTGGTGGTGCCACAGCGAGGCAATGAGCGGGAGGGGGGGGATCCAGGGGCTGATGCTGGGGGTCCGTGTGGTTCTGGGGGCTCGGCAGTATTGCCTCCTGCCACCGGCCCATCCAGGCTCCTGCCACCGGCCCCGTCCGCCCTAATAGCAGTGCCCTTTTCCCGGAGCGGGATCGCGGGCTTGGCACACACGGCCGGCTCTGTGTGTGTCTGTGTCTGTGTGTCCATCAGCGCACTCGGCCGGCTCTGTGTGTGTCTGTGTCTGTGTGTCCATCAGCGCACTCGGCCGGCTCTGTGTGTGTCTGTGTCTCCATCAGCGCACACGGCCGGCTCTGTGTCTGTCTGTCTGTCTGTGTCTCCATCAGCGCACACGGCCGGCTCTGTGTCTGTGTGTCTGTGTGTCCATCAGCGCACTCGGCCGGCTCTGTGTCTGTGTGTCTGTGTGTCCATCAGCGCACACGGCCGGCTCTGTGTCTGTGTGTCTGTCTCCATCAGCGCCGTGCCCCTCTGCCCCTCTACCCGCACCTGCATGCCCCGACCTGGGCGCCCTCCTCGCTTCCAAGGGGGCTCCGGCTCGGCAAAGTTCACGGCGGCCCCATCTCTGACAAGAGATCAATACTGTCCTCCCGGCGCGGGAGCGGCTGCCGGCCCTGTCAGAGGGATGTGTGCCGTAATTGGATCAGGGATGCGGGAGCCATCCCAGCCTCCCGTCAGCACTGTCACAGCTGTCAGATGTCATCCCTCCGTACAGCTGTCACCGCGGGAGGGCCGGGGCTCCTTCTCCCCGCTCACCCAATGCAAATGTCCACTTAGCGGATGAATATTGAAGATATTAGACACTTCTCTATGCCTTTATGCAAAATAAAGATCTGTGTCATCTGTGAATTTCATGGAAATAAGTTGCAATTTATTCACTGTGAGAAAAGTGAAGTGAAGCCTGTAAAAATGAGAAATTATTTGGTTCAGGCTATTAAAAAAGAAAAAAAGAATATTTTTCAGAATAAACAGAATATGCAGATTTTCTTCTGAAGAGTGAAAACTAGCAGATAAATATATTTTTATGAGAATGGCAGCTTTATATTAGAATATTATTCTATGCATATAAAAATTTATCATTTCTGGATATCCTTCCTGGGAGCGAGCGAATGGAGTAAACTTTGATTTCTGGGAGGGGGGGAGTGGGGAGTGGGATCATTATTACAAATTACTGAGAAATAGAATCTTAATATCTGTTTTAAAAGCTCTTGGTGCTGAAGAAGCGGGGCGGGAGGTGGTTGTACAGCTGCCAGCGGGGAGGTAAAGCCGGATCCATCAGCTCCTCGGGAGCCGGCGCTTCCAGCGGGGTCGGGAGCGCTCGGTGGCTCCTCTCGGGCAGCGCTCGCTGCTCCGTGCCCAGAAAGTTTTCGGAGAATGCAGCAAAGCTGTGCAAAATGAGCAAATGGCTGTGGGTTTGGTGGGGTTTGCGTTTGTTCCTTCTTCCCCTCCATCCCTGCCCCGAAGTCGCGCGTGGCCGTGGCAGGGACCGGAGCGCCGTGTTTGGGCTTAAACCGCGCTCCGGGGGGATCAGAGGACCCGTCAGTCCCGGGGAGCTGGGCTGGCCACCAGCACAACCCTTCGCCTTCATTGTTCCCTCCAAATGAGAGCCGTTTACACGCCGCAGAGCGGGATCCAGAGCTCTTCTGCTGTCATTAGAGAGGGAGAAACTCCTCCGTTATCTCCCCGGGAATTAAAACCCGATGGAGCACTGGCTTTTGGGCCCCCCCGATGATGTCAACATCATCCCTGGCTCTCAGTAGCGGCTGTTCCCGACTTGGCTGGATGCTTGGCTCCGGCTTGATTTATTCATTGCATTCCCCGCGGAGCCCAGAGCCCGGGGCTGCCCCCCTCCCGGAGGAGCCGCAGCCTGATTTCCACCACGTAACCCCAGTGCTGGGGCAGCCTTCGAACCACCTACAGCCTCCCCCCAGCGCTTGGGCCAGCGCTGGGGGGAGCCACTGCCAGGCTTGTGCTTGTGGCCACGTGTGATGTGCAACACAGAAATAATAATAATAATAATTATAGTAGTAATAGTGCAGAGTGGACAGAGCAGTGATGGTGTTCCACCAGGGGAAAAGCAGACTCTAACGGGAACTTAGAGAAGGTGGCCTGAATGTTAATTTAAAATGCACATTTCCCATCAATTTCAATGGTGGAAGGATCAGGAACTAATTGTTCTGTTGCTTATGTTGTTTGGAAAATTAAGAACCAGCCAGGCTTTGCTTCACCTTTGTTTTTTAACGGTGGAATAGCTGTAGAGCCAAAGGGATAATCCAGGAGCAGTGAAAGCAGGAGGCTGGGAATGAGGGTCCTGTTGCGTGGTAGTGGCTGTAGCCCCCTTTCGGCCATGGTTAGGTTGGACTTGATGGTGTTAAAGCTCTTTTCCAACCTGAAAGACTCTTTGGTTCTGTGATCTCCTCTCCATGTGCCTGTCTGTGTGCAACCACAGTGGCAGAGGAAGTGCTTTTTTCCCCCTTTCCTTTTAAACGTGGTTTATGGCTAATTACATCAGAGATCCAAAACAATCCTTCTCACATTTGCATTAATAAGGTGTATCACATGATCCATACTGGAGTAGGAGTATACATCAAAGGTAGATTAAAGGTTGGTTAGGCATCAAACTATGTTCTATATGTAAATTTATAGCGATGATGGGCTGTGCAAAGATAGCTCCCCCTCTATTTCTGTGCTCCTAAATAAAATTAAAAATTCACAACTCAGGTTTATGGGATTTTAAATGAATTTGATCTCTCTTTTGGGCAGGGCAAATAAGTGTTTTGTGATGTATTATTTTACAAAAAAAAAAAAAAAAAAAGACGACCATCGTTCTGGCTCATTTAATTTTGCAAGTGAATGATCTAAGATTAACTACAGACTAGTCAGTGCAGTTTAAAAGCTGAAAGCAATTTTCAGCCATAGATGGTAATGCCACATTTAGTCCACAACCGAATGACTCTAAATGACTGAGCTGCAAGGTCTTTGTATATGACCACAGGGCCTGATAAAGCCATAGGAACACAGTAAAAGCACAAAAATAGTTCCAATTTATTTGGTGCCATCACCTTAATGAGATTAATACAGACGTGTTCATGTGCCTAATTGGTGATTTTGTTTTAACTGGTAATGAAGGATTAAATCTTCAGGCAACAGGCTCCTTGCAGGAAAGGGGATGGGAGAAAAAAGTTTTTAATTATAGAAGGCAGCTATTGAAATACACCACTGCAAAGTTAATAATGCATCTTCAATAATATATATATTCGTTATGCTTGGCACTTCCCTGTCTGCCTGAGAGATTTTAGGGAGTGTTTGTTTGGAGGAGAGGGACGATTATGAACTCGGTTGTATCG
Source organism: Dendrocincla fuliginosa (assembly GCA_035047845.1). NCBI lineage: Eukaryota > Metazoa > Chordata > Aves > Passeriformes > Dendrocolaptidae > Dendrocincla > Dendrocincla fuliginosa. The sequence goes on from JAWWMO010000178.1 coordinate 886,475, forward strand.
TTGGCATCTCGTGGTACCGAGGAAGGGACGAGCTGGGTGTGCTGTGTGCTCCACTCCCAGACTCAGCAAATGGAAAACCCACCAGGTCCATAGGCTTAAAATATTTCCAGAGATCCCGTTCTCTCCCTTAGACCTGGAGCAGAGTTTGGGAAAGCCCAGCTCCCAGGAGGGCTGGCCCGAGCTCTATCCTGGTTGCCCGTGGCTCCTGTGATGAGCAGCAGCACCAGGAGGGTGAACTTCACCCCGAGCGGCAGCGAGCGCTGCCCTGCCGGCTCCAGTTGTGACCATTTAAATGCTAACACTATTAAACACGCTGCCAAAACACAAACACCCAGCCTGAGTCATTAAAATGTAATTACGAGGGGGCAGCTGAGCCTGGGCTGGGTTTTGACTCAGAGGAATCTTGCAAAAGACACCAACACATAAACCCAGCCCAGCGTTGTGCCAGGCAGGTTCCTTGCAGGGAATAATCCTGTGTGTCTCTTAAAATGGCTCTTGCAGTCATTTGAGTGAATTTAGCTTGTTCTGTTGTGTTGGATTTTTCCCTTTATTACGTGTCACAAATGGATGTTGAGCATGGGCCTTATGGTGCTCTGAAGTTGAACTTTTGATAGAGACAATGGCAAGAAGGTCTTGAACAGCTTTATGTAAGATACCCACCATTTTTAAACTGTTTATGACTTGAAATTGCATGTGGGTGAGGTGGATATTGTCAATCAAATGGCTTTTTTTTTTAATTAAAAAAAACCCCAAAACCGGCTTCCAGGCTTGTCTTGGCAAAAGAGCAGCTCAGTCACAGTGTTTTATCACCACTCCCCTGCTATTTGTGAAACCAAGATCATCTAAATTTTCTTCTGCTTTCCACAATTTCATTTTGCCACTGAGGGGGAAAAAAAACCAAAATCCAAACCAAACCCTAAAACAGCAACATCATCAGCAACAATAACCAAAAAAAAAAAAAAAAAGAAAAAGGAAAAAGAAACTGTAAACTGTGAGAGCATCATAAGGTAAAACCAACTACCCTGATGCTCTGAGTGCTTGCCCCATCCTTCAGGCTCCGATGATATATTGGGAAGCGCTTGGAGAGGACTCTGGGCAGCTGCAGGATTCTCCCTTCCCGCCGAACGGAGACAGAAATATATTTTACATTTCTTGTCAGGTTGAACTTTAAGACATCTCCACTGCTCTCTCTGCAATTTCAGCGTCGCAGCCCAAATGGCAACACGCTCGGCTCGGTTCCGGCTCGTGGAGCCCCCCGTGCTCCGGCGGCTCCGGGCAGTGGATCCGGCCCCAGCGCCACCGTCCCACTCTCCCCACAGCGTGTCAAGCCATTATAGCTGGGACCAGAATGTCACCCTGGTCTCAATGGTTCGTCAGCTGAAGGATATGGTTAACAAATGTAAACCCAAACTTCAGAGGAGCTGCTTTTCTGTGCTAAGTGATCTGTATTCCCTCTGAATTTACTTTCCCCTAACCCCGTGAAATTAACAGTACTTTCTGACATTCGACCCCCTGACCTCACATATAATAAGAATTTAAAAAGCACCATGCATGAGTGTGTCTGTGTAATGCAAAACTGGGAAAAATGACCATGTCACCGTTTTATTATACAAAACCTTCTCCATCTCCATTGCATGCTTCATGTGTGAGCGCTCGCTTTCCAGTTATTATAAAGAAAAACACAGTTTTAACTGTAATAACTCACCGCTCGTGACTTTTATAGACAATAAATTGTAGCAAATACATATTGCTGCAGCGGGGCCCTGTACTCCATTAATGCAGATATTTACTGGGATAAGTGTTAAAAATAGGCTGGGGAAGAGGCCGGCGGCGGCGCTTCTGGGGGGCCGAGTGCCGGGGGTGCGAGTGCGTGCACAATGTGTAGGTCTCGAGGTTTAAGAGGCAGAAGCAGAAAAGTGTTATGTGGAAATGATTTTGCAGTTATCAGGCTCAGGGGATGACAGCCTACAAGAGTAAGAACAAGGTGCTATGTGGCTTTTTCTTCACTGTGAAGTAAAGATTGGCAGCTGGAAGTAAGGCTTACAGGCAGACCTGCACACAGGACCTCTTCACCCAGGACTCATAATCACTACTCAAAGGAAAACGCATTTACCAGTAAAAGGCGGCTGTAGCCATCAGAAGTGTGCTTAAAACACCACTTAAATATCACTTTATACGCTATTACTTGCAAACTGTGGCTTGGTATTAAATTATACTTGCATAGGCTTTTGCTTAGGTGCTGATAATGCTTTTGAGGTTGCATTGGTGAAGAAGAATTTAGGCTGCTTTACAAGAGACGTGACTGGAATATCCCCCGGTGCTGACAGTGACAGGGTGAAAAATTGCAGAACTGTACTTTCTTTCCCCATATAGATTGTAATTTTAATTGTCATTGTGGCCCTTCTGTTTTAATTATGGGACTTCTTTGATATATACCAGGACATCGTATTGAATGAAAATATGGTGCTATAATAGTCTCTTTATAATTAATGACCACATGTAGATCTTGGTGCATAAAAGGAAAGGAATAAATGAACAATTTATTTAACTAGGTTTTGGATTTCTTTCTGTCTTCCAGTGAATATAAAATGATCCTGGGGCTTCTGAGGCTGTTTGATGTAAGAACTGCACTGAATAGCTAGTAAAATTACATTGGTGTAGATTACCAAACATATTAGGTGGTTTTATTTAAAAATGTTCCCATTATGGATGGTAAATTTCCCCTATTTACTGCGTTACTTTCCCTCAGCTTCTGATTCCGAAACAAACGATCGTTTTCTTTAGTTTATTTGCAAAAGCACCTTAAAGAGATTAATGCAGGTTTCCCTGGTGGGGGCAGCGGGGTGCCAGGTGGGCTCTGATGTGAGCTGCAGGTACGGGGTGACCTGTGAGCCCAGTGAGTGGCCCTTCCTGCCCCAGCTTTGGCCCCCGAAACGTGATGGATTTATGTCCTATTAATTCCTGGCCGAGGAACTCATTCTGCATGTCCAGTCCTGAGCTGGGGTGCGTGCAGGAGAACACAAGACGAATAGAATGGGCCAAGGGTTTGGGGTTGGTGCCCAACAGGCTGGAGAGGCTCGTGGGGTGCCACAAATGGGTTGCACATCCACCCCACCACGGTGCCATCCAGGAGAGTGGGAGCCTCCGTGGGTTTCTGAAAAGCAGACATATTTGTCCAGTGTCTGTCAGCGTAAAACTAGAAAATATCCCCTGACAAGCTTCTGCTAATTTTATTGCGGCGCGGTGGAAGCATCCGGGGCGGGCTGAGCGCAGTTCAATTGCCGAGCAGGGTGAAATGGGATCGGCAGAGACAGGCACTACCCTGGGGTCAGCCGCGACCATGCCACTTCCATGTGATGTCTACTTGGGGTGATGGTGTGTAAATAAACGTGGGGAATTGCAAATCTTGTCATGGCCACGCAGAGCAGCTCAAGCATTTAAAGATGGTTGCCCGCAAACCTGACTGGAAGGTGGTTGCTCTGTGTGGTGGCTGAAGAAAAGCTCCCTCCTTCGCCCCAGTCTTCTCCTTGCTGACATCTCCGAGAGCACTGACCCAGCACCGCGTCGCTGAAGGGATTAATCACCAAATTGTTTCTCATTTTAGCGGAAAGTAAAGAAACTAACTAAGCGCGCTCTAATATTGTTCTTTTGAAGCCGGGCTGGCGGGGGCTTTGTATTTATGTTATCTGACTTGATTTATTTGTTTTTTAAAATGAGGTGAGGAATCTTAATGTCCTACTGTTTAATGAATTTGGGCACATTAAAGTTCCATGAGGTCTTTTCATTATTATGAACTTTGCTAATGTTAGAAAATAAAATATTATAGAATTCACATTTTCTGCTTATGAAGCTAATTTTATTTAAATACTCCTTACAGTGGTCATTAAAACACACTTAAATTTTGCTGCCTTCGACCAGTCAGATGTATTTTTTGCCAGTTTTACATTTACACATATCTGTTTTTCTGTTACTTTTCCCACATGACAATTACCTTTCATTACAAATTTATAAAATCATTTACATTTGAGCAGTTTAAATGTTTCTGCTGACATTTTGTAACTATTACCCTCTCCTAGAATGGCATATGTTCAGGCAGTTAATAAAAAATTAAATGGAATAGCACTAGACAAGGTGAAGCTTTGTATCAGAGTGTTCTGCACATTTCTGGAAATACCATCTTTGTGTTGCAAACTGTGAAGTGAGGTTAGGGCTGTGCCAATATGTGTATTTGTCATAACTGTCACAGAGTCCATGAACCAGCCAATCACTCTGCTCTTAATTAGACAGTTACATTTGGCTCTTTAGAAAGCATCCTCATGTAAAATGGTGTCTGAGATTCCACAAAGGTGCTGGGAGCAACAGGGGCACAGAATACCAGCATCAAAACACTTTCTCTCCGGATGAGGCAGAGTTTTTAACCACTGCCTGGCTCCTCATCGGGGGATGGAGATCGTGGGGGTTCGAAATCCTCTTGGATTTTAACAGAGGAAATGTAGGAAATGTCAGCTCAGACTTCTCGAAGAAAGAGACGACGAGGCTGCTCAGGTGGAGGGTATTTAGGTGTGTCCTGCTTCTGTAACAGAAGTAAATTGCAAGGGCCGTTTCTATAAAATAAAATTCAAAGCAAGGTGTGCCCTGGGCTCGCCTGGGGATTGTTCGGCAGCTGGATATGGGAGGCTGGTCTGTGCAACACCCTGGGTCGCACAGGAGCCCTTCCTCTGCCTCATTAATGACCTGGCTCCGTGGAGGTGGTTGCAGAATATTCCACTAAATGCAGAATCCTCGGCCAGACTTAGGGTAAAGGCAGCAAAAAACAAGAGTGAAAATAATCCTGCCTCCCTGCTGTATTTCGGTCTCCTTTTTGCCTCATTGCTCTGTGTCAAAAAGGATCTGGGATATTTTATTTTTTTTTTTTAAATAAACCCCAAAATCGCAGTCCTTAATTTATGACCAAATGTGCAGTTTACATCTATATCATAATCCTGTGGTTAAACATGAAGTTCACAAAGATCCTTTTTAAAAACACACATAGATTTGCACTGCTGGAAGGCAGGGTTTGCCTCATAAGTGCTGAGTGTCCGGGAGGGATTATTAGTGTTTGCCACTAAATTCACCTTGGGATACGCTGTGAAAAATTCCTCGGCTCCTTATTTAAGCAAAGCGGTGCAATGTTGAATTCAGGACACAGGAGCAATTCCATTTCCCCCCTGTCACTGACCACGCTGCTTTGTCTTCCAGCAGGAGCCCTTTGGTGATACTGGAAATATTCCTGACAATCCATGACTCCCCCTCTGCCTTCTGCCCAGGGCAGGATATTTGCTGTGGGGCAAATATAGTCATCAAAATCTGGAGAGCTGAGCAGCAAATGCAAAGCAAAGACTTCTTTGTGGGGTCCCAAAAGTGCAGCCCAAGGAGGGGGGTTCAGCTCCTGCTGGAGACGTGGTTCAGGGCCAAACTTCCAGGAAAAGGAGAATTGGGAAAGAGTTTGGTGGTTCATCCCAGTTTAAATCGTTATTCCAGAGGCATCTCCGAGAAGTTTTAACAGTCATAGCAGATTAACCTTGCCTGGGCATTCGGAGGCGAGTCAGCTGATGAATTTACATGCAGCTGGATGAAAATGCTATTTGGAGAGAGATTGAGAGTTTATTTGATTAAATCCCTTTCTCCAATACCTTGACCTCTTTCTTGTGAAATAATCAGAACTGTTTAGCAAGAATATTCTGGCATTAATAATGAATTGCTTCGGAGCAGGTTTTTCCTGCTCTGCACCAAACCCATTGGTGCCTGTGCTTTTGGGGGGACGCGGGGATGGCTCCACGTGGAGCGAGGGCCACTCGGAAAAGGCTGAAAAATCACATTTTAATTTTTCTTCTGGAATTTACAGTCGAACGGACAATTTACAAGCTGATGCATTATTTAGGGAGTGCACTCTTGCTGGCACATCTACCAGCAACTATTGTTTTTTGTGACTTGCTGATGAAAATGCAGAGGGAAAGCGCCAGGGCTGTGCCTGTTGGGTGGGTCACAGGTCTGTGGGTGCAAGGGGTGGTTGGGTCGAGAGAAGACTGAGAAGGATCTCATCAATCCATACAAATTTCCCCAGGGGATGTCAGAGGATGGTGCCAGGTCCTTTTCAGTGGTGCCCAGCAGCAGGACGAGGAGCAGTGGCCATGAACTAAAACACAAGTTCCTCCTCAACATGAGGAAGAGGTGGCAGAGCTCTGGAACAGCTGCCCAGGGAGGGTGTGGAGTCCCTTTCTGGAGGCATTCCAAACCCACCTGGACACATCCCTGTGACCTGCCTTGGCAGGGGGCTGGGCTGGGCGCTCTCCAGAGGTCCCTTCCAGCCCCAGCAATTCTGTGATTCCAGTTCTGTGACCTGCAGCAGTGCAACAGCAAACCCGATCATTTCGTTGCTTTTAACCCTTGTGTTGCCTCCATCTCCTCGCTCGATCCTGCAGTGGAAATGTGCTTTCCCCCCAGACTCCCCTCCCAGAGTGCAGGGTGGGAGCACTAATGGGCTTTGTATTAGTTGGTGTGAGGAGAGAATTTGTCAGGTATGGTTTGGAACCACGCTGATGAGTTTAGAGTGTTACTTGACTCGCAGGTAAGGAGTCAGAGCAGGGAGGGAGCTGTTACCTGGGCAGGTCTGTGTGGAGCTCTGGAGCTGCACAGAACTTGGTGTCAGAGCTCCAAGGGACACCTCAGTGCATTGCCAGCCACGATGAGGTGGCAGCATCTTGTCTCCCAACCAAATTTAGCTTCATTATAATTTGTTTCTTAATAACACTCACTTCAGTGTAATGTGTAAAATGCTTGGCTTTCATGAGCAACTCTATGGAAAAGCTGTACTGTAGCTCATTTGCATTTGGCAATTATATTATATTACAATATATTAAGCTGCAGAAAACCTAATCTAACATGATAATTTAAAATCATAATTTACAGTGCTTTACAAGGAGCATACAAGGCAGGTTACAATAACACGTTGCCATTCCATATCAGACAGGGAAATTATTTACTCATCTGTTAGCTAGTTTTCCAAAATGTTCTGGGCACATTATTTATTTATTTATTTCAGTCCAGTTTATTGCATCTTACACTGAATAAATATTTTTTGCTTATTTATTTCTGTCCTATCTAGTGAAATTTGGTGACTGGTGCTCTTCCTAATAACTATTTGGGTCGAGTGCTTGCATTAAATGAGCAGTGGTTTCAGGAAAGGAGCATTGTTTGAGGAAGTCTAGATTCATCCAGATATTCTTTGCTGCTAAAAACAGAAAAAGGAGGAAGGATCCATTTTTCAAAGACTTTATACAGGTTGTGACACAGCATTTGATGAATCATTTAATATGCAGCACGTGATGCAGAGTGTCAACAACTGGCTCCTGTTGCAGCCTTTGTTTGGAGCTCAGTCCCACTGGCTCCCAGACCAACTTCAGAGAGCAGCAGGCTGGAGCCCTCTCCCAGTGTTCCCACTCACCCCAGTACTTTCAATAAGCTCTTGTCAAGCATGTATTGCTGTTTCAATCTAGTGTTAGGAATCTAGAATTAAAAGAAACATGGGCTGCTTAACAGCTGATTTGCCAGTTAATGGTTTCGTTCTAGTCTAGTATCTGACTTAAATTTATTACTCCCGTTAGTGATATTTTATCTGAGTGTGCATTAAATATTGGGACTGAGTTTGCAGCACAGAGGGAAGGCGCTGTCTCGAGTTTATATATTCAAAAGAGTTTGTATTCAGCCTGGAGAGGAGGAGACTGAGGGGACACTTCCAATCTGGGGAGACCTTCCTCCCGAGGGACAGAGAAGGGGCAGCTCCTACCTCTGCTCTGTGACAGCACCCAGGGAACGGCTGGGGCTCTGTCAGGGAGATTTATGTTGGATCTCAGGGAAAGGTCCTTCCCCCAGAGGGTGGTGGGCACTGCCCAGGCTCCCCAGGGCAGTGGGCACGGCC
>JAWWMO010000178.1:915178-928844 GCA_035047845.1 Dendrocincla fuliginosa
TCCCTGTGTCCTGTCCCTCCATGCCTTGTCCCCAGTCCCTCTCCAGCTCTCCTGGAGCCCCTTTAGGCTCTGCAAGGTGCTCTCAGGTCTCCCTGGAGCTTTCTCTTCTCCAGGTGAGCCCCCCCAGCTCTCCCAGCCTGGCTCCAGAGCAGAGGGGTTCCTCTCTTTGGTGGAATTTCTCATCCTCCAACACACCCAGGTCCTTCTCCCCAGGGCTGCTCCCCATCCCTTCTCCACCCAGCCTGGATTTGTGCTTTGTCCATCCCATGTTCTATCACAGAGCAGCACAGCCAAAGCTGCAGTGGTGCAAATGGACACAGGCAGGAAATGGAAACACTCCCAGGAGGGGGTTCATGTTGTCTCAGAGGAAATCTTCCCACTCTTTCTTGCCCACCTTCCTTCCCATCTCCATAACTTGTTATTTTCCTCTTTGTACAACAAATGCAACACAAGATGAGCAGAAATAGGAATTTGTGGTATAAAATGCTGTATTTATGGTCAGTGTGGCTTCAGGCTCCTTTGGCTGCAGTTTTAGGTAGGAATTGCCTGAAAATGGGAATTTTTGTGCTGAATCCATGGCATGGTGCCAGTGACCAAGGTAGAAACCCTCCATGGCATAAACTGCAGGTGAGGCCAGCCCCATAAAGTCCTGGAGCTGGGTGAGGTGTCCTGGACTGTTCTTCAACATCAGAGCAACAGCAACAAATCAGAGAGTTGCAATGCCCTTTTGTTTCACATTTTTGAGCTTTCCAATCTCTGCTTCTTATTTATTTTAAGGGAAATTACCTTTCTCCTTGACAACTCTATGGGATTGTTCCAAGTCTGTGTAGAGTTTGAGTAAATAAATATTATTTAATGGGTTATTCCACAAACCAGGTGTAAAACCAAGTGTCCCATCCAGTGACACATTTGCAAATACCTGGGGCTGAATTAAAAACAGCCCCGAAGTGAACCTGCTGACCAGCACTTTCAGCTCAGGGAAGGGTATTTTTCCGCCAATTTTGAGCAGGATGGATTTATTTCCATTAATATTTTTCCTGTCCCTGGGATAGTGGTGGGTAGCAACACATAAAGGGATTCTTTACTGTCTTATGTGTGTTTATGTACTTTTTAATCTACTGTTTGTTTTATAAAATGGGTGAATATAACAATTTTTTTCTTTTATTCAAACTGCCTAAGAAAAATTATTTAATACACGGAGGAATTTCTAAATCTGGGTTTAATTTTTTTTATATTCTGCATTACAACACGGAAAAAAATCTGTCCTTCTGTCTGACTAATGTTAGTTTGATGATTATACTAATATTAACTGCTTTACTTGAGTAAGCAAAGAAAAAGTAAAATACCAGTCAGACCAGCTGCTAATTCACAGAGTGTTGTACTCTGGTTATTAAAAATACCCAAAAGATGTACCTTTGTGGTTCAGGCTTTTGAATTAGAAGCAGAATATTAATTTAGGCCTGGAGCATGATTAAACATTGTAAGGCCCCTTAAGAATTTTCACCAAATTTTCTTGGATTTCTCTTTATTGGGTCTTCCTCGACTGTGTTTAGCTCTGTAATTGCTTTGCTCCTTTGTTGATAGGTTAAAGCACAATGTGATTTTCTCCATGTCATAATATTTAAGAGGCTGGTTCAATGTTCCGCATGTATGATGTGCAGCTGAGGCACCGCCACGCGGCAAGGGGGGGCTCGGAGCCTTCGGGGGGATTTTTCCCTTCCCTCCCCTTTTCCCTTCTATTTCTGAAATTATTCCGGAGCCTTCTGCTCTGGAAATGTTTTTTCCACCACGAGTGCAGGTTCAGTGGAAATTTAGGAGGGGTTTTCTGGAGCAGTCACGGGTAAAGTGGGGGAAGAAAATCCAGCTCTTGGGGGTTTGTGGGTTTTCTTCCCTTCCTTTTTATTTTTCTTTTTATTTATTTCTTCATTTATGAAACTCTGCAGAAGATTGCTGGCATGCAAATTTACCTGTGCTTCCACCACAAGGGCAGGTTTCCTGGAAATTTAGGAGGGATTTTCTGGAGCAGAGAAACCCCCAACCACAGACAAAATGGGTAAAACAAACAAGTCCAGCTCCTTCCCTTCTCTCCTGTTTTGAAGGATGAATTCAGAACATTGCATTTTTCAAGTTTCTCAGGGAGACCAAGAGTTAAAATGTAATAATTGAAATTCTTTCCTCGTATGCACCAAAAAATTGCTATTTTGGCACAAAGAAGATTAAAAATTGTGGAGCCCAAATGGGGTGTCTCAGGTAGAATAAACCAGGTTACTCTGGGGTCCAGCCCTGAGGTTGGCTCGTTCTCACCACCCCGGTTTTGGATGCAGTGGTGATGGTGGTCTTTGTCCTCAGAGAGAGCATCTCTTGGGGTCCTGGCCCAGCAGGACAGAGGGCAGAGAGGGGACTGTCCTGCCTGGGGACAGCCAGCTCTCACTGGAGCTGCCTGAGCAAATTCTTATGCAGGAGAGAAAGTCAACATGAGCAAAATTTGCTTCTGCCACCTTCAGCAGAGCAGCAGCTCTGGGAGCCCCTTCTGAGACACAAGGATAGCAGGATGGGGCATGTGCTGCCTCCAGCCAAGGAGGGAGTTGGAAAGGAAATAAAGCATTGAGGGCTGAACTTGAGGCTGAGGGAGCTGGTAGAGCACACGAGGAGGGTCAGGAGAAGAGTTGGGTGAAAGCTTAGCTTGGAAAAATCTCAAAAAATAATGTGTATATGCCAGGTATTGTTCTTTGAGAAAAGGCACAATCCTAAAAAGGTGAGGGATCATGGTTTAAATTTTAATGAGATTTTAAACGTCCATGTCCTTGGCGTTACAGAGGAGGCCTCATTAACAGTAATGAGGGATATGTGTGGGGATCACTCTGGAGCCAGAATGGGTTTGAAAGGCCTAATATTTGGCTGTGGTTAGATAATTTATATACAGCACTACCTGGACTCTAATATGTCAGCAAAAATGCCAACAGAGTTCTGGAGTGCCATCACACAGAGGTATTCAGGCACAGTGATACCATTACTCAGGAAGGCAATAATTGTCTTTCACATGCATTGGTAAAGACCTCCCTCTCCTCAGCCTTTAAAGAGAAACACTGATAAAAGTACTGGCATGTCCTTTTTGCATAACACAAGGAAAGAGAAATCTAATAAAAAGGACTGTCCTGGGTCTGAGATGGGCCCCAAGGCCACCCTCAAGCACTGAGTGGCTACAACAGTTGGAAAAATCTAAACCACACTTTATTTGAGCATGTCCCAGGCAAGATGATAAGACCAGTGACACTGAATATTGAAATATGCCATCATACAGAGAATGAGCTGCCAAGTCATTAATAAATAATGATTCCTGGTGATAGCAATGACCAAAGAGACCATGTCTTGAGGCACAGCATAAGAAAAACCCTTTATTTAAATCCTTTATGAGGGAGGAAGGCAGGAAGGAGGAGGATATTAACTCCATCTGGGAGAAATCTAAAATCACAACGAAATTTGACCCGAATCAGGACATTGAAGTTTCCAGCCAAGCAGCAGGTTCTGCAGGAGGCAGTGGGTGACCGTAGCGAGTTCTGTGGTGGCATCTCAGAGCATCAAGGAGAAAGACCATTGGAGCTCAAGGCATCAATTGCCCAAAGTGAGCAATTCCATGCCTTCTCCTGGAGGAGCAGTGTGGACTGACATCACCAGCAGCCCTTGGGCACAGGCAGAGCAGAGGAGCCCGTGATTGTGATGCTGTCCTGAAGAAAACCTTGTTCTCTACCATGCTGGCAGCAGCAATTAGGATTTCAGGAAGCAAAGGAGTTGGGCTCCAATAATTATATAAAGGCAGTGACGACAATTTCTGAAATACAAACAACCCGGGCAACCCAAAAAATCTGTTGTCCTGGTCTAGTTAGTGCAGCTCAGGCGGTGCATTAATTAGTGGTAGGACTAGTGCAGACGTTTCCATCTCAGATTCAGCAGGAAAATTAAAATCCTTCAGCTCCCAGAACGTACCAGCTGCTGGAGTTGGAGATCAGTGTCCTCTCAAACTTTAGCTGCTTGTGATTTGAGTGTGGTTTGAGTTGCAGTTAAGTCATGAAATAGCAGGAATTCATTTTTACGTGCTAATATTATCTCAGTATGTTCAAACCAAACAGGCAATTTAGTGTTTAAGTTTCCTAAGACATAGGAAGTTGTTTGTTCAAAATCTAATTAATGCAATTTTTATTTAATGCAATATATGGAATTGTGTAATTCCAGCATAATTTTAGTTCATTTCCCTCTGTTTCCCTGAGGGCTGTTCCCTGAAAGCAAACCTTCACATTCCCGGAATGACAAACCCTCGAACTGCACTAATGGCATCATTTTGCATGCAAGATCCACAGCCAGGAAATAAAATCTTTTAAACTTCAAAAGTTTTTCTTTTCCTTCTAGTAAAGGTGTGTGGAAGTCTGGAGTTACTGAGGTTGTATCCATTATGAGACCATTTTAAAAAATCAACAGAACAAATTGCACTTTGGGTAAGATAATCTCTTCCTATAACACACAGGCTTCACTTTCACTGGGAGGTTTTCCAGTTTAAAGAGTTTTATCTGAATTGTCGCTATGGGAAGGAAACACTTTGCTCCTGTTCCAAATAAATTCATTTTGGAGCAAGGTCATTTCAAAAAATACTAAGTCAAACTCAGGGAACAGAACAGAGAATTTGATGCTTTGAAATTCTCGGTGTTGTTTGAATCCAGAATTTTAGTAGAGAGTTTTTCGGAAAGAGTATTTTCCTTTGCTATAAATGCACCCCCAGCCACTGCCCCGAGTCCGCGGTCCTTCCTTTCCTCCCTTTGCTGGCTTTCCCTTCCTGCAGGTGATTCCTGCGCTGTTCAGCCCTGGCAGGCTCTGCTGAATCGCCCCCGCTGGGTAACCCTCCCAGCAGCTCCTGCCGGGTCGGAGCATCCCCCTGCCTGTCCCGGGGCTGCGGGCGGGGGATGCTCCGAGCGCCAGCGCTGCCCTGAGCACTGGGCAAACCCCGCTTGGTGCTCCTGGCCCTGCCCTGCGGGGACTGGCACACCTCTCTGTGAGAATGCCCCGGCCCCAGGGGCTTTCCTGAGCTGGTCCGTGGAGCGCCGGGGCTGGAAGGGGCGGTGGGATTGAGTGGGAATCGCGCAGCATCAGAACGATTACCGGGAGGGGTTGTCAGCGGCATCATTTTGGGCGCTCTCAGCGCGGGGGCAGAGGATGCTATAGATGGACGGTGACGGCTCTGCCACTTCGATTAGGGCCGGCCCCGGCCCCGAGCGCATCCCGCGCACCCCGCGCATCCCGTCGGGGGCCGGCACAGCGGGCCGGGCAGCAGCGCTGGGGATGCTCGGCAGGAGCGCTGGGGATGCTCGGCAGGAGCGCGGCCCTGGGGCTGAGCCCTGCCGTGCCTGGTGGCAGGGAAAGGGCCGGGCTGGGCCACTCCTGCCGCCCCCCAGCCCGCCGGGCACTGCCAGCTGCCAGCGGGGAGGGCACCACTCCGGGGTGGAGGGATGGACCCGGCTGTATGGGCAGAAACCTGGGGAAACTCAGCATTCCACATCAGGAAACGTAGGTGGGGCTTAAAAGGAAAAAAAAATAGTTTAAAAGCTCCTTTGATAGAGTTTTCTGTGTTTTCTGGCTCCACCATGGTGACAGCACTTAAAAGACACTTTGGGATGATCCAAAATGAACAAATAAAGCTTTGCTGAATTCTAGGAATATCAGTGTTTTTTAAACTGGGTTTATTTTCAAGTGGGGGGAAAGTAGAGAACGGTGACCTATTGTACTCCCTACACATGAAAAACAGGTGCTAAATATTTTATTTCCCCCCACTGGTCTATTTATTCTCCTGCCCTGCTTTTGAGCCTCCACGTGCAGTTGGTGCAGGGGTGTGTGCACCTTCCCTCCAGGAGCACACCCAGTGCCTGCTCCGCGGGTTTGGGGCTCAGAGGAACAGGAGCCCTGGCCACTGTGGAAATAGCTCATCATTGGCTGCCTCTGCGAGAGAGATAGGAGGGGAAAACTCATTTTGGGGAAAAATAATCAAAGATTGTCAGCTGCACCCGGGAATTTTTGGGGTGTCCCAGAGAGGAGTCGCCTCCTCTGCCCATATGCATTTTGGCTTCCCCAATGACACATCAATATAAAGCTTATATTAAAAATGTAGCTGAATTTTTCTGTGCTGTGCTCCCATCACTCTGTTCTCTGCCAAGATAGAAAGGAATGAGGCAAAAATGATGCTGCAATAATTAGTGGAGAGAGTCAGAGCATTGAAGGAAACACTGAGAGCACAATAAAGAATAAGAAAAAAAACCCAAATCCAGCGAGCACAACCGTGGGCTTGAAGTTGCCTCTCTTTTTGGCACACAGGAGTGTGTTTCAGCACACGCTCCGTGCTGCACACCCCGAGCTGCTCGGCAGGGAAATGCTGCAGCCCTTTATCCTGAGCCCTGGCCTGATGGACACAAAGTCAGCTCTGAAGGGGCACTAAGAGCATTTCACTACCAAAAAGGAACTGCATTCAAGGATTAGCACTTAAATTGCAGCATAGATACGCTATATATAAACATATATATAATAATAATATCTATGTGTGCATATATATATGTGTATATATACATTTATAGTGTGTATGGGTGTGCATATATCCACTAATAGGTATTAGATGCAGATCCCTGCACTTCATGCTGAGAAAAGGTATCTTTGAGCTGACTAATGCACTTCATGTGGAATACTTTTAAAATTCATTTTTTAATACTCCACCCTCATATTTTGAAGGAAAAATTAAACCAGTTTAAAAGTTCTTCATCCTCAATACATAGTTCTTTTCCCGTTTATATTCCCTCCTTTTTTAAAAAAACAAAACAAAACAAAACAAAACACCTTATATAAATATAGTTATAGAGCATCATGATTGGAATTCCCAGGGGGGATTTTTGTGGCACTTCAGAGCAAATGTGGTTGACACTTGTTCTTTGTTACCCTTGGGCTACTGTTTTGATCATCGACTGAATGGATTTATTCTTGTCAGCACAATGAATTTTGCACTCTTGTCGTGAGTAAATTTTACAACCCTTTCTCATGTGTAAATGAAGGACGAGGATATTCAAGTGCTTTATGTTTCAAGCGACTTTGGAAATTTAAAGAGGGAATTCCTGCAGATGGAAGAGCTGAACCCTGCAATCCAAACCCCACTTTCACCCGGCGATCCCGGGGAATGCATTGCAGCTCCGATCCCTGATTTATTTTCCCTTCATGGGGATGGTAAGCACACGAGGCTCTGAACAGCCACGGTGAAATAATTGGTATGAAGCTGGAGAAGCTTAATTTTGATGAAGCAATTAGCAGTTGTTTCCTGATTGCTCTTACTGCCGTGAAGAGGAGGTGAAGAAGATCGTGCCGCCTCTTTCAATTCCGAACATTTCCCAGCTCCCAAGACCTTTTGCCCTTCTATTGGACACAGCAAAAGTTGCTTTGAATTTTTTTAGAAAGTGTCTTGTGACCATGGATTCTCAAGAAGGTTAAACATAAATTAGTCATAAAGCCAACAAAAGGGAGAGGAAAAGAGGAGGCTCTATGATTATCGGCCAAATTCCTCTGGTTTCGAACTGCTGGTGTTTAATTAGAAAAAAATAAAGGCTGAATTCTCTTTCCCTTTTAGACTAACAATAATAATGACAATAATAATAATAATAAACTCTTTGGGAAACACTGCCATTTATAACCACAAACATTAATGTGCAACGAGCTATGTAATGCTGCAGATCTGAGCAGTGTTTAAGACAACAAAGTGCTATTTGATAGCCGAGCCTTTCTGTGGAACAGCTCTTCTTCCTGCCTTTGATGTGTGGATGGTTTATTTAATCAATTATTAATCAAAGTTATGGCATTCTTCTTATATATTTAGGTAAAAACTAAAAGATGCCTTTTCTCGCTTTCTTGTTTAAATAAAAGTTTAAATAGGATGTGGAAACACTCGCTTTTGAACGCAGAAAACCACAGATTGGAGAGCTTCCAGTGTCGGGGTTTGAGCAGTACAGCGAGTGTTTAGGGGGAAAAAAAGGGGGAAAAAATAGGCATTTCTAAGTTCTGTGGCTCAGCCAAAGGCGGCAGAAGGGCTCTGCTGACCTGCCTGGCTAAGACAAAGCGCAGGACAAATAATGCCCTGGGTGTTTCCCTCGCCCAGGGGCTGCACCCGGGGCAGGGTGGGCAGCCGGACACTCGGTGTGTGGAGCTTCTCGAGCAGTTGGGAACATTTGGCAGCTTAACACAGAAAAAATGACTGCTCGGGAAATCTCAGCGGCTGCTAATTAGCAGCACTGAACTGTGGGTAAGGACAGTAGATTTTAATGTGAGAGGAATTTTACAATAACCACCCCACTGAAAGAAATAGCAGGAAATGCTCCCCAGCTGACCCTTGTGGCAATCTAAGCTGCATATTGCAATAATCCTGTAAATTACTCTGCTTTTTTATACAGTAACTTGGAGTTAATTAGTAATTTAACATTCCTCTACGCTATTAAATGTCTTTCTTGCATTATATTATGTTGTTTCATGGTCTTACCTTAACACTAATGGGGTTTAGTTCTATTTTCTCAAAACAGTAACAGTAAAATAAAACTGAGCTGGAAAATTAATTAGTTCTCTTTTACCTTTGATTTACCTGTTAGTAACAATTAAGTGGCAATGCACAGGTTTGGAGCAGTATGAGGTTCCACGGAGATGAATGGGTTCCCTGGATGAGCTGCTGGAGTGGGGGTGAGGATGAGGAGCGGGTGAAGTACAGGGATGGTGCTGCAGGCTCTGAGGGCTGGGCTCACAGGGGCTGGGGGAGCCAACATCACATACCTGTATCCCTACATCCCTGCATCCCTTTATCCCTGTATCCCTGCATCCCTGCATCCCTGTATCCCTGCATCCCTGCATCCCTGTATCCCTGCATCCCTGCATCCCTGCATCCCTGTATCCCCTCATCCCTGCATCCCCTCATCCCTGTATCCCTGCACTCCCTCATCCCTGCATCCCTGTATCCCTACACCCCTGCATCCCTTTATCCCTGCATCCCTGTATCCCTGCATCCCTGTATCCCTGCATCCCCTCACCCCTGTATCCCTGTATCCTTGTATTCCTGCATCCCTGCATCCTTACATCCATGTGTCCCCTCATCCCCACATCCCTGTGTCCTGCACAGTCCTGTCTCATCCCTGCATCCTCAGTGCCAGTGCCCAGGGATGGGAACTGGAAGAAACTGGGGTTTGCAGTCCAGGGAAGCCTCCCTGGGATGCCACGGGAAGCATCCCTGGGATTCTGGGAGAAGCGTTTGTTGTGCAAAGCTGGAGTTCTGCACAATTTATTCCATCTTTGCAGCCGCAGGAATCTGAGGGCTAATTAGAGTAACTAACAACGCTGGACCATGTGATCCAAGGGAAAGTTTTGGATATAATTATGTGGGGCATCAGGTGAAAGATTCTCTCCCAGATTAATCCAGTACAAATTAAAAGTTGGAGTGATTTTTTTTCTCTCTCCCTTCTTACTCCACAGCCATGATTTCAGCTGCAATATTTGCTCCCTTTTAAAGCCACCAGAGGATTTGGGTTGATTAAGCCAGGTTTGGGATTTGGGTTGCTTGAGCCAGGTTTGGGATTTGGGTTGATTAAGACAGGTTTTGGATTTGGGTTGGTCCAACCAGATTTCTCCCTGGCTGTTTATAAAACTCAGGTGTTTGGGAGTGCCGGGAGGTGAGGGGGGTGTTTCGTTCCCTCTGGGAGGGATCCCACAATGGGGTGGTTTGGCATCAGCTCCAGGAGGAGGGCAGGGCCGGGGGCACACGCTCAGGGAGGGCTGAATTCCACACAAAACCCTTCCCCAAGACCTGGTCTCTGGGGGCTCCCACTAAAAGCAGCGCCGCTCCCATTTAAAACCCCATTCTTTGCAGCCGGACTGGAGCAGCCATAAAAAATTCATCCCTGCTTTAAGAGATTCCTGCTTCTCTGTCCTGCCCATTGTTAGACAAATTGAAGTGTGCACTCGGAAGGAGTGCGGTGCTGAACTGGGGATTTATTTACTCATTCGATTCTAATATTGAGAGAATCTGCTCTCCCCGTTCAAAGGGTAGAGCAACAATGCGAGTGACATCGGGTCAGCGGCACTTCAGAGCTACCTGCGAGATAGAATTGTTCTCCTGGCAGATAGGAAGTGACTGAAACCTCTTTTTCTCATCAATGTCTATTATGATTGATGGCTCTATGGTCACACTGAATATGCCCTTTTTAAATAATTCACAATGTCATCATAGTACTAGTTTATAACTAGCCTGTTATTTTTACCTTTGTTCATTCACTAACAGAGATTCGAGAAATTAAGTACTGTGGGTTTTGGGAGCATTAGAACTGATTGAAACATTCATTTTTCTTTCTGTTTTCTTTTCTTATTTTATTTTTTTTTCTTTCAGGGCAAGCCTCCCTGCACGCAGCAGCAAAGACCTCTAAAAAGGCACAGGCGTCAGGTATGATAATTCATTAAAAAGCAGCTTAGCAAATCAATATATTCTTGTTGATGACATTAATTAAAATATAAAGAATTCCCCCAAATGAAACAGCCGGGCAGGATCTTTCATCTATCACCCAGAGCACAGGGAGGACGTGTTTCAGACACCACAAATGCACGTTGGAAGTTCCGGATGAGAACTGGTCAGTAATTGATGCCGAGTGTTATTCCTCGAGTGCACTGGAAACAGTCCAAATAAAAATGGCTTCAGTTGGAGAGCTGAATTATTTTAGCAGCGGTTAATGGATAAAATATTTAATAATGTACTTTGCAAATCAGATTTTATTTGTTTAACTTTGAAATTGGGGCTCGGTGAGTCATATTAGACAGTAGTTGAGTATTTATCATCTCTCACTTGACTGTAGAAAGGCGGCTCATAATTAATGGATGACAGGAATAATCATATTGATTCCTTTGCCAGGGCTCTGTAATTAAAGGGCTTTAAGCAATTTTTTACATTTCTTCAATAATTTTTTTGTTAAACAAATTTAAGTAAATGCCTAATTCATTCAGAAACTGTGGTTCCCTCCTTCCCTGCCCCGTTATGCCATAGGGTCTGTCCCAGAGCCGTGTGCCTGTGCCAAAGGATATCCTTGGACGTTTCCAGCAGATTCCTGAGCAGGACAAAGATCTCGAGTTGGTGCAGGGGCAGATGCCAAGGACGCAAATGCCCTTGGAGGAGGATGGGCTCCATCACTTCAGTGGGACCAGCATTGTCCCTGAAATCTGAATGCCGACTGCCCCATCCTGGGCCACGCAGAGTGCTCCGATGGGTGACAGGCTTGGAAAAGCCTGGGGGTGCAGTGAGCCCACAAACAGCTCACATCTGTGGAGCTGCTCCTCTGGAGGAGTCTCCCCACCTCGCCCCTGCCATTGGACTGGCACCTCTCCAGGATGGAGTTGGGGGAGCCTTGGGAGCACCAGTATGCAAAAAACATC
This sequence comes from Dendrocincla fuliginosa, assembly GCA_035047845.1. Lineage (NCBI taxonomy): Eukaryota > Metazoa > Chordata > Aves > Passeriformes > Dendrocolaptidae > Dendrocincla > Dendrocincla fuliginosa. Next base: position 926,648 of record JAWWMO010000178.1, read on the forward strand.
TCCTTCTTGAGGATGGTTTCCAGAATCCATTTATTTGTTCATTCCCACGTGTGCTGTGAGCGAGGCAGGATGTTCCCCTGCAGGAGCAGAATTTTTCAAGACTCTGCATTTACTGCAGCAGAGTTGATACATGAAAGTGGACTTTGGGAGAGTCAGAGTAACTTTTCATGAAGTGTGTGGTTGAGACACCCAGTTTCACCATGTCCTTGGCACAGCCAGGGAAGCCAGCTGGAAACAGCCAAGAGAGGGGTTCATACACTGTTTTTTTCCCTGTTTTATTCTGTACCTGGGAAAAGCACAGCAGTTCATCAGGACTGAGAAGCTGGATATTGTTCTCAGGGAAGGTGGAAGGTTTTCCAGCAACAGAAAGCGTGGGGAGAAGGTCCCTGTGGGTGCTGAGCAGCATCCTCAGAGGAGGGTGTGGAAGAGGCAGAGCGTGGCAGGGACAAACCCCAGAGTGCTGGGCTTTGGGAGGAGTTGGGAATCAAACATCTGGTGATGCAGAGGGGCTCTTTGGATCTTCGATTCGCTGTTCAAATCTATTCAAGACATATCTCCAAAATATTTTATTTTTTCTTAAGTTTGTGAGTTTTTCTGATTTGGTTGGTTGGTTGTTTGCGTGGTTGAGGTTTTTTGTTGGGTTTTGGTTTAGTCTGGTTTATTTTGTTGATATTTTGGGTCTCTTTTTCTCATTTGTTTTTGTTTATGTTTTTTTTTCTTGTGGTCATGACAGTGGTTTTGTTTCTTTTGTTTTGCTGTTGGATTTTGTTTTATTATGGTTGGGTTTGATTCTTTTTTTCTCTTTGGGTTTGTTTTTCTTTTTGCTGGTCGATTGGTTGGTTTGGGTTTTGTTTGTCTGTTTGTGGGGTTTTTTGTGATGTTTTAGTGGGTTTTTTTGTCGGTTTTGTTTGGTTTGGTTATTTTTTTGTTGGCCAGCTGCCTCTACAGAGATTTGGATTTCCGAGATCTTCCCTGATACCTCACAGGAGCAGAGATGATGCTGCAGCTCTGCAACTCCCCCCAGGACCTCGTGGTAGTAATTAATAAGAAGTCAAGTTCTGAACTAGCTGCGACAAATTGGAAAGCTGGGAATTGGGAGATAAGAGTGGAGGGTCACAGTTTATTTGTAACTGGGTTATCGAATCATAATAAGCACTTAGAGCAAAAAGCATCATAAAAGAAAATAGGGAGGTACAAGAACCCTGCAGTAATTGGGTTTTCCCACACAAATAAGATCCATGTAGCTGAAGAATTCCCCTTTGAAGAGCCTGTTATAAATTTGGGGTCCCCGGTTTCCATTAGCCCCTCATCGTCACTGGCCCAGTGCAAGGCAGATAAAATGCATAAAACATCCCCAACATTTGATATCTTAATCCTATTTGCTTATATTTCCTCACATTCCCCAGTGTGACCAGAAAAAAATCACAAAATTGCAAGAGGGATAATGCAACATACAGTCTCTTTCATGAAAATACAAAAATTATATTCCTTGTTCTTTTGAAGATTTTTCTATTTTTAAATGTTTGGCAATTGATTTAAATAATATTATAGCTCCAGTTTTGGGCACCATAGGCTTAAGCAGTTAACTAGAAAAAAAACCCCACTAATTTACAGAGTTTGGTCTTTAATGGTTTGGAATTTATTTCTTGTATTCAGAGAGGAGGGAATTAAGGGATAAAAATGGAAGAAGGAAAGAAAAAATACACGAGGAATATATAAAATATAAATAAATTAAATAAAGAAAATATAAGTTTCTTTTCTGGGAACATAAAAATGGAAGGTGAAGTGTTGACTTTGTAGCACACAATTCTTACCAGATTTAAAATTTTCCTGGATTCTTGAGCAAAAGACTTGGGCTTTGTTTCATTTTAATTTTCACCAGGATTTAGAAGCTGAGGAGGACTAATAGGTTTTTGTTCAGGTGTGTTCACGGAGAACTATTTACAAGGTCACTTGGAGGATACTGCCTTGTTTCCTGGAAAATTCAAAGCAATTTTGGGAGCTCCTGTGATCACCACAAGCCTTTGGATCAGCTGGTGCGGACGGAACGTGGAGGAGGAGCAGGCGGAGCTGGGATGTCCCCTCTGCTGGTTCCTGGTGGAGCATCATCCCACCCCATCCCACCCCATCCCACCCCATCCCACCCCATCCCATCCCATCCCATCCCATCCCATCCCATCCCATCCCATCCCATCCC
>JAWWMO010000178.1:973321-984810 GCA_035047845.1 Dendrocincla fuliginosa
CAAGGCCAGGCTGGACGGGGCTTGGAGCACCCTGGGCTGGTGGGAGGTGTCCCTGCCCATGGCAGGGGGTGGCACTGAATGGGTTTTAAGGTCCTTCCAACCCAGGCCAGTCTGGGATTCTGGGATTCTGACCCTGGTGCTTTTTGTGTTTGTTTAGGGCTGGTTTTGCTGTATGTTGTGGAGAGTTGTTACCTGAGGCAGGTGGACACATTCCAGGGTGATGGCCATGGCTCTGCTGAGCCCCCGCAGGGATCTCATTAATATATTAATCAGATTAAAAAAATTTAGTTATGATTGTTGGTTTTTTTTTTTCCTAAGAAGCTGGTATTTTAAGGATTACATTTTTGTCTGGGGTCATCCTGCTGTGTATTGGCATACCTGTAGGGTTTGGGAATGGAGTTCCATCTGCAATGCACATTTCTAGACCTACACATCTGATCCACAGCTCATGGCCTTACCCAGGACAGGTGTTGGGAAGTGGGCAAGGAAAACACAGGCTGGATGATAAAACCCAAGGAGAGGGAGAGGTTAATATTTAGATGAAAGCTCCTTTACCTGAGCCAGGTGGGGGATTTGCTGAGCGTGGTGCTGATGCTCAGCCCTCACCCAGAGCGGGCAGGTTCTGGGCAGCGTTTCAGTGTGTAGGAGGAAAGCCACATCTTGTTGGAATTTGCATTGTGTCACTTTACATGTGGTTCTGTCTCGTGCTTAGTGATGCAGCGTAACCCCCGCGACCCCACTTGGCTCTGCAACTGGAGCTGAGCTGGGCAGGGTGGCTGGGGCTTGGGAGCGCCTCTGTAGGGGAGGATTTACTCTAACACCTGCCCTGCTTCCTTTATTTTCATTTTTTTTAAAAGTATTTTTGTTCGTGGCATGATATTTTTATTATTATTTATATACAGAATTCTTGAAGTCTGTATTATGAAGATATTCCCTGTGCAGAGTGGAGGTAGTAACAGTATTTGCTGCTTTATCTCCATATCTAATTCATTTCTGGCAACCGAAAATAGGGTCAGATTCTCTAACCCAAGTGTGCTGATACCCTTACCAAGAATTACAGAAAAAAATACCTAAAAATAACTGTTTTAATTTTTTCCTTTGCAATTTTGTGTGTCTGCTGCCATTGCAGTGCCTGATAATTGGGAGAGCTGGGCAGGAAACCCTGCCTTTCCCTCACCATACGCTTCCAATGGAAGGGAAATGCTCTCCCGGCCTTTCCGTGTCCCCATCCACAGCCCCTACGATGCTGCTGCCACCGCTGGGGGGGTGCTTTTAAAAAGGAAAATACCTTTATCAGGCTTAAGGGATGGGACAGGCTCTTCCCGGAGGGAGAGCGGGGAGCGCTGTCCTGCATCCCCGAGCATCTCCCTCCGGCTGCGCCGGGGCCGCTCCTCGTTCCTCCGGGAATGTCGCCCCGAGGGCGGGGGTTTAACAGGATTGTCTCCGGTCAGAGCCGGGGGACGATGGTGAGGGTTCCCCTGCTCCACCTCGCCCCCGGCGTCCCCCGTGACCTTGGGACACGGACGGTCGCGGTACCCGGGTGGGAACATCCCCGCGCCCTCGCTGGGAGACACCTCCAAACACATAAATAAATAAAAAATTCGAATGGCTCCTGATTATAAGGGACAACTCCCCGTGAATCTTAATTACTGTAATTGGTCCCAGTTACTATGGTGATTGGTGGGCGCTCCGGCGGCTTTGATGGGCGAGGGGTGTTTACTCTCCGTGTATCGTCACTGCTGCAGCTCCAGCAAAAACCCCATTTCCCTGGAATTCCTCCTGAGTGCGGGCGGATGAGCTGCCCGTGACAAGACACGGCCATCCAGGCTGTTATTTCTTGCTGGAGGTGGATCCTGTGCCGTGGCTCTGTCCGGGGGTGGCCGGTGCTCCAGCACACGATGTGCTTTCCAAAAAATCCCACTGAGCCCTGCGAGCACAAAGGTGCTGGGACTGGATAGCTGGCACCTGTATGAACAATTCACCTGCTGGGGAAAATGGGACATTTCATTCGGTTTTGTTAGGAGCTGCCCCTCTCCTGAAATGAGGAATAGGGGATGGACACGGAGAGTCGCTCCCTGCTCCCTCAGGGTTTATTTTTGGAGGATCTCAGCTCGGGTATTCCTGCTGACTGGAATGGGGGAGTCTTCGTGGTGGGATTATTGGAGTGTCCTGTGCAAGGCCCGGAGCTGGACTCTGTTATCCTGCTGGGTCCCCTCCAGCTCAGCACATTCCACGGGTCTATCATTCAAAGCTTTTTGCATTAAAAGCACAATTCTGGGCTGCACAGGGAAATTCCCCACCAGCAGAACTCAGTGTTCCTTTTTCTAAGTGAGGATTTGTGTGCAACCCCTCCTTCCACCCTCCTATGAACCCCCAATATTATTTTGAAGCAGAACAAAGTTTCTAATGACAAGCAAACAGCTGTCAGAGGGGCCCTTCCACGGCTCCCAGTTCCAAGAATTCCCTGCACAGCTCACCAGCGGAGCAGTCCATATGTGGCTTTTTCTTTCCCTGCAGCCCATGGCAAGTGTTGAAGTAAAAATAAGTGTCTTGGGAGTGTCTGAGTAAAACTCATGTTTATCTGGAGCTAAACTGCAATTAATAAAGTGCCGCCGAGTGAAGCTGCACCTCGGAAAATGCAGCAGGAAAACTTGGATGTGCAGCATTTTGTGGAGCGAGCGCCGTCGGCTGCAGGAGCTCTGGCCACTCGTGCTATCGGAGCTGATTAATTTGTGCTCTGACCATGAAAAGCCACAAAATAAATAACGTCCAGGGTCTTTTCCCTCCCTTTTCCTGGATTTCCAGAATGAACATGCTGGTTCGGGGGCTGGTAACGCATCCCTGTGGCCAGCCTGGGTCAAACAGCAGCACCGGGGCTCTCAGCCCTGCGGATCTGCTCCCCCCGCTCCCTCTTCCCCTCCCTCGACTTCCAGCAAAGCTCTGGAGAGCCGGGAGAGCCACGTGCCCAGGCTAATAATAGCCACAACCGCTGTAATTCCTCTGAAAATCCGGAGTTTGGGGAAGGGTTTAGTGGAGCAGCTGCCTGGGAGCAGGAGCGGGCAGAGCTGCTCGGTGCCTTCGGAGCTGTTTGGAGGGGGTTGTGATTCCCTGAGCCCTTGATTGTTGTGTTGGGATTGGGATGCCACAGGAAAGCCCTGGCCTGGCACCCTCACTCCCGATGAGGTTTTGTATTTTTCTGTTCCCTCAAGCTTTTAAGAGTGGTTTGAAAGGGCAGGGGGTAGGGGCAGGTCAGGGTGATTTTTTAAAGGCATTGTTTAATTTTTCCTGCAGGAAGAATGACGGTGGTGTTGGAGAAAGGGAAAAGTTCTATCCAGGGTTTATGGCACAGCCAGGGGTTAAAACCTACACAACCCTTTAAAACAGAAAGCAAAACCCACAAGCTCATTGCTGGATCCTAAGATTTCATGTAAATTAAGACCAAATCCGGTCTAGGGAGCAGTAAGTGATATCGAGGAGTTCCCGGTTTTATTATTCATGGCTAAATCCAGCTGCAGCAGAGCCATGCCCTGCCTGGGATCAGCACACACAGTCCCCCTGGCTTTGCTTCCACACCCCACGGAGGGATCCTCGCTGTCCACAGCCACACAGGTGTCTCTGGATCTCACTCTGAGTGTTAAAAACACAGATTAAAGGAAGGAATTTATGACTGTATTTCCACTGGAAATCTCCGTAGCCGTGCTGAGCTCTGCAGGGACATTCCGGCCACAAACCTCACTGGAACAGGGACCTTTATTTCTTCTGGAAACTGCAGTTATTAGCAAAGTGACAATCTCCTTTTCCTCTATTTCCTCCTTTCAGACAGTGGCAACAAATCCCAGTTTTAGGGTTTTTTTCCTCCCCAGTCCCTGCCACGGCTCCAATAAACCCACCCGGAGCCGTGCTGAGTCCTCTCCCCGCGGCAGGAGCTGCATCGCCCGCCTTTGCCTTCACGGGAGGAGCCTTGACAAGGAACCTCTCCCTTCCCAACACCCCCTTCATCCTTCAAAAGTTCATTGCCAAGGTTTAGCTCCGTCCTTGCCCCCCCCCAGCGCCGCTCCTGCCGGACAGCTCGGAGCGTCGGGCAGGGTTCGTGCGGCAGAACCGCGGCGGTGACACACCAATCCCAAAGTGCAGCCCCAAAAACCCACGGAGGGGGCCGTGGGGCGGAATAAAAGCAACGCCAGTGGGTCAGCAGCCTGAGGAAAGCCGGGCAGGGGGACTATGTGACCCCGGGGGGGGTGGTGGGGGAAAGGAGAGGAAAGCAACTGGCTTGTAAAAATGCTGTGAAACCCCCCGCATTCGGTTCGGGGGGAGGTTTAGTCCGTGTCTCGCCCCCCCGTGTGCGTGTCTGCAGCGTGTCCGGCGCGGGGAGCAGCAATTGCTGCTGGGAGTGCCCAAACATCGCTGCTTGCTAATCCCGAAATCCCAGCCGTGGGATGAGCCCGGCGCTCACCCCGCGCGGAACTGAACCGTGAAGTCATTCAGACGTAATTGTGACTTTTGTTTTGTTTTCTTGAATGAAATAATTGAACTCCCTCCCTTGATTATTATTATAGGGCAGGAAAAGGATGATTATAGAGGCAGCGCCGGGAAACAAAGCTGGGCTGTGTTTAATCCACTCGAGGAAAAGGGTTCTCAGCCGCGCTGAACTGGGCTCGGCGCTCTTTTAAAAGGATTCCTTTTTTTTTTTTTTAATAGAAATGCCAGTTAATTTGATTTATAATATGGAGTGTTAATGGAAGGGAATCATAAAAGCAGCCCGCTCGGAGTGCTCGCTGTGCGCTGCCTCGGCTCCTCTTTAATTAGCGTCCAACTGCAGGACAATCCGAAGCATAAACCTCCCTAAAAATCAAAACCATTTTGCCGAGCACCTAAGTAAGTTTTTCTTTCAGATGATCAGCAACACACGGAAAGAAAAGAACCCTCTGTTGTGGTGGGGCTCTTTTTTTTTCCTCCCCCCAGTAATTTTATTTTATTTCCAGAACAACGACTGCCAGAATATAGCGAGCAATGTTTTAAGGGGAAAAAATCCTGGCTGTAAATGTGCACAATATTCCACATTATATACATGTCATTTCTGAGCACTGTTGGAACGATGCAGTGTCAAATCTGGATGACAGATTGAGGTGAAAGCTGGGAAGAGAGAGCCTGTGAAGAAACAGCCCTGACTGAGTCAGGCACCCTATAGAATTTATCCTGCAGGCTATAAGGAACCGGTTTCATCGCATAAAAGGAGGAGTAGAAGGAGGGTAATTGTCTACTAATTTGGGGCTGGACGGCCGTCGGTCTAACAATGCCATCTAGTGCTGCCGGCCCCGGGGACCCTCACCGTGCCAGCAGCCCCCAGCCCTGCGCCCCAAACCCGGGCACTGCCCGTGCCCGGCCCCTGAGCTGGGGAAACATTCCAAGCCCCGAAAAGTTTCCAAAGAACTGGTTTCAGGGTGAGGTTCCCGCCGCGGGGAAGCACATACTGACGGTTCCTATGGAAATGTCGTGCCCTTGAGGGTCAGGGGGTGTGTTAAGGGATTCCCTGGGATTAGGAGTCTCAAAAGAAGGCAAAACAATGGTTTAAGTGTCATTTGGGTGGGTGCTCTGCCCCCTCCCTGTGTGTGCGGTGCTCACACCGGGGTTTGGCAGATTCGTTTGGGAAAGAAGGAATTGCCATCAGGAATAAGGAAAAGCAGGGCTGACAGTCCTAGAGATGCAGAGAGATGTGCAACTTTGGTTTGTATTTCTAATTGTTAAAAAAATATTTGCTTATATTTTCTGATTTTACCCTTTTATTAAAATTTGTTCCGACTCAGTAGTAACAATTGTATGATAAATCATCCAGGCTCTGGAGCCCTGGAAATCCACTCTGGAGTGAGTGACCTCCCTTGGGAGATGGAGAAGCTCCTGGTGCTCTGGTGAGGAGGCCCATTAATACCTAGCCCTTCACATCTCCCATCCCTTGGGGTCAGTCCCAGAGCAGCCCCAAGAGGAGGGTGGCAAAGGGAACCAGGGCACTCCGAGCTGCCAGGGACAGCCCCAGAGCCACCCGTGCATCCTGCGTGTTAGGCAGGAGGACAAAACCCTATCTTTGTTAAGCAGGACAGTATCTACATCCCAAATTCTGGACAATCTGGGGCAAAGCCAGCAGGCTGTGGTTGCCTTTGGAATTCTGGGCTGTGCAGTGGTTGAGGCACTGCCATCGATGGGCACCCACGTGGGGTGACTTTGCCCATTGTCCCTTTCCAGTGACAGCAGTTGATACCCAAAGCCCAGGGACACCAGGGACCTTCTCATCCAAGGCAGAGGTGCCCCTGGCCAGGAACTCGGTGCTCTCAGGACCAGCTCCTTCCTCTGGGCCAGATTTGGGAACTCAGTTCCCACTCCTTTGGTGGAAGACAAACCTTCCAGTCATTTTTAAAACTTTAAGTTTTAAACCAAGTCATGATATTCATATCTTTTGAAAGCTTAAGGGGGAAAAAAACCCTTTAGGTTTGGGGTTTTGCATGTGTGTGTGATTTTCTTTTTAGTTTGTATGTTCAGTTTTGTTTGTTTGTTTTTGTGGTGTGGGTTTGTTTTGTATTGTGACTATTTTTTTCCCTAAATCTGTGGCATCTGAAGCAAATATTGTGGCAGAAACACATCACTCATCTCAGGGAGGGTTTTACATTTGAACACATTTCCATACAGAATAAAAAAGGAAGTTATTTGGTTTTTGGGGGGTTTTTTTGGTGCAGTGTTCCTCTCACTGTGTGTTTCGTGCTGCACCACAGGACCTGGGACATGTGGCTGCAGCCGTGGATGCTCCAGGAGATGTGGGGGCAGAACTGGGCAGCTTGGGGGGATTTCCTGGGAAATGTGCCTGGCTTGTATCAGAAAGAGCAACAGAAAATGAGCAGGTTCTTACAATACATTTTGGTTTCACCCAGATGGCGTTTTTCTGTTGGAAAAAATATCCCATTTTAAAAATAATGATTAAAAATCCTGATGAGCCCTGTAAATACCAACAGTTCTCCAGCTTCCTCTGCATTCCTGCTCCTTGTGTGTACCCATGAGCTGCTGACAAGCTCTGACAGTGGATACTGTGCAGATCCTCCCCCCAGCAGGGATGTGACTGTGTCCCAGCCCTCTCCCTGCTGTCCCACAGAGCAGCACCAGCTCAGTGTGTGGCACTGACAGTTCAAACATCATTCCTGGCAGGAGTCAGTCCTGGGCTCTGTTAATCCATCCCAGGGTCAGGGGGAGGGTGCAGCCAGAGCCCTGTCTGGGGGGCTCTGGGGACTTTTTACCTGTCTTGGAGGAGCTGGGAATAGCCCCGAGTTTATATTGGTATTTATGTTATTGCTATTATTATATGATATGGCAATTATTTATTATTTTGTGAAGAACACCGGAGGTGCTGCTTCCCCAGAGGGGGCGATGAATAAAACAATGCCTTGAAGTTCCCTTAGATTAATTAATGGAGCTCTAACAACTTTATTAGGAAAGAAAAAGTGAAAGGCTGCTCTGTCCCAGTGCTGAGCTGAGAACTCTGCAGCTCCAGCTATAATTGTTGATGGGGACATCAATCTTTCCTGCAGGTTTGGACTGGGTTCAATTCTCCAGCTGTTTTGCAAACCAGAACCTTTAATTCCCTGTGAATTTATTTATTCCTGCTGTTAATAACCTGGGAAAAGGTGACTCAGGCTAACAGGTCTTCCCTGTGGCCAGTGCAACTCAGCAGCCTGTGGGTCACAGGTGTCACCAGGTGCGTTTGAGTCCAGCCCTCATGAACTCCCCGAGTGGTGTTTGTTGACATCCACAAACCAGTTGTCATCCTTCAAGCCAACTGGGAGCAGGGTGGATCCAGGGTGAGACTTCCTAGAAAATGTTTAATCAGTTTCATGAAAAATCGTTGTGATTACTTTTGACATTTGAGTAGATGAACTTGGATAGATGAAGAATCATCAAATCCTGGAATGGTTTAGGTTGGAAGGGACCTTAAAGCTCATCCAGTTTCAAGCCTGACACCTTTCACTATGCCAGGCTGCTCCAAGCCCCGTCCAACCTCGCCTTGGACACTCCCAGGGATCCAGGGGCAGCCACAGCTTCTCTGCCCAACCTGTGCCAGGGCCTGCCCACCCTCCCAGGGAAGGATTCCTTGCAGTATCCCATCTAACCCTGCCCTCAGGGAGTTTAAAGCCAAAAGTCCTTGCCATTCCTCATCAAAACCGTGGCTGAGTTGGGCTGAACACCTGCCAGCAACGTGTCAGAAAATCAACCATGGAAAGAGGTGACAGTGTGACATGTTTGATCCCAAACCATTTTATTAATAAGTTAATCTTTATGATCAATGAGTGGCACTTGTTCCTCCGTTGTCAGTCCTCACCCTGTGACAGCCACGTGTTGGTGTGAATTTACTGACACCTGACTGTTCCTGGAGCCTGAGTTTTAGTGCCCTCCCTCCTCTGTTTGTGTTGGATCTCAGCCCATCGATCCTGTCTGTGGTCACAGGTTAGAAAGGTGTCATTGTCACAAGCAAGGGCTCCAGGGAATTCCATGGGGAATGCCCAACCTTTAATTACTCCTTTTGGGTCCGAGTGATGAGCAGCCCTGGGTTCATGTGCTCAGCACCGTCCAGGGTCAGCTGTGCTGGGGGTGTTGCTGTGGCAGCAGGGGCTGCAGTGGGTGACACTCCCATGCAGTGCTGCCCTTCTCCCAGGGTACCTGCTGCTCTCCTTGGCACTGAGCTCCCCTCCTGTGCTCCTTTGCTTCCTGCTCTCCTGGCTTGTCCAGCAGAGCCTCCACCTTTGGCACCACCTCTCCGTCCCACGGTCGTTCTGGCCAGCTCTGCCCCCCCAGCAGTGTCCAGGGGCAGTAGGAGACTCCACGGGACAGACCTCACCGGTGTCCCTTAGGTGGTGGATGCTGCTTCCCCACCACATTTTCCTGCTTGCTTTAACCACTGCTCAGGGCACTTCAGTGGCACGTTCATGTGTTCCTGGTCAACCATATCTCCACCAGGTCCCGGTTTCAGAGACTCACCCTCACTTCTGTGCCCTCCTTCCCACTACAGGGCCCTTGGGGGCTGGGTGTGGGCCGGGGGGGATCTGAGCTACCCAGGACAGGGGCTGTCTCCTGTCAAGCAGAGCACAGGCATCGAAGAAAAAGCATTATTTAACTTTTCTGAGCATCCCCTGCTTTTGCCCTATAATGATATTTCTTCATTGCCTCCATTTATTTTCATAAAAGCGGTCCTGAAGGACGGCTTGGGCTGGAGGGAGGGGGACTGTGCCCTCCATCCCTCCCTCCCACCCCATATTCCTGGAGCTGCAGCTCCATCTAGCCACGGGCCCGGGAAGGTGCGCGCAGGGATGCGGGATACGGGGTGCGGGATGTGGGATACAGCGCCGGATGGATCCCCGAGCATCCCTGCCTCGCCTCCCCTCCTGCAGAGCTCACCTCCCGCCTCCGGCTGCCTATAAATTAATCCGTGTCTCCTTTTTCTTTATTCTTTTCCGACTTTATTCTTGTTTTCTGAACTTGTGCAGGGTCACAGCCTTGGGCAGGAACCGAGTGCTGGACATTTCCCTAATCTCCCTCAAAGGCAGAGATTTTTAGGAAGTTTCTTCCCAAGTGTGAGAGGAATTAAAAGCCTTTTTCCTCCACATCAGAAGTGCCAAGTGTTGGCAGGGGCTGAGCGAGTCGTTACCACCCGTTGCTTTTTCATAGGGATGTAATTAAATCTTTTTAAATCTAGATACATCTGATGCAAATCTAGATTTATTGGGTGCTGCTACGGGGAGGAAGTAGAAGGAGAGTTTAACTCCCTCCCCCAAAGTTCTGGCTCTGGCTCTGAACTTTATACCCGTTGGAATAAACATGTAAACAACCTGCTCTGTAAGGCACTGCAACTTTCTATATGTTAAATAATGTAATTCAGGTTAAATATCAGTTCATTATCTGGTGCCTGGTAATACTTTTATCACGGGCAGCTGATGGGAGCTGATTACGACGAGTTGCAGCTCACTCATTAATTGCAGTTGATTAACAGAGTCTGATGTCACGGGGACCCTTTGCTGCTGCATTTTGCTGTTTTCCGGCGGCTCTGGATCCAAGGAATGTGGGGAAATACCTCCCTCTAGTGCTGATGTCCGTGTTTCCTCGTGGAATTTAATATGCTGTCTCTAATAACACCGAGACTTTTGACTAAGGCTGGGGGGAGGATGCTGGGATTGGGTTTGGTGATCTGTTCCCAGCCCTGGCCCCTCCTGGAAGGGCCCTTTGAAGGAAATGCCACGCAGGGAGAGGCCAAGGGCAGCGAGGGGAATGAGATGCAGAAGGGAGAGTTCTCTGAGATGAACATTGCATGGCAAGGCAGGAGAAACGGGGGGTGCCAGAGGAGATCTGGGGGGAGAAAACTGGTGTTGTGCTTCAGGTGAGCTGAGTCCCAGTTTAAAGGGTTTCCAAACCAGTGACTTTGCAGAGAAACTTGAGGATCGGGCTGGGAGGGGACTCGGGACTTGCCCAGAGGGGCTGCTGGGCTCTGGTTCCCCTGCCAGTGGAGCCCACCCAGGCAGGGAAGGGGCAGGTCTGTGTCTCCTCAGCTCAACCACAGCCTTCCCTGAGCTGCACTCGCTCTCATTGGCACCCAGTTCTTGATGCAACCAACCCCTTAAAACAAAAACCAGCCCAAATCCTCTCCTCTCACCAGGGGCTTGGGTTTAAAACCCCTGGGATGAAAGCAGTGGGTGCCGAGCATCTCCCACTCCGAACTGCTCTCAAACCTCTGGTTCATCCATTAAAATGTCCTAATATACGTGGGAGTCAGGAAAACACAGGGATGAGATGCTCGTGGATGACTGCAGAGTGACGTTTCCTGCCATTAATTCCCAAAGTTATTTCTCATACAGCATGAAAAGGTTTGCTATGGCAGCACTCTACTTAAGTGTCTCAAATGTGCATTTAATTTGGATTTAATAACACCATTTTTCCTTATGAAAACTCAGTCAATTATTGAAAGCATTTCTTGAGGTTTAGCAATTATTTAAGAGGTACATTTACAGTAAAGTAATTAACTCAAATGGCATGTTCATGGAAAGAGTGTATTTAAAACAAATTTAAATATTTGTTAGCGGGAGAAAATATTTTATCCTGCTATAATTTGATAATCTTCACAGTCATTGTCTGGAAAACTTTTTAGTATCATTTAGCAACTTGATGGAGAGTTTTGAAGAGTCTTGGGGAAAAGACTCTTGGGGATATAAAAACAGTAAATGCTTTTAAAGAGGGGGTTGGCTCCAGGTGTCACCAGCCAGTCATGGCTTCTTCCCACACTGATTGTTGGGTTTTTCCTTAGAGAAAAAAAATTGATTTCATGAGAAAATCATGGAATTCCAGACTAGTTTGGGGTGGAAGGGACATTAAAGCCTATCCCATCCCACTCCCTGCCATGGGCAGGGACACCTTCCATAGCCCAGGGTGCTCCAACCTGGCCTTGGACACTCCCAGGGATCCAGGGG
>JAWWMO010000178.1:1016026-1026604 GCA_035047845.1 Dendrocincla fuliginosa
AGGGACTGGCCCAGGTTGGGCAGAGAAGCTGTGGCTGCCCCTGGATCCCTGGGAGTGTCCAAGGCCAGGCTGGAGCAACCTGGGCTGGTGGGAGGTGTTGGAGTTGGAACTGGATGAACTTCAAGGCCCTCTCCACCCCAGAGCAGTGTGGAATTCTGTGCTGACCCCTTGTCCTGTCCCACAGCACGAGTGTCAGCACCACCACTCCAAGACCAAGAAACATTCTAAGAAGTCCAAAAAGCATCACCGGAAACGCTCCCGGTCCCGCTCCGTAAGTGGTGCCCTAAAACCCACTCTGCCACTACTCAGAATTGCAACTAATTGCTGCTGTAATTAGTGCTAATTGTAATGACTCACGTGGTTTGTGTGTGAAGGGCTCAGAGTCTGAGGACGACGACAGCCACTCCAAGAAGAAGCGGCAGCGCTCGGAATCCCGCTCGGTGTCGGAGCGCTCTTCCAGTGCGGAGTCAGGTATGGGATGGGCCTGCATGGGCTTGAACTTCTCCTTTCCAGTTGTCCTGTTGGGTGTTCCTCCTGTCATTGACGTGTTTTGTTCCCTGTGCCTGCAGAGAGGAGTTACAAGAAGTCGAAAAAGCACAAGAAAAAGAGCAAGAAGAGGAGACACAAGTCGGTGAGTGCCGTTCAGTGCTGGGGTGGCTTGGGGGCCACCTGGCTCTGCCTCCAGGGATCCTGGGGGATCTGCAAGGGAAGGTCTTGCTTGGAGTGGGATCAGGCTGCAGGAGGGAGGGGCTTGCCAGCCTAATAACTCTGTTATGTATAGCTCAGCATTAAAGCACTGCTAAATTGGGATGGGTTAACTGCAGATGGGAGTGTGAGGAGCCTGCTCTGCTCTGACCTGGTACTGGATGTTTATCCTGGCAAATCCTGGTGTTCACAGTTACTGTGGAGAGCTGGGAAGGATCCCAGGCACTCCCTGTGTGTGCCTGAGTGACAGGGTTGTGGTAGAGGCTCTGAATCCTTGTGTGGGAGCAGCAAAAGTAAGGGACAGTCCTTAATGTCCCTTCCAAGCCAAACCATTCTGCACCTTCATGGAGTCAGACTCCTCTGCCTGTGGTTGTTCTGTAAATGAATATTGAACATTTTCAACACCAACAGTCAGCATTTCCCCTTTCCTTGTGCAGGATTCACCAGAATCGGATCTGGAACGGGAGAAGGACAAGAAGGAGAGGGAGAGGGACAGTGAGAAGGAGCGGGGCAGGCAGAGATCCGAGTCCAAACACAAATCCCCCACTAAGAAGCGGCCCGGGAAAGATTCCGTAAGCTTTGCTTCCCATTTCCCTTGGGCCTTGGTGGGGAGCTGGAGCTCCAGAGGGGTGTGTGGAGCTCACACCTTGGCCTCCATGGCCCTGGAGGTGTTTCCCATTCCCAAATTAATGGGGTGTTCGGGGTTCCTGTGTCCCCTCTGAGGGTCCCAGAGGGCACAGGTGGCACCTCCCATGTGGCCAAGCCCATGGAAAGCCCATCCTGACTTCTGCCCTTGTTGTGTCCACAGGGGAACTGGGACACCTCAGGCAGCGAGCTGAGCGAGGGGGAGCTGGAGAAGCAGAGGAGGACCCTGTTGGAACAACTGGATGAAGATCAATGAGGACCTTATTTATACCAAAAACGTTTACATGTGGCATCAGAACCCAGCAGTGTGTGGTGAGGCCGTGGGGCCTCGGCCGCGGCGACGGCGCTTTTTAGTTTGTCCCCACGTCAACCCCCCCAATCCCCCTTGGCAGCAAGTGTAGAAAGGAATGGAATTCCCAGGGCAAAGCTGGGCCTGGCCTGGAGCTGTGGGCTGGGCTGGGTGGCAGGGCTGTCCCCACGGCCAGGACTGTGTTCCCTGTGGCCCTTCCCAGGCAGGGAGCAGCAGGGGCTGTGGGGCAGAGCCAGTTCTGAAGGAGAAGGGGCTTCCTTGGACCCATCCCTGAGGTTCAGGCCATTGGATGGTTTGGTGGGTGCTTTGTTCTGGGAAGGCAACGAGTCCATGTCCTGATCTGTCCTGCAACCCCCCAGATTTTGGGATTTGGTCGCTGGCCAAACCAGTGTGGAGTTTGGAACAAGACTTGAGCGATTCTTGTGCAAGCCCCGCGTTTTTGCAGTGGATTCCCGAGGCCCTGGGAGTGGGGCTGGGAATGCGGCTGCAGTGCCAGCAGGGGGGGTGTGTGTGACACAACCACCCCAGTCCCCAACCCGCCCGGCCCAGCCGCGGCTGCTCCTTCAGCGCTTCTCTCCACCTTCTATCTCCCCCTTTTATCTCCCCCTTCGGAACATTTAGGAATAAAACTCAAATTTGAAACCACTTTCCATGTGTTGCCTTAAGAACCTGCTGCAGGATGTGCCTGCAGAGCCCAGAGCAGCCCGAGAAGGAGGAGGAAGCAAGTCCAGCCCTGTTTTCCCAGCCCCTGTGGGTTCAGGAAGGTGCCCCAGCCCTGCTCGGGGAGCAAATTGGGAACCCTCTCCTTGGAATATTTTTGTACATTTTTATGGATGATTAAACCTTGTCTTCTAGCCCGGACTGCTATTTATTTCTGCTGGCAATGCTCTGAGGAACCACTGCTGTGCTCCTGAGGTCTTCAAGCAACATTCCCCCCTCTCAGACCTGTGGGGGCTCTTCAGAGCTCAGTTCCTCTCCAGGGGGTTCCCTGCTTTGGCCAACTCCTCCTGCTGCATCAGCACCCCAAGGGGGGATTCAGCCAGGGAATTCTCCTGCTGGGGTGGGTACAGGGCTCAGACTCCTTGGGAACTCCCTGGGAGTGGAATTTGTCATTTGGAATAGATAATGGAGGAGTCAAACCATTTTTTCTGAGGTAATTTGGGATTTTTTTCCTGAGGTGACTTGGGATTTTATTCCTGGAGTGATTTGGGATTTTTTTCCTGGGGTGATTTGGGATTTTTCCTGGAGTGATTTGGGCTTCTTTTCATGGGATGCTTTGGGATTTTTCCTGGGATGTTCAGAGCAGGGCACATGCTCAGTCCTGGTGTTTCCCTTTGGTGTGAGCTCATCCCCCCCACCATTGGGGGTAAAACTGCAGTGTTTGGTCAAGCAGGGCCTTTAACTCTTGGTATCCATGAGCTGTTTGCTGTGGAAGTCCAGGCTGAAGTGCTGGCACAGGGATATTCCAGGTTTCCCCTTGCAAGTGGCTCTCCCGGGCATGGAAGGACCCTCAGGCTGCTCCAGGACTGGACAACCAGGTAGGACTTTACCTGTGCTTTGCTCCCTTAAATGCACTTCTCTGGATTTATATCCCACGGTGGGAATGTTTGGCCAGCAGGGAGCAGTGTCCAAGTGGGAACAGCCCAGCACAGCTCTGGAGAGCACAAGGACAGCCAGGCTCTTGCACAGGGCTGGGAAGGGGGTTTGGGATCTGCCAGGTCCTCAGGGTTTGCAAACAGGGTGGAACTTCTGTCCAACACTCTGTTATTCCCTTCCATCCATGGAACTTTGAGGAAAAAGTCATTCCTAAGGAAATAAAACCCTTAAAAGGTTTGCCTTTATTTTTCCACTAAAACTAAAAACCTGCAAATGTGAATTATCCTCATGTTGGGCTTGTTTTTAATGGCTTTGCCAAAAGAAACTCATCTTAAACTGAGCCTTTCAAACCAAGTCCCACTTTGAAATTTGGAGGGAATTTATCCAAGATGATTATTTTTAGGAGTTTCCTGGGTCTCCCCCACTGTTGTGGGTTCTGCCCTGACCCCTCTTCATCCTTTTCATTCAACCCTTCTAAAACTGAACTGAATTTTGGGTAAAGTATGAACTTGGGAAGTTTGGGCCTTAAATGTTTGGTTTATTTTGTGTGTATTTATGGCAAATATTGATGAATCCCCACTCATTTCACTCCTGGAGCAGCCTGTACCTGATCCAGGTGTCTTCCCATGGGAACACCCCCAAAATTTGTCCCCTCAGCCTCTTTCAGAGCAACAAAGACCAAACTATTGCTGCAGATTCCCTGGAGAATTCTGAGTGTTGAATCCCCCCAGGCTGCCACAACCTCCAGGTGTTCTGCCAAATATCACCATTTGGGAAGGAAAAAGAAGGTAAAAGTGACCAAAAAAAACCCCTCAGGATTTGGGTGTAGTAGTGTAAATAGTTTATTTGATTTATGCCAGGAACAGACCAGGAAAGTAACATGAACTGCTTTATAAAACACTCCTATCTTGCTAAAAGCAGATCTATTACTAGAAAAATATTAAAGAGAACATGCCAGCTGGGAAAATTTGGGGGTTTAATTAAAAAAATACCTTTGAGCTGAAGAGGGTGAGATCTGGTGCTTGTAATCAATAATTTACTGCCTTTACATTAAACCAGTCCAATTGATGAGGCTTCAAACACTCCTGGTCGGTGCCAGGGGAGGGAGAGGCGTGGCATGTTCTCTTTAGCAGGGCAAGTGCTGCAAATGCAAGGAAGGGGCAGTCTGGGGAGGAAAACTGCCTGTAAACAGGTCAATGTGGTAACTCTGAGCCCCCAACTGTCCCTTCAGTTAAATATAAAACCAAAAAACTATAAGTTAAAATAACATTCAGATTGTATAGCACAGGCTTGATGCATTTATTTCATTTTAAACAATATTTACAATATTACCCAGAGGCTAAAGGAGGGGGATAAAAGAGAAGTGTAAAAACCATAAAAAACTGCACCAATTTTGTAGCAAAATATCTGTACATTTAAAAACAGATTATCATATAACTACACATTATCCAAGGGGGGGAAAATTCCAGGGACCTTCACCAGTGGTTCACGGGAGCACAACATAAAAGGAAAAGGAAAATCAGTGGTTAAATACTATACAAGAAATTTTACAATGAACATATGGATGTGATGAGCCCCGGGAAAGGAAGCTGGAAGCAAAACGGGTCTTGGAAAGGACAAATGTCTCTTCAGTCCAGTTCTTCCCAGCTGAGAGGGTCAGGGGGCTGGATTCACCCTGCTGCTCCAGGACCTGGGGGGTCCCAAACCATCTCCTGGCCCTGGAAGATGCCACAGAACCCAAAACCTCCCGGGATCTGGGGCTGGGCCGGGCTCTGTGGCCCAAAGGAGCCTCAGCAGGGACTGGGAGTGGGACCATCCCGGGGTGTGATCCCTCCGAGCTGGGCTGGGTGGCTGGAACGGGACTGCAGGGCTGCCAGAGCCTAATACTGATTACTGAGGTGTTAATGGCTTAGTGCTAATTAATTAGGAGCTGTTACTGCAGAGCTGAGCACGCCGAGCCTCCCCCTCCTGGGGCACCCAGACCTCCTTTGGTGCCTCTCCCTGGGATCCCGGCCCTGCCCCCCATCCCCTCCAGAGGGGCCTGGCTGGGAAAGGGCTGGGGGGCTCCATCTGACCTTTGGGACGCCCTGGGATCCCCCCTTCCCAGCGGAGCCCCCGCTGCCTCCGGGGCACCAGCACAGCGGTGCCCTCCACACCCCAGCACGTCCCAGTATTCCCAGTTTCCAACTGGGCAGGCGCAGGGGAGAGCAGTGGCTGAACTTTCCCCCGAGCACCCCAAACCCCCCCAAAACAACACGTATTTTACATTTTGGTTCAAACACCCCCGGGCGTGTCGGCGGCCAGAGCCGAGCGCGGTGCTCTTGCTTCCCTTGGAGCGGGGCCTTCCCTCTGAGGCACTTGTGGGCTCGGGGGCAGCAGTGGGGACCCCACTCCCACCTGGCCCTGCCCGGGGCCCCCCCTGCTCACAGCCCCACGTCGGGGGCCGTGGCCGAGCGCAGCCCGTGCTCGTCGAAGCGGCGGCGGACGCTCCTCCTCAGCGCGTCGGCGCGGCGGTACGGCTGGTTCCGCAGATCTGGGGGGACACAGGGCTGTGAGCGACCCCGGGGGAGGGACCCCCACACAACACACACACACACACACAGGCAGACAAGGAAAGTCCTGCTGGAAGCCAATCAAAGCAGCTTGTGGAGGGCAGAGAGGGGGAGCGGGGGCTGCCGGCCCAAGCAGCGGGGTGGTACTGGTGGGACCCCGAGGGGATACTGGTGGGACCATGGGGTAATAATGGTAGGATCCCACAGTGGTACTGGTGGGATCCCATGGGATAATAATGGTGGGATCCCATGGTGATAATGGTAAGACCCTGTGGTGATACTGGTGGGACCCTGGGGGTGGGCTGGAGCTCCCCCCAACACCCATAACTAAAGCAGCAATGCCCAAGTTGGGGGCCTTGGTGTGTCCTGGTCCTGCAACCCCAGCAGGAGCAGGAGGACACTCCCAGAGTGGGATGAGGCCAACAGGGCTGTGAGACCCCCCAGCTCAGGAGGGCTCTGTGAGCCCAAGGTCCCTCTGTCATGGTTGGCAAAGACCTCGAAGATCAAGTCCAACCAAAGCAGCTGCTGTCCTGCCCCGTGGCTGCAGCAAAGCTTCATCAGCCAAAGGCTGGGGGTGGCCAAGCCCTCCCTCCTCACCCTCCTCCTCCTCCTCACCTGCAGCAAAGCCTGGCCCAGCCCACCCCACTGCAGGAGCTGAGAGCTCAGGAGGGAACACTGAGCATGGGATGGATGGATGGGATGGAGGGATGGATGTGTTGATGAAGCCCACTCATTCCATGTGTCACATGTGCCCTTACCACCTTGTGCAACTACAGCAAGCACACTTGGTTCCCCTGGAGACTACTCCAGTAAAAGTTATTTCTCTCCTGGCCACCAAATTTGCATGGGATTGGGCAAACCCTCCCTCAGATTTCCTGGATAATTTTGTCAGGGTTTAGACACAACTCCCAAATTCCTGAGCTCTCCCACTGGAGGTGCTGGTTGAGCACCTCATGCCCCATTCTGTGGTGCAACACGGGGCAGCAGAACCTCCAGGGAGCTTTGGGGCTACAAAACCTGGTGAACAAGACTATTTTGGGCTGAACTTGAAGAGAAATGGCCAAAACAAGAGTGTCCAGACCACCAGCCCATGGCCTGTGGATCCCCTGCACCTCCAAGGGTGCCAGTCAGGGCTGTGGGGTCTCCACTGGCCTGGGGGGTCTCACCAGTATTAGCTCAGCCCCATCTCCCACCAGCTCCTGGCAGACAGAGAGAGGAGGAAGCCAAGTAAAAAGTGATGCTTGCCAGCTCTGGGTATCCTCCACCACCGGTGTGCTAGAAGAAATCCTTACCCTCGAGTGAACATTGGGGAATTTAGTGATATTATTCTTCTTTAGGGCTAAACAGAAAAAAAACAAACAAAAACAAAACAGAACACAAAATGATGGTTAAGTAAAAAAATGGGATGGAAAATGAAGAGCAAGTCAAGTCAGCGTTCAAACCTCCCGGGAGGGTCAACCACAGAGCAAGGGGGTGAGGCCAAGGCTGTGAGGGGTTAGGCAGGGCAGGAGGGACAGGAGGCTCCTGGCCTCTCCCACCCCAACTCCAAGCTGCTTTGAAGGTTGGCTCCAGAGAGAACACGGCGATGGAAGAGCAAAGAGCTGGTGAGCAGATTAGTCATGGGTTTGTGGCAGTGTTAATGCCAGAGCACGGGGCAGGGGAAGCACCGGTGGCTTCTTAAGCTGCCGGGGCCTTAATGCAAAGCCACCAGAGCTGGGGGACAGGTGGGGTCAGACACACCTGGCCACGGGGACACCGCCACGGTGAGCGCTCAGTTCCGTGTCACCCCTTCCAGCAGCACCAGGATCTGTCCCCCCAAGCCCCGCTCCTCCTCCCCCTGCCCCACTCCCAGCACTGCAGGGCAATGCTCTGTCACAGCTCTGGATTTTCCTGACAGGAAGCTGACACGGAACTGAGGAAGGGACACGTGGATGTGACCAACAAGCAGAGGGTCCCCTCACGTGCAGCCAACATGCAGGTGCTGGTTAGCAAGCCCAAACCAAAGCCGGGGTGTTAGCCCAGAGAGCCCTCCCCGGGCAGCAGCCACCCCCAGGGATGTCCCTCAGTCCATGCAGCCCGGAATTCCACGGAGGTATCACATGCATGGCACACAAAGGTGTGCAGGCCACGGAGGTGACATAGAAAAGCCAAGTGGATGTCACTTCTTGACTTCATTTGGTCTCCTCAGTCCTTGAACTGCAGGAAACTCGCCCCAGTGACTCCCACCACTTGCTGTTCTATGGCACTGGAACACGAGGATGGCCAGAAGTCGATGGGATGGAAGGAGGAGTTACTGAGACACAGGACGTGCAACGGAGGTGACACCACCACAACGTCAGGTGACGCCGGACACCACTAAACACTCAACATTCACAGGTCCTGGCTGAGATCCACATGAACAGGGGGGGACAACAAATCTACAGCCACCTTCCTGTTTTCTAAGAGCGTCAGGTGTGAGAGAGGAATAGTTTAGTAATGGAATTCCTCAGTGAGAACAGGGTCGCAGAAGAACCGAGAGCCGCGCTTGGCGCTTCGGGCGGTGAACGGCACCGTCTTCAGCACTGCATGGGAACAACAACAGCCAGACACACAAACCAACGTCAGCAGCGGCCCCGAGGCATTAGTGCAGGGTTAGTGCTCCACTGGGAAAGGCCAGGGACACCCTGACATGCCCAAAGCTCCCCCTGCAAAAGCTGCTCCTCAGGGGGCTTGGGATGAGGCGGTTCTAAAGACCGAGGAAGGATTTCATCAGCTCATGGAATCACAGACCGGTCTGGGTGGGAAGGAGACTAAAAACTCAGCTTGTTAAGCCATGGGCAGGGACACTTTCCACTCTCCCAGGTTGCTCCACGCCCTGTCCAACCTGGCCTTGGACACTCTCAGGGATGGGGAGCTCCATCATTTCCAGGGATGAGGAGGTGACCTCCGTCCTACCTGACTTTCTGTGCCTGACCTTCACTACTCCATGGCTTGAGCCACCCCCATAATGGGAAATACCAACCCCAAGGGCACAGGAAATGGCCAGTCTGAGTTTAAAGGTTTCATCTGGCACCCCCTCCACTGGATGCCTTTTCCATAGGGATGGGCATCTGCCACGAAGTGTTTCTCCCCCAGGGCAGCAGAACCACCTCCCCAACCAAAGAAACTCCCAGGAGGCTGGGGGAGCTGGAGAAACAATGACAGACTGGACATTATTGCCACCCTGCCCTTTAAAACCAGAACATTATCTCAGGAAGCCACTCATCAAAGTTACAGAGTTGGGCAAACCTCACACACGCCAGCCCTGCCCTCCAGCTGGGCAAAAACTCCCTGGCTCTCCCTGGTGAGTGGCAAAACAGCTCCTGCCCTTCTGCAGGGAAACTCCTGGCAAAAACCTCCAGGAGCAGCAGGAGAAGAACTTTCCTTGAGCTTCTGTGCAAGGAAACACGGGATTGCAGAGCTACTGAAGTGTTAAACTGTGTTCCTTCCACACCACAATGAGCAGAAAACCCCAAGAGCTGCCCCTCAGAGCAGCTGTGGAGGTTGGACATGGTTTAACTCCTGGGCAAGAAGCAGTTGAGGTGCTGCTTCTCCTCAGCCAGTACCTGCACTGGAGTTGTGCCTGTGCCATCTGTGTCCCTCCCTCTGGAATGAGCCCAGAGCAAGAACAGGGACACAGGGGCACTTTGGGGTCATCAACCCCTGAGGTTGGAGGGGATGATTTGCTGTCACTGAGTGGCCCCTGCTAGGACATTTTAATGGAAGTGGAGGCTCTTCCTCACGTTAAACACCCATCACTGAGGGGGCAAAAGGGTTCTGGGACAGACCTGCAGGGCAAACAGAGAACTCTGGGGTCAGGCTCTCCCTGGCTGCTCTAAAGCCCAGGGAATGTGCCCACAGCTGGAAGAGAAGGACTGAGACACTGAGCAGAACCTTCTAGACTTGCTCTACACCAAGAACCAACGCCCTGAGCTCTGCTCCGGGTTAAGGAGGCCAGGCAGCCCTGTGGGAGGGCCCTGGGAGCAGCAGGAGGAGGCCTTACCTGTGATGATGTCCTCGATGGCCCCGTCCTTGCCCTCGTACACGTGCCGGTTGTCCTTGACCTGGCGCCGCCGCAGCTCCGCGATCAGCTCCTGCTGCTGCCGCTTCGTCTTGTGGGAGGGGGACTGGGGACAAGGGCAGGGGCTGAAGGGTCATTCTCCAGCTGCTCTGAACCTGCCACTGCAGCCTGTGGTGGCACCCAGCACACAGGCACTGCCAGCCTGGGACACCTGTGTGCCCATCACTCACATCCCACGGAGCCAGAGAAGGACAAAGCTTAGCTCATGGTAACATGGCCATGACAACTTTGCACTTTGTTTGCCTTGATTTTTTAGACTTTCAAAGCAGTAGAAACACAAACTAAATCTTCCAGCTTATTCCAGCCCCCTCCACATAAAGAAAAAACTCCCAGGGACTATTTCCAGGCAACTGGAAAGTTGGGCAACTAAATTCCTCCCCCAGAGCTGAGCTTTCTAACCCACCAGGGAGGTGCGTCTGGGCCATACCTTTTGGTCCTGTTGCTCCATCAATGCTTCCTGCTCCATGAGTTTTTCCATTAAGGCCTGTTCCTGCTTTTTTCTCAACTCATTCTCTTCTTCTGCTTGCTATTGGTGGGGAAAAGCACGGGTCAGAGCTCCCAGGTGAGACAGGGATCCCAAATATTGACAGGGAGGAATGTCATCAGGTGTGACTGAGGCGGGGAGGGGGGGAGGACAAGGGGGAGGGACAAGGGGGAGGGACAAGGGGGAG